>CM053265.1:60257302-60328547 GCA_028583415.1 Protea cynaroides
ACAAAAGAAAACAAGATAAAAAGTTAGAAATTTTCGAAATTTCGGCAGCATAACGGCTATAAATTGGGAAAAAGCCTCGAACTCACCCAAAAACATGGGGAGGAGGACTTACGTAACCCCCACACTCTTCAATAAGCCAATCACAAGCAATTATAACAAGAAATTGCAAGAAATTTCAAGAAATTAAGAAAAATCAAGAAATTTCAAAAAAATGGGAAAAACCTAGGTCAAAAGATGAAAAATTTGATTTTTAGGAAAACCGTTCGGTGGAACCCCAAATTAGTTGAGGGCTTTTGCTCTTGGGGGTCCCTAAACCCTTTCTAAGCCGAAGGAAAAGAATTCCTACGGTTAAATAATCTCGAACAAAGAAAAACCTAAATTTTTACATATAGACGATATGGGAAAACTTGTAAAAATATGAGAGAGAGGGAGGAGACCTACCTAGAGACGATGTTCTAGCTTTGGAATGCGAGAAATCGGCTTCTAAAAGTACCGGTCGGACTGTAGCAACTCAGTTGGGCAGAGAGGAATCGCCACCGGAGAGAAAGAAGAAAAGAAAAGTGAGAAAAATCTCACTTTTTCGCGATTTTAAAGCCATTTTGGGCATACCGGTCGACGGTTATGCCTATACCGGTCGACCGGTATCAACCCAGGTGTGCGACCGCTATGTCTCGGTCAGAAATTTTTTTCTGACCGGTCGACTATACCGGTCGCAACACTGTATACAGAGTGTCGACCGGTATCTCATAGACATGCGACCCGGTATGTCTCGGCCCGAATTTTAATTCGACCGGGTCGACTATACCGGCCGCAGCATATTTCCACAGGTGTGCGACCGGTATGTTGCGACCGGTACGCCCCAAAAAGCCAAAAAATTTAAATAAAAAATTTCTAAAATTGTATTGAAATGTTACTTCTCGACTACTTTTCCCTGTATTATTCAAGACTAACACTACTATTATTGATGTTCTCACGTGTTCTGTCTTCTTCTCAGATCCAATAAAATAGTCTGAGATTGCAGGTGGAAACGATCGAAGGGGTCGAAAGCATCATCAGGCCAGGAAGCGCCTAGAAGAAGAGCAAACTGAGCAAGACCAGGTTAGAGAAACCAGCCCTGAAGTGGAGGAGGAACATGCCCCGGAAGTACCGACAGAATTACCAGGACCACCTCACAGGAATTCCGAGACCATAGTTACAAACTTGGTCTATCAGATGCAAGCTCAACAGAAGGAATTTCTGAGCGAAGTACTAAAGATGCTCAGGCAAGCAGGTTCTGTCTCCGCTGGAAAGCCGCCCGAGTCATGAGGAATTAACACTACAGAACCGATGCAGAGTAGCCCAAGGCTGAGGGGCCAAGCACAAAATGTACCACCACCGCATCGGTTTTCATATCTAATTCAATCAAATATGTAATGTATATTGGCATGCATCCCCTATATGTTCATGCATGTGTGTCAAAACTTTAACCAGTAAAGATAAAAAAAATAATAATAATAAAAATGAATGATTTAAATCTATCTTGTGACTTCCATAAAAAAAAAAAATACAAATAATTGTGACACCAATAACTATTCTTTTTGAATACTAAAATTCTACAAGTATATGAATACATTTTTTAAAATAATTTTTTGGAAAAATTATGTACAAACCCCTGATAGTACACATCCACCCTCTCGTACCTTTTTAACTCCCTTTGACCATGTACCTATACTTATCATTCAAAAGATATTTTTAATGGATATTTCAAAGGAGTAGCAAACAAAATGTATTTTATAAAAACATTTATTAAACACATATCAAATAAGTATAATGTGTTTAAAAATGTTGATTTTTTTAAACAAAAAAATAATGTCTTTTTCTTTTGCCTAGGGGCCCAACTAACTGCGCTCATTGTCCCCTTCTCTAAGAGCTCTATGTTTTTGCTCTTTTAACTGCTGCTTTCCTCTCTCAATTTCTCTCCTCTTTCATTCCCTCTATCTTCATCTACATCAATCTCGCCATTAAGATTGATTCCATATGATTTTTGTTTTTCATTTACTTGAATAACAATAAATGATTGGATGCTTTTATATTTATATGCTACCACGACAAGTGTTCACGTGTACCTTTGATCGCTCATTTTCCATGTGGTAAGATAAGATAACTAAATTTATTTAAAGGGTTCATCTAAAATTTCCAAACAGCAAAAATTTGTTTTTTCCGTGACGACTGATGACCAAGATATTATTTTGTCCCTTTTTCTACCATTTGGGCTATGTAAATAACTATTTTTTTTCTTAACAATTAATAGATAGAGTATATGACATATCCTCTGGCTGTGACTCGTCATGTATTTCCTCTCGTGTGTCTATTGACTTGGCATCGGAGATGATAATATGCATGGACGGCATGCAGATTCCTTCCCTTAAAGTAAAACAAATTTCATGTGAATATATGAAAAATAAATGTATTTATAAGGCAAAATATCACATCTACGTTGTATACTTGCATTATCCTTCATTGAGATAAAGTAGCAGAAAGGACCAGCTCCCGCTCGACGAGAGCGTGGTTACCACCCCGGCCGCCGCGAGAGCGCGGGTTACCACCCCCGCCACCAAACAACTGCCGAGTCGATGCCGGCGAAAATCAAGGCGCCGCCCAGAGAGATGACAGAGACCCGGATGGAGGTCACGCCGCCCCCAGACAGTGGGTCGGCGCCATCCAGTTTGGGTCAATGGGAAGCCCGTCTGGGGCAAAGCAGGACAAAATACCGGTAAAGGAAAGGCTCGGTGGTCGGTAGCATACCACGTTCGGGTCCATCCCGCCCTGGTCAGAACCGGAAAGCAGAGGCAGAAGAAGGAAGAAGTCCCACCCGGCGTCGAAAAGAAAAAAAGCCGAGCAGAGGTTCATGGGCAGCCCCCAAGGCAAGGACCGACTGCACACTTCATTGGGCCTGCGCATCCCTGGTGACAACGGCGTATATGCCATCACCAGAGGACCCGAAGCCAAAGGAAAGACAGTCCTCACAATAATAGGAGGACCTGCGGCCGGAAACACTTCCAACCGGTCGGCCAAGGCTTACTCACGTCTGGTGGCAAAGACAGAGTGGCCACCCAAAAAAGCTCGAACAAGAGAAATAATCACTTTCTGTGACGAAAACCTCGTCAACGTCGCGGTCCCTCACGAAGATGCCATCGTCTTCACAGCCAGGATCAGACACTGCGATGTCGCCAAATGTTTGGTAGACACAGGAAGCTCGGTAGACATCATATTCTACCATGCAAACCAAAGAATGTAGCTGGAGGACGACCAGCTCCAGCCAGTCACATTCGACCTGATCAGCTTTTCCGGAGACCCGGTCACGGTAAAAGGAGGCATCCAGTTGCCTGTAATCCTCGGCCACAAACCCAGGCAAAAGAGGGTGATGGTCGAATTTATGGTGGTTAATCGGCCATCCGCCCACAATGTTATCCTCGGCCGTCCCTCTCTGAACAAGCTCAAAGCGTGTATTTCCACGTACTATCTGGTGATGAAGTTCCCAACAGAGGACGGAGTCGGAGAATGCCAAACGGATCAAGGGACATCAAGAAGATGGTAAGCCACTGAGCTGAAGAATAGTCAGCGAGCTCTGAAAACAGCACAGGTAAACGCCATAAAGGCTCGGGACATCGACCCTCCGGGCAGGGGAGAACCCGCCGAAGAGCTGTTGCAAGTACCTGTGACAAAAGATCAGCCAGAAAAGACATTCTAGGTCGGCTCCCTGCTGCCTGAGAATGAAAGGGAAGAGCTGATAGAGTTTTTGAGGCAGAACCTAGATGTATTTGCATGGTCGGCCTCTGAAATGCCGGGAATTCCCAGAGAAGTGATCGAACATCACCTCGCGGTCGACCCCCAACACAGACCGGTCAGACAGAGGAAGAGGTGCTTCGCACCCTCCCGACAGTCAGTGATAGATGAGGAGGTCCAAAAATTACTAACGGCCGGCTTCATCAGAGAGGTGGATTACCCAGACTGGCTCGCCAACGTGGTCATGGTGCCCAAGGCAAACGGGAAGTGGCGAATTTGCATAGATTTCACCGATCTCAATAAGGCCTGCCCAAAGGACAGCTACCCACTGCCGTGCATCGACCAACTGATAGATGCTACAGCTGGGCATGAGCTGCTCAGCTTTCTTGACGCATACTCCAGGTATAACCAAATCAAAATGAGAAGAACGGACGAGGAGTGCACCTCCTTTGTCACCAACCAGGAGCTCTTCTGCTACACGGTCATGCCTTTTGGCCTAAAGAACATAGGAGCCACCTACCAGAGGTTGGTGAATAAAATATTCAGGGGATAAATCGGCCGGAACATGAAAGTGTATGTCGACGACTTCCTTGTGAAAAGCCAGCGAGCCGATCATCATCTGGCCGACCTCAAAGAAACGTTCCAAGTTCTCCGAATGCATTGCATGAAGTTGAATCCAATAAAGTGTGCTTTCGGAGTTGCGTCCGGCAAGTTCTTAGGTTTTATGGTCTCGCAACGAGGAATTGAAGCCAAGCCCTCAAAGATCACGACCATACTGAACATGGCCGCGCCGACGAAAGAGCATCCTCGGCCTTGTCCAAAGGCGTCCGAAGGTTCGTCTTCTCCAAAACGAGGCATTCGGCCTCGACAGATTTGTCCTTTAACTTGCCTTCGGTCGCCTCCAGGGCCGCCCGCAAGGAGGTCTCCAGCTCCTCCTTCTCCTCGACCTCCATCATCGAGGTCACAGCCCGTTGACAGACCTCGGCCAAGAGGTTGCTGGTTTGCGAATCACAAAATTGAAAAGTTAAGTTAGCAAACAAACTGAAGCAAACAAAAGGAAGTTATGAGATCGTATTATTTTACCTGAGTGCTCGCGAGGAACATCCTCTTGAGCAGGTCGTCATTCTCCATTGAAGAAGTAAGGGTCACGTC
The DNA here is from genome assembly GCA_028583415.1 of Protea cynaroides. NCBI lineage: Eukaryota > Viridiplantae > Streptophyta > Magnoliopsida > Proteales > Proteaceae > Protea > Protea cynaroides. The sequence continues at coordinate 60,262,220 of CM053265.1, forward strand.
CTCCGGGAGACGACCCTCGGTGAGGATGACCCTAGCCACCCTCGAGCTCTTAAAAACGGAGTCTGATGGCTTCAAGCTAAGCGCCGGTGAAAACGCCGTCGTCCCCGTCTTCTTCTCTCGAGCCCCCTCGGCCGGATGCGCGGGCTCCTTCTCCCTCCTTCCGACATCGGCGGTCTTGGTCAAGTCGACCACCTTGGCTTCGTGAGGAGGTTGGACTTCCTATGTCGCAGCCCCCTTTCTTCTGCTCGTCTGACCGACCGAGTTGGACGGCCGGTCGTGCTTTGTAGATGTCGGCCGGCAGATCTTGCGCCGATCGGATCTTCTTCTTTGGCGGGCCCTCCACCATGGGCTTTTTGCCCTTGACGTCCTCCGCAGTACCGGGCGCCTTCGGAGGAGCAGCAGCCTAATCATTGGTCTTGCCGGCCTCGGCGGCCCGCTTCCGTAAGATCCGGCTGACAATCCGGTCGTTGGAGAAGTTCACTGAGACAAGCAAACAAATGGTTAGCGACAATAATAAAATTAATGCTCGGAGTTTAACAGCTAGGATCGGAACTCACCTAGTAGGCCGTGCTCGGCCAATTTCACGGGATCCGCCAGGTCATCATAGCGGACTGTCTGGCCCCCCAGCACCTTGCGTTGGGCCCGTTTCTCCTCCGTGGTCAAGAAAGGGACCTTGTTGAACCCAGTAGCATCAACTACCAGCCACATGTTCGACAAAGGAAGAGCAGGGCCACCCGCCGGAGGGCCCACGAAAAAGAACTTCTCCTTCCACCCGTGAATGGAAGGAAGAAGGCTTTTGAGAGATCGCTGGGAGCTCATGGAACGGGTCTCGGTCAGACTGGAGAATTGGAAGAGGGAACGGAACAGGTTCACGGTCGGAGTTTCCCCCAGTCGGAGGACGAACATGATGAAGGCATAAATGCATCGCCACCCGTTCGGAGTCAACTGGGAGGGGGCGATGCGATACTCCTTCAAAATATCGACAACGAGGGGATGAAGGGGAAAGTGGAGGCCGGACTTCAGCGCATGCTCAGACACGCAGAACTCCGTGACGTTCAGGCTACAGGCCCTCTTGTCGGAAGATGGGAGCCGGACCGAGACGTCGGTCATGGGCTCCTCCAACTGATATGTTTTCGGATCTGGGACAAGGCTTTTTCGGAAACGACCTTGCTCGGCACCCTCCAAGCAGGGAGTTTGTCGAGAGGAGGAATAATGGGACGACCGCTTCTCTAGCGAGGAGCCCGTCGAGCGGAAGTGCCGGCAGGGCGACTGCGCTCTGCGGCATCAGAGGAACTCTGCTCAAGTTCCTCCTCAGAGGTCGGATCGGAAGTCGAAGGGACGACTTCCAGAGATTTTTGGGCTATAGCCTTTCGACCAGAGTTCGCCGACTCGGTGCTCTCCAACCCAAACTCCTGGCTAATGGAGTCTTGAGTCCTCGTCTGTCGACGGGGAGGCTCTGGGGTGGCGAAGAACCCTCCCATGGAGTCCTCGTCTGTCGACGGGGAGGCTCTCGGTATTGGGCCATGGTTTCACTCTCTTTCTCTCTACTTAAAGACTTAACACTATTGGACGAATGGGAGCTACTAACCATGAAATGGAAGAAAAACGGAAAGGAAAGACAGAGCAAAGTGAACTTACTGGTTAGAATCGACGGAGGAAGCGCGAATACTTGGAAGCTTTTCGAAGACTCCGACCGCGCAGACAGGACTCCGATCTCAGTTGAAGCAAATGGTCGAATGAAAGTGATGGAGTGGTATTTATAGGCGTCGAGTTGGAAAACCGGCTCTTCGAACTCCGACCACGTGGCGGAATAGTATTGGTCATCGCTTGCCGCGCCCGGCGCGACGTGACAGGCTAACGTCACCTACAATGATGGCGAGATATTATGGTGCCATTTCTCGAGACGATCGGATTCAATCTGCACCGTCCGATTGAGCCGACTGTTGGCAGTGCGGCGGCTATTTATTGCGCCTCGTCCCAAGGCGCGCTGATTGCTTTCTGGCCATCGGATGCACGTGGTGTTTCGACTTGCTGGAAATCTACGGTCGAGCGGGATTGCAAATCCCGAGTTTGAAGCCTCGAGCCTCGTGCAGCGACTGATCGTGCGGACGGTTGGTAACAGTTGTCTCCCACTCAAGCGACGGTTCCGGTCGTGGTGGACCATCCTCGGAGGGTGCTTGTGCGGTACCAGTTTCCGGCCGACCGTACTCTTACTGTGTCCGAGCGGAGTTTTGATACTTTTATTCGACACGAGTGCACTGTCGAATTCGTTGAATCCGACAGCGCAAGGGGCATCTGTTATGTGGGGAAAATCCATCCATTTAAAATCTTACACGTGTCAAGGCCATCTCCGGAGCCGATCTCTATTTTTATGTTGCGCTCAGCTTATGCCGCTCGGAGGTCACCTTCCGCTCGTGGCGGTGAGGCGGTCGGAGTTGCATACCCATCCGGTCACGTTTCCGGATCGGAGGTTAGTGTCCTAATGCGACTATGTCACGGCGGAGCAGTCCTTCTCCTTGTATGATACGACGCCGACTATCATGGCCCTACGACCACCTGTCACGACACGTGTCGTTCCTGTGGTTGACCGACTTAGTTTCCTTGGCTACGGTCTCCTACTCCTGCTCGGAGTCTATGACTTGGGTGCTCCTGAGAGTGACACCTGGCAGTCCTACTGGCGATCTACTTCTCTGAGTCCTAGTGCCTCCATGCTTTTTCCCAGTCTCTATAAGTAGGGGACGATCCCTCAAGGTAAGGGGATCTCACTATTCAAAATCTCTCTCATTCTCGCTCGCTCAAACTCTCTCATCGTCCCACTCTTTCTTTAAACTGGAGATAGCTTCCTGCTACCTCTTGACTGATTACATTGAGAATCTGACTTAGGCATCGGAGTGTACCCGGGGCTTAGTCGCCCAACTCCCTTGTCTCATCTCTGTGATTGCAGGTTCCTCGATCAGCTCAGCATAAATATGATGACGGTTAACGTGGGTGCCCCCAAGACTCCTCGAACCAAGACCGAGCTCGGGGAAGCTTGTCAGCCGAAAGGAAAGCTGAGTCAAAAGGAACTGGAGGCGCTGTAAGCGTTCGCAGAAATTTGGGCTTCGGCCAAAGAGAAGGCCGCAGAAGTGGCAACAAAGGAAAAAGAGTGGAAGATCCTCCTGAAGATGTTGGCTGCTGATTATCAGGTTGATATGGACGAACTTCATCGGAGAGATACAGAAAAGCAAAAGATCGAAGACGAAATGAGGTTGGAACAACTTCTGTTGATAAAAAACAATCTCTGCCCAAGGTGTAGAGACTACTTCGGCGACCCACCGAAGAGGCAAGAGACGCAAGTGTTGAAGATCGAACAGCCCAGTCGGTGTGGAAAGGCCTGGGGCAGGGCCGCAGAAACCAACAAGAGGCCACGGACAGAGAAGGAACCCCAGCCTCGATCATCGGAAAAGGAAAGCAGCTTGAGAACGTGGTTAGGCCGAAGAAACTAACTCGGCCCAGGAGGACTGAGGATCATCATGACAAGCTTATCAAGGATGGGCCATCTGGCCGACCTGTTTTGTTCAGGGCCGGGGGCAAGCCCGAAGTTCCAAGCAGCCAACCGAAGGCCTCGAAATCAGGGCGCAAGAGGGACGACGACCGCGATCAGTAAAGCCCGCAGTGGGCGAAGTTGGACGTTGGTACAGGGCTGAGCATCCGAAGTTTCCACAACGCCCCCCTCGAATGACGGCCTTACAGAAAAGAAGGTGGCAAACGAAATAACCTCGCAAAGAAAGGGGAGGCCGAAGTTAGGAAAGTGCCATCACCAACTTCGGCCAGACAGCGGGGAGGGTCTCAAAGATCAGCCGGAACCACAAAACAAGGCCGAAGCTAGGCAGACTTCGGCCACAGTCAAACAGAAATGGGTGCTCGTGGAAAAGAAGTACTCCACTGAGGGCTCGAAGACCAAGGAACATAGAAAGGCAGAAACTCCTGTTACGGTCCAGCAGTGTAAGGAAAATCCACTGTTCGAAGATGGTGACACTGATATGGATGAAGTGGATGATCTCAGCGACGGTTTGATCCAGTTCGATTCGATACCGGCAGGGGTGAGCGTCAACATGGCATTCACTCTGCCATCCTACTTTCAGGCTCCTCCCAATCAACCTCAGTCCCGAGATGATGGGGATGTGATCGAGCTCAGTGGACCAATGGCCGAAATCGTGATCGAACAGGAAATACCCAAGGACAAGCCTCGGGTACTAGTCCTCAAGAATAAGAGGTCAAGGGAGGAGTACTCGGACTCGACCGAACCGGATTTGTGTTCGAACGGCCATCTCGGGGATCGGCCAATCATTTGAAACCCTTATTCATCAAAGCCCACTTAGAAGGGCAGCCCTTCAGCCGAGTTCTGATTGATAATGGGGCTGCGGTGAACATCTTGCCCACCAGGATGCTGGCCAAGCTTCGAAGGACAGAAGGAGACTTGCTTCCGACCGAAATGACAGTCACAAACTTCGCAGGAGAAGTTACAAAGGCAAGAGGCATACTCCCGATCGAACTTACGGTGGGTAAGAAGACTACGATGACCGCCTTCTTTGTTGTTGACACTTCGGCCTCTTACAACGCACTTTTGGGTCGGGATTGGATCCACCCCAATCTATGTATCCCTTCCACCCTCAACCAGGTTCTTGTATTCTGGAATGGTGATGAGGTCGAAGTTGTGCCTGCGGATGATAAGCCTTTTGTGGCCGATGTCCACAATGCAGATGCCATGCTATATCATGAGGATGTGGGCCCAATCAAGTTCTTTGGTATTGACAAGTACGGCAGGCCGAAGAGGGCCGTCGCCCAGAGCAACATGAATGCTGTTGACTGGAGGAAGATCTATGCTGAGTTATCGCGCCCGAACACCATGAGGCCGATGACAGACTTCGCTGATACAATCCTGTCTTCATGATTGGGTTAATCATAGAGAGCAAAGGAATGCAGGCAGTTCGAGCCTGTGTAGCTAGAGTAGTAGCATACATCACCGAGCAGAGAACCCTATATTCGACTTCGGCCTACTTGGCCGATTTCGGTATTAGTGAAGATGATCAGGTCGAAGTCAGCACTGAAGAAGTAATTCAGATGGAAGAGTTGGAGGCAGCTCCGGCCAAACTGGATGACCTGAAGGCCGATGTCCAAGATCCGCTCGAAGAAGTCAATCTGGGAACAGATGAGGGGCCTACCTTCGTAGGCCTACCTTCGTCAGTCAGCTGCTCGAAGTTGATTTTAAAAGCAAAATCATTGAATTACTCCGAGAATTTAAAGACTGTTTTGCATGGAGCTACACCGAAATGCCGGGTCTTGATCGAGAGCTGGTCGAACATCGGATTCCCATGTTGTAAGCAGGAATTCAAGCCATACAAGCAACCACCAAGGGGAATGGCGACCGAAGTCATCTTGAGAGTAAAGGAAGAGATCGAAAGGCTTCTGGCAGCAGGATGCATTCGAGCGGCAAGGTATGTGGAGTGGCTTTCGAACGTAGTACCCGTGAAAAAGAAAAATGGAAAGATTCGAGTTTGTGTGGACTTCCGCAACCTTAATGCAGCCTCTCCCAAAGATGAATATGTCATGCCCGTAGCAGATCAGTTGGTAGATGCCGCAGCCAGACATAAAGTACTCAGTTTTGTGGATGGGAAGGCCGACGTCTACTTAAGATTTACATAGCCGAGGAAGATATCCCAAAAACAGCATTTCGGGGCCCAGGAGCTGAAAGCCTTCGAATGGGTTGTTATGCCCTTCGGTCTCAAAAACGCGGGAGCCACATATCGGCGGGCAATGAACGCAATCTTTCATGACATGATTGGGAGGTTCGTCGAAGTATACATTGATGATATTGTGATCAAGTCTCAGACCGAAGAAGAACATTTGTCCGATCTCAGGCGCACCTTCGAACGGATGAGAAAATATAAGCTGAAAATGAATCCTTTGAAGTGTGCATTCGGGGTTTCGGCCGGAAACTTTTTGGGCTTTCTCATCCACCAGAGAGGGATCGAAGTGGATAAAAATAAGGCCAGAGCCATCATCGAAGCAAAACCGCCGCAGAACAAGAAGGAGCTTCAACAATTGCTCGGGCAGGTTAACTTTCTTCGGCGTTTCATTGCTAATTGTGCGGGAAAACCCAGGGATGTCTTGCAGACCCTTGCTCAAACTCAAGCCCGAAGGGGAATTTCAGTGGGAAGAAGTTCACCAGGAGGCGTTCGAAGAAAGAAAAAGGTATCTCTCGAGTCCCCCCTGTTATCATGCCACCGATCAAGGGCAGGCCACTGAAGTTATTTCGGCCGCTCGGAATTCGATCGGTAGCTTGTTGGCTCAGAATAACGACCAAGGGGCCGAACAGGCTGTCTATTACTTGAGCAGGGTGCTTACCCCGGTCGAACAGAGATATACACCAATTGAGAAGTTGTGCTTGACTTTGTATTTTTCTTCTCAAAAGTGGAGGGTGTACATGCTTCCTGTAATGGTTTTTGTTATATGTCAAACTGATATAATTAAGTATCTGCTATCTCGACCAATTATGAGTGGTAGGCTTGGCAAATGGGCATTTGCCCTTATGGAGTTCACATTCCAATATCGGCCACAGAGGGCCGTCAAGGGTCAGGCTTTGGCTTCTTTTTTGGCCAGCCACCCTTGTTTGGATATTGACCCCGAAATTGGGGAAGCAGTTCGATCACTTGGCGTCTCGGCCGTGACCTTGACCCCATGGAGAATGTACTTCGATGGGTCTAAGACTAAGGAATTGGCCGGGGCCGGGGTCATAATTCTCTCTCCTATGGGGAGGAAAACCCAACTGTCTTTCCAATTATATTTTCCATGTACCAACAATCAGGCCGAATATGAGGCCATGATAATTGGCATGGAGATCTTGTTGGAACTTCGAGTATCAACGGTCGAAATCATTGGCGACTCCGAGCTGGTGATCAGACAGGTTTCCCAGGACTTTCAATGCCGAAATTGGGGGTTGGCTCCTTATTACACTATAGCCACCCAACTTATGGAAAAGTTCGACGACGTTACACTTCGATTCATCCCAAGGGGATATAATAAAGAGGCCAACAACATGGCTCAGGCAGCTTCGGGCATAAAGATACCCAAAGGGGTCTACGAAAGGATTGTAAAGATCCAGAAGAGGGTCTTGCCCTCGGTCCAGGATCGAAGCATTACCCAGGAGCCGTTCGAAGTGTTCGGGATCGAAACCCGGGAGATGGACTGGAGGACCCCTATCATTAATTTCCTCAATAATCCAGACTTAAAGGCTGATCGAAACACTAGGTACAGAGCAATGAAGTATGTATTGCTGGATGGGACTCTGTACCGAAAAGGGATTGGTGATGAATTTTTGATGCGATGTGTGGGCATCGAAGAAGCCATGAGAGTCATGTCCGAAGTTCATGATGGGATCTGTGGAGCTCATCAGGCCGGGGTAAAGATGCATTGGCTAATTCGACGTTATGCATATTATTTTCCTTCCTTTTTGTAAAAGTTTTGTGGTAGTTATGAATATTTTTGGGGGAAAAAAAAAAGGGAGGGAAAAAAAAGAGGGGGAAGGTTGTATTGGAATTATTGGATATGGGGGGTGTTTGGGGTGTTTTTTATTTATTAATTGTTTTTTTTTTTGGGCCAGGGGGGGGGGCGCGGCGAAAAAAAATGGGAAAAGGGGGTTCCGGGGGGGGGGGGGGGGGCTTAGTGCCGCTAGTCAGCAGGCAATCGGAGAAAGTGAAACGAAGGGACTCATTGAAGCTGCAGCGAGAGCCCAAGAAGAGAAGAGAGCAACAGAGAGGGCGGAAGCCGAGGCCCAGAAGGAGATACTGTAAGACCCGTGTCAATCTAACCCCGTCTTACCACCTTGAACCAGGTTTACCCATCATGGTCGAGTCAAATGGACCAAGGGCATGAAGGAGATCGAGATCCCAGGTATCAAATCGACCCAAAAACACTTTATTTTAAGGGAGGGTCGCACACCCGGCTAAGGGGTCGGACCTCCCAAAACAGAAAGTCGGACCCTCAATTTTGAAGGGAGGGTCGGACTTAAAGACCCTAGGGTCGACGGGATCATCGACCCTCCCATCGACCCTCGGTTTTCGCGAATATAGAAATTAGGAAATTTCTATATTTTTCGATTGGGATTCTTTCCAAATCTTAATGGGACTTATTTAGGATGTTCCTAATCTATTTAAAGGAAGTCCCTAAGCCACTTTCACTCCTTTCACAACCCTAATCGAATTGAGAGAAAGAGAGGAGAAGGAAAGTGGAAGAAGAAAGGGAAGGAAGAGAAATTAAGCCAAATGAGAAGACTTTCAGAGAAAGAATAACCTTCTCAGGTATGGATACTAATTCTATGAGTTTCTACAGACCTTAGGGTAGTAATTAATAAGAGAGTGATCTCGGAGAAACCCAAACCATCCATCCATGGTTAGGTTTTCATGGAAAATCATAGGAGGATGCATGAAAACTATTTAGATGGATTATACATGGTTCTAGACCATGGAATGAATGTTGAATGAATGTAGGAAGCAAGTCATAGGACCCCAAACACGAAGAATGGATTTAAAAGGGGGAATTGGACCAGAGTGCACCAAGGTTCGCACCGAGGGTCGATGACCATCCGACCCTAGGTGTTTCTGACCATCGACCCTCAGCATTCGGGAAGTCCAGAAAGAGGGGAGGGTCGATAGACCCATCGACCCTAGCATTGACCCTCAGTCGACAGAATGGTTTTTAAATTCTGAATTAATTCTAATTAAATTCTATCGACTTTGTTAGGTTTGCTAGCAATATAATAACGTTATAACGGTGATTCTAAAGATTGAAAAAATATCTTTTGACAAGCTAAGGTGAGGAACCTTAACTCCAAACTAAATTGGTTAATAATAAACTGTTTTCTATTTTTGAGTCTTATGCCATGCTTGATTCTATGCGAATATGTTTGTAATGTGCATACATCATGCCATCCAATATTTCTATTACTTGTTCATGCATATTTATTTTATTGTTTATAACATGATGATAATGATGATGATATGAATAGGCATGTGCTTGTATGTGTGTGGTTGATGTGCTTGATGCGAGCGAGTATCAGGGGAGGTGTGATGAGAACGTCAATAAACGTTAACCTTTGGCGGGTCTCAGCACTTTAGCTCTATCTCTAACTTAAGTCTTGTGCATTGGCATCGTCGTATTGCCATTACTTTAGCAGAACTATTATGTCGTAGAGTATCAGGGGAGGTGGTCTCGGTCCTTGTAGTCTCTGACTCTACCGGAGGGCCTTAGCTCTATCTCTATGGACATTCTGAGGGATGCTGGGGTGAGGCCTTCGATACACTGTTTGGCATTAGGATTGGTTAGTTGCGAGCCCAGTTTGCAGCCCTCGCCAACAGGGGCTTACGTGTTGGTATGGCACTATATAGCAATAAACGTAACATTTGTTATATAATGTTCATGATTGGGTGCATGTGAGTTGACGATAAATGTGATCTTCGGGTAACGTCACATACTCGTGTATAGAGGCGGAGTCAATAAACGCGACCTTTGGCTACCTCAACCTTTCTATAGCATACTGCAAACTTATATACCAGACCAAAGATATAAATTGACTTTTTGCATGCATATGTAATGTTGCATTGTTTTGGCTACTCACTGAGCCGTGTTGTGTGCTCACCCCTCGACGTCGAATATTTTTTGTTGATGATGCAAGTTACACAGTTGAAGATTATATGAACGCGTCTGCGTACGGGAATATAGCAACAATGGACGCTGGAGCTGAAGATGATACACACGACTCCTCTTGCGAGTGCTACTCATGTGTATTTGACTAGATATTTTATAGGTTTCTTTTATTGCGTTTAATAAAGACTTGTATTTGATATTTAAATATTTATGTCTCAGTTGGAAACAGAATAATTTGTTATTAAATTATTGATATCATCTTAGTTCTCAGTTCATTTATTTATAAGATTTTCGCTATTGTGTATTTACTCTGATTATGATTGTGGATGCGTGTAAGTTTAGATAACGCGGGGATAACCTATTTGAGATCCTGGTTGAACCGTTGGTTTTTTTAGCGGTTCATCACACCATTCTGAATAGTGCGGAATTGGGGTGTGACAACTTGGTATCAGAGCGTCTCAGGCCTTGCCCGCCGAACTGACATACATTTAAGACCATTGTGAACTGAGATAGGATAAATTAAAAGCTTTAATACAAACACACTTTAAGCACAAGTGATGATTGAAACCAAATTAAAAAGAGAATAATACATCTATTAAAGGGAAAACCAGTTACATACAATGAGTGAGAGAAACAAAACGTATATACATCGCTAAAGCAGAGTATAGTCCACAACCCGGACAGTTACTCTGTAGTCCAAGAAAAGTAAAGTACAAATCAAGAAACTGGAGGCGAAGGAGGAGGCGGGGCCTCACGATCTCTGTCATAGTCCTCAACATAGACCCTAGTTAACCAGACCACCTGGGTCTGGGTCGTCTGGAGACTTCGTCGTGAGACCGGCTATCCTTCGATCGGTCGCCGACGCCGCACCTCTAGGAGCTCTCCCATCAGCGCATCGATGCGTGGCCGAGCAGCCAACAGCTCATCCATCCTCGGATCAGATCTGCGCTGAGCATCCCTGATCTCATGCAGCATCTCCATCATGGCTGAAGGTGGAAGTGAAGGATCAGCCGAGTGAGAAGGACCAGCCTCAGGTGCAGGAACCGCCGCAGAAAATGTACCAACTCTTGCCGCATGTATGGATGCGATCGTCATCGTCGACCGGATCCCCACGAGCTCTAGCAGCAGCAGCAGCAGCCTCAGCATCAGCCATCTCGACCCGAGTGTGAGGGCGCACCATCGCGTTCCTCTCCTCATCGCTAACCTCTGCATCTCGCAGCCCCATCTTACAGATAGCCTCCCAATCTAGAGGCGACGAGAAGGTCTTCTCCTGGATCTTCTCATCTACCGGGATCCACCCCCGGACGGGTCGAGTAACATCGTAATCATGCGTCCATAGGGTAGATTACCCCTATGACCGGACAATGTGGCACTAATCATCGTCCGCATGATGATGTAAGGAAGGTAGATCGGGCCGACGAGTGCAGATGCCGTAGATCAAGAACCGGGTCAGCCGAGACACCCTCTCATAGTGCCCACTCGCGGGATCAGGTTATGCTTGGATAATCTTGCAGAAGACCCGTGGAGCTGGACGCAAGTAGCAAGCTCTCATCTGCCATCTATCGGGACGGAGCAACTGGTTGTCGATCTCTGCCCTTATCTCCATCTCAACAAACTGTGGCTCTCCCGTCGCACAGTACACCATAGGGCCATCATAGAGAATGCCCAACAGATCGGCCAGCTGCCGATAATCAAAGGAGATGTGCACCCCCTTGACGAAGCTGGTGATGCGCAACTCCTGACCGTGTTCAACATCATTGTAATTCCCCACCACCTGGAGATTACAATAGAACAGGCGCACCAAGTCTGGACATGTGCACGCGTCGTATGTGATGACAGAGAGCCACCCCATATCACCAAATGCTCCCTCTTCATTGAACAAGACTAGCCGTTATACTCGCTAACGCTGCCCTTATACTCGCTAACGCTGCCCTTAAGGTGGCAACCTAAAGGAAAGACTGAATGAAATACAAAGAAAAAGAATGAATCAATATTGGCTCGCTATTTCCGCTCGCTGGCTGGATGTAATTCAGGTTTAGAAATCCCTTGCTTGTTAGGAGCCAGCCTATTTTTGACACGGAATACCAACCCCAAGTGAGGAATGGTTCTAAGTCCTCCTCCTACCTTTTCAGTACTAGGAGAGTACTTTCTGGACATTTCTTCTGCTCCGGGGTTTCATTGTCTGGTGAGAGCTTTTGCTCTTGGAATGGCCGCTTTACTGTGTTGTCGGCTCCTACTGCTCGCTCTCTTAGGCCATTACTCCAATTCTTGTCTTTTCCTTAGGAATCGTTCCGTAAGCCGAAGGCATGACCTTGGCTCCAACTCGAAAGCCAAAAAAAGTGTTATACGAGCTGCGACTGGCTGGGGACATGTTAAGCAGCTTTTGTTCGATTGTGATATTGATGGATCTTTACCACCCGGAACTGATGGCCTCTCTACTGCGTCCTTGATGGAGAGGGCCCTTTCGGCTGCTCCCCACTCCCCGCTATGAGCGGGTCGAATAGGAGGAGCGTCAAGCTTCTAGGTCCACCTTCTTTGGCCAGATCTTCCAACCTTTTGCATGAGGATATGCCTCAGCCAAAGCCGTTGCAAACGCGCATCCGTTTTCTTGCGGGGCAGGGTTGGTAGGCGGTTTCCCGCCGACAAACAGACTCGCGACTATGGCAGGGCGGGCCGGGCCCATTTGCAGATTGGGCGCTGCTGTGGTCGTAAGCCCATATCATCCATTTGAAGCCTGATTGTGGTATCCCCCCTCTTGGTCTTTTAACGCCGCGGCTGCTGGCACGTACCAGCAATATCCAACTTCGTCTCATCCCCGGCCGAGTCCTTTTCCCATATCCCGGATGCCAATCGATAGATTTCTAAAGCTTTCCCCATCCGGTCACGACTCCTTCTTCTTCCTTCCTGCGATAACGGCCTCTCTTACCGTTCCTTCAGGGGGTAGCTCCAAGTCTGCCCCTTCCTGTCACAGGGGCGCCCACGAACTTTGACACAATCCAACCAGATTCTTTGACGCCGGATCGACTACTTCGATCGTTTGTTAGTAGCCTCCTCTGGCTTCGCGAGACCATTTCGGTCCACACTGCAAACTTTGGTGGTACCTTCCGTAACGACATTACCTAAGGACAGGTCAACGCTTGCTCCTCTTCTGCTTCATACAAGATACTGGCTATCTCTCTCTATACGATCCGTCGTAATCTGACCTGCTCGTACTCCTCAGTCGAGTGGCTCCTTTCCCCCGCACGAGAAAGAGTTGGCCTAGCGGGCACGGCCGCCACAATCCGAAGCTTCATACGCTCCTCCGTCGCCATCGCTTTGCTCGTCTTTTTCCCGGTTCGAAAAGGAAGTCCATGAAGGCTTCGAGGATTCCCCTTTGTTCCTACGGCGAAGCCTCTTCGCTTCGAACCTGCCACGCGTCCGCTTCCACTCCCAGTAGTAACGAGCGAGTTCAAACATCTTCTTGCGGCACAGGACGAGTCTTCCCGACACTCCTTACTCTTCCTCTTTGTGTGGTGCTGAGGTTGGATCGGATAGAAGGATTCTTCCTCAGCCGGACCTCCCCTTGGCGAATCCTCTTCCCCAAACCAGTCCTTCCCTACCTTTCAGAAAGCGACGATCAAGCCTATTTTCTATGTCTGGAAAAGAAGATGGGGAAATCCGGATTTCCTATTCTACGAGATTTCTTCTTCTTTTTCTCAACTTCGTTACCAAATTATTCTTTTACCGTAGTTGATCCACTCCACTTGTGCTTTTCGTCTGCCTTTTTAAACAAAAAAGAAACCAGTGCCTTTCGTATAGATCGAGACTTGCACCTTCTCTAGCAAGAGATAAAGCCTTATCTACTAGAAGTACACAGGAGCACGCCCCAACTCTCTCGTAGCGCCGATCCGAAAAGTGCTTCCACTTTCTTCTTTGAGGAGCCTGCCCAAATACCATACTCTCGTTTCACGCAGCTGCTTGTTGCCCTTGCTCTCACGTTCGAGTGTTGCCTAGGGGACTGGTCCTCGGCTTCTCGATCCCTTTTTTCGGAGAGGCATCCTTTCCGATATGACTCTGTTTTAACTAGAGTTCTTAAGTCATCGCACTCCCCCAGTATGCTCTCGACATTTCCTTCTTACTGCTTACTTCAACCGCTTAACTAAACCTTCTCCAGAGCGCTTACAAAGACTCCCCCCCCTTTACCCTCCGGTAGGATTGGAACCTACGACCTGTCGGTCCCCGCGATCGCCCTTGACGGAGCACTAGACATATAGCTATAGTTCCGACTTCGACCGCTCCGTGGGGTTCCAATTCCGAGAAGGCCAACCCGTTCCTTCAACCGGTACCCCCATGTGACGGAACAGTTGCGCCCTTCTCTCACCAGTTTCTGTCACGTTTTTCAGCTTGACACAATACAGTTTGGGTACCTGTCGCCCCTTTCGCAAGTCTGACTGCTTCTCCTTCTTTTCCGAGCCCAATGACGAAAATCTCAACTTTCTTCAGTCGGGACCACGAGAGAGCTCTATGATTCCATCAGTTTGTAGGCACACCCCCCAAACTCCATATATCCTCGATCCACCTTCCCGGGATAGGCGCCACTTCGGAGTCATGGCTTCGTATGTACGGAGTTCACTCTCCTTTCCCCGCCCCATTTCTTGAGCGGGCCTTCTACGACAGGCGAGGGAAACCGATAGCATTGGGCGAATGCCTCAAGCCGGAACTGCCACCACCCTTGTGCTATTCCACCATCAACATTGTCTTGGATTCTGATTTGGAACCACGGCCAGACTGTTGGGCCGGCTCCCTCCGCGCGGGACACTATCGTTCCTCTCCTGCCCAAGAAACCCAATGGGGCTCACATCCGCGGTGGAATCGAATCCAAGCAATGAAAGCGGGGAAGACTTACCCATGTGACCTCCCGGTCTCCTCATTTTCTTTCTGTCGCTGAAGCGGCTAAAGGCGAAAGGTTTCTGGCTACCGGGCTCTCTGAACTTATACTCCCTCCTGGAGCCTCACTTCTAATGGCAGCTTCTCCACAGCTAGTGCCTACGATGAGACAGAGAAACTGGTTGCCCCTCTTCCCAATCCATACGGTCGGATGTGAGAACCCGGACGCGAACCGAATATTGATACAGAGCCAGAGGGATAGGGCTGGAATGCACAATGATAAGGAGGGGAAGAATTAGTAGAGATTGATTGGAGGTCTGTTGGATACAGCTGCCCTATTTATTCATATCAATAAATCAATGCGACTCAAGCTATTTTTAGAAGTGTAGGCAGCAGAGGCCGAGACAGCAGCTGAGGCACTTGCGGGTTACCCAGCAGAGGAATGAGCGGAAAGGAGAGCAGGGGCAGGGGAAAGAGAGCCAGTACCTCGCTCAGATCCGGATCCATAATCACCAGTTCCTTAGTCAATGCCAGGATCAGAAGTACAGCCGGCGGAGGTGGAATAAGAAACTGTGGTGAAAGAGGCACTATGTGCGTGCATTTACTGTGTCTATAAGGGAGGCCGGCTTTACCTCTGAGAGCTCAACTAATATAATAATTAATTTTATTATATTCTATATATATATATTCTAATTATAATAATAATATAATATAATAAAAATGCAAAATAAAGGACTATAATATGACTATGACTATATAGTAGAATCACTGGCGCAGAGTCAAAAATGGATTCTCCCCGAAGTCTATTGATGAACCAATCCAATAAATCCACTCATAACAAGTTCCTATATTCTTTCTGGTAGAATCGGGAAGCATTAAGCAAGAGCGAAGCGATAGCTTCGCGTTGTGTTTTTTGGAAACACCTACTTTTGCTTGCCCTAAGATCTAAAACAGAGGCGGGCTTGCCTGCGCTCCCGGTCTATTCGGCTCGGCGAACCTATTCTCTTCTGGTAAAGAAGGGCCTTCTGTCCTTTTTAAAAAGTTCCCCCGTTGCAATAACATATCAGGTTGTGAGGTAGCGCTAGCCAATCTATACGTGAAAACTGACGGAATATGGTTTCGTAGGTCATTCATCTTGCACAACCGGAAGAGCTTTCTGTTTATTTAACTTTGACTTACAAAAAAATTTCCCTCCTCGCTTTAGCTTCGCTTAGCGGCGCAGGAGATTAACTTGACGACTGAGATCATTTGATCTGCTCCGCGAAGACAAAAGGGATGTTTATACACCGATTGACTCGGAAGCCCAGCCTAGTTGAGCAACCCATTGCTCTGAACAAGAACGGCAAATCCTCTGTCAACGTGATCTTTTTTCTCTGGCTTTAGCCTATGCTTGCTTCTGAATCTGTCGGCGAATCTCAGATGGCGGAGAATCGACTGAAGCGTCTTTCCTTGCCAATGCAATGCGTGTATGCTTCAGCTGCGGATCCCACTCCTGGTTATAACCTATCAATCAAACTTGCAAGCCTTGCCTTCGGGACGCTACCTCACCTTCGGATTGCAAATGGCGAGCGACCTTCGGATTGATTGCAAGCAACAAGCAACCTATTGCTAGATCGCAAGCGACCTCTATTTCGACCCACTATTCTAGTCTAGGCCTTTTGCTCTAGCTCTTACTGGAGGGGTTTCTTTTTCGTATGCTCCCCCCTTCCCTGCCTAGTCCGCCTCTCCGGATTCTAGGATTTGTGACTCTCTTGGTTCCGGTAAACAAAGCCCCGCCCCCTCTGGCCAGTTAACAGAGTGGCTTGCAACCGCCTACTTTATACTTGTAACGCCTTTAGCTGCTATGACTACTAAACTTAGGGGGTACGACCCCGGTCTTTGTAAGCGTCACCAACTGTTTTTTCCACTGCAGTACAATCCCCTACAACTATTGTAGGGGCATCTCCCATACAAGTATTCTGTCGGATTTGATAGTTTCCACGAAGTTCGTTCATTCCCCGTATGAAAGTGGTTAAGGTTTTCCTGCACTGTACAGAGGGCCCTGCCCCGAGCCGGAGATCTCCCCGGCTACTCAGTTACTGACTTCGCTTCAGTGTCTGTTTTGGCTTATTTCCTAGTTGCTTATTCCGCAGCCGCCCCGCTGCTCTATCGACCCGGGCCCAGGTTCTAATCCATTCCTTCGCGCTATTGCTATAGCTTAGGTAGGGGCTCCTCACGCTTCCTTCCCCTCTTCTGCACCATCTACATCAGCATTGCAAGCAACCTCATTGATCGAGAAGGTTGTCGTCAGACAATGTGAGGTAGCGTCCCGAAGGTTGCCGATAGATAGGTGAGGTAGCGTCCCGAAGGTTGCCGAAGGCAAGGAAGACATCGCTCGCACGAGGAAGACATCGCTCGCACGAGGAAACTTCGCAGCCATCCCAGCTTGCGTTAGTTACAGGGTCCGTTCGCTAACTCTACTTCACGCTACTTTCGGTTGTGTGAAGCGAGTGTCTTTAGCCTAAAGATGACGGTCAGCCCTCTCCTTCATGGTTCCGATCCCTAACTCCACTCAATGAAGTTCCGATTGAGTTAGTTCTCTTGTCTATTTAGCCCTAATTGATCCGGTTTCTGAGAGCACTGACAAGGCTGAACTCGTAACAAGACCCAGATCAAACTATATAATCAAACATTCCTCGCGGCTCCCTGCCCCATGAAAAAAGAAAGGTAGGCAGCGCCGGGATCCCACTCCCCAAGAAAAGGAGTTGCTGTGCTTGATCGGACAGATCAATTTTCTCTGGCTCTCCAACTTGGCTGGGAAAATCCAGCCTTTCGCCCCACTGCTCAAGACAACAGAGGATGAAGAGTTTGTATTGGACGAGAGCCATGCCCCTAGTCTTGCAACGAATCAAGGATGACCTCTCTGAGGCACCAGTGCAAAATAGCAAGCAACCTCGGCCCGGAGAACCACTACGGCTATACATATAAGCCTCGGCTCGGAACATTCTTTTCGCAGAAGAACGAAGAAAGAAGGAAAGGTCCCTCTCTTCGGGAAGTGAGACATACGAAGATTTTCATAGAGAGAGCACTCTCCTTTTCTAAACTCAGTGAGAAATCACCCGCGTTAGCGGAGCCTCCGATTCCAGAGTTCATTTGTTTAACACCACAGACGTATGGTTTAATCGCTTTCATGGAGTGCCACATTGAGGAAGCATTATTCGGTTGATTCAGAAAGCGGGTTAGGAATCGCCAGGACAGCGATTGATGATGATGGCATTCGTCCTATTATCCTAGTAAACAAGGGGACTATGGCAAGCGCTACCTCACCTCCTCCGTGCCAAGGTTCAGTCGCACCATCTCCGGTTCTTGGTAATGCCATCTGTCCTTTTGCGCCTCATACGCCGGCTCCAATAATTGCTTGTCTAAAGACTAGATGCTGGTAATGCTGGGGCACGCCTTAAAGTAAAGTGCTCCTCCCCAGGCCCACCGTCGTCAACTATCGATGGCCTGCCTGAAGTGTTCTTCCAGCGCTTCATAGTCTTGACTTAGTCTTTATCGTACACCTGTAGAGCTGCTCATCAAGAAACGTCTCCCAAGTCGTGTTCCAACCATCTGACTCCATCTCTCTCTTGGACTGTCCCGAATCCTCAAAATCGGTGTCTGATGGTCTTCATCTCCGCTGGAATCAACACTTGACGTCTCGGCTTCCTCCTTCGATCCGTCTTGCAAGTGCAGGGTAACCCTGGGCCGGATCTACTTCATCGACTGTGTGCTTGCCGCCCAATCCTTCCCAACTCTGGCCGCCTGTAGCTAATGTTTCCCCAGTAGCGTCTTGTAAGCACATTATCGCTGAGCCGTCAGAGCACAAAAGTGGATGCTAAACTAAAGGTGCATCAATGGATACCTTCTGCCTCAAACACTTCTCCAGCGGCTTCACTGGTCGCTGGTCTTCCATTCTCAGTGTCTAGAACTAGAAACTATAGTCAGAACATCGGCTTACCAATCGCCTACCATGTCTCCTCTGTAAGGTCTCTCTAGCCCTCCGTCCACCATCGTCCTCTGTAAAGTCAATATTGTCTGAATCGCAAGGACGCCACCTCACATTGTCTGAATCGCAAATGGCGAGCAACCTTGCTAACGCAACCTCCTTGTCAGGCTTAGCTAGCCAAACCGGTTAGCTTCTTTGCTTTGAGCGAATCCCCTGTAACGAATTCTTTCGATTCAATACTCCCCACTGCTCGCTCCTTTTTCAACTACAACTCGAAATTGGAAAAGACCCTCTTCATGGCCTTATTTTGATTGCCCAAAACTCAAGGAGGTAGCGCTAGTTTCGGTCCATCCGAAGGTTGCTTGTTTCGGTCCATCTCTAACTCAAGTCTTGTGCATTAGCATCGTCGTATCGCCATTACTTTAGCAGAACTATTATGTTGTAGAGTATCAGGGGAGGTGGTCTCGGTCCTTGTAGTCTCTGACTCTACCGGGGGGCCTTAGCTCTATCTCTATGGACATTCTGAGGGATGCTGGGGTGAAGCCTTGGATACACTTTTTGACATTAGGATTGGTTAGTTGCGAGCCCAGTTTACAGCCCTCGCTAATAGGGACTTACGTGTTGGTATGGCACTATATAGCAATAAACGTAACCTTTGTTATATAATGTTCATGATTGGGTGCATGTGAGTTGACGATAAACGTGATCTTCGGGTAACGTCACACACTCGTGTATAGAGGCGGGGTCAATAAACGCGACCTTTGGCTACCTAAACCTTTTTATTGCATACTGCAAACTTATATACCAGACCAAAGATATAAATTGATTTGCATGCATATGTATTGTTGCATTGTTTTGGCTACTCACTGAGTCGTGATGTGTGCTCACCCCTCGACGTCGAATATTTTTAGTTGATGATGCAGGTTATACCGTTGAAGACTATATGAATGCGTCTGCGTATGAGAACGTGGCAGCGATGGAAGCTGAAGTTGAAGTGGATACACACGACTCCTCCTACGAGTGCAACTCGTGTGTATTTGATTAAATATTTTATAGGTTTCTTTATTGGATTTATTAAGACATGTATTTGGTATTTAAATATTTATGTCTCAGTTGAAAACAGAATAATTTGCTATTAAATTATTAATATCATCTTAGTTTCTCAGTTCATGTTATTATAAGACTTCCGCTATTATGTATTTACTCTGATTATGATTACGGATGTATGGGGTTTAGATAACGTGGGGATAGCCTACTCGAGATTCTGGTTGAACCGTTAGTTTATTAGCGGTTCATCACATCAATATGAATAGTGCAGAATTGGGGTGTGACAACTTGGTATCAGAGCGTCTCAGGCCCTGTCCGCTGAACTAGCATACATTCAAGACAATAGTGAACTGAGATAGGATAAATTAAAAGCTATAATACAAACACACTGTAAGCACAAGTGATGATTGAGACCAAATTTAAAAAAAGAGAATAATGCATCTATTAAAGGGGAAACAAGTTACATACAATGAGTGAGAGAAATAAAATGTAAATACATAACTAAGCAGAGTACAGTCCACAACCCGGACAGTTACTCTGTAGTACGAGAAAATAAAGTACAATCAAGAAGCTGGAGGCGAAGGAGGAGGCGGGGCCTCACGATCTTGGTCATAGTCCTCAGCATAGACCCTAGTCAACTAGGCCACCTGGGTCTGGGTCGTCTGGAGACTAGTTGCAAGATCGGCCACCCTCCTATCGATCGCCCGCTGGACCGATAACAGCTCATCCACCCTCATACGCTGAGCGTCTAGCAACTCCTCCATCCTCAGATCAGATCTGCGCTGAGCTTCCCTGATCTCCTGCAGCATCTCCATCATATCAGCAGGTGGCGTGAAGGACCTGCCGCATAAGAAGGACCAGATAAGAAGGACCAGTCTCAGGTACAGGATCCGCCGCAGAAGAAGTACCAACACCAGCCGCATGAGTAGGTGAAGGCGGTGGTATCGCGTCAACATCCATATACATGCGGTCGTCATCATCGACAGGATCCACATGGGCTCTAGCAGCGGCAGCAGCAGCCTCGACATCGGCCATCTCGATACGAGTGTGAGGGCACACCATCGCGTTCCTCTCCTCATCACTAACTTGGGCATCCCGCATACCCATCTTGCAGATTGTCTCCCAATCTAGAGGCGACGAGAAGATCTTCTCCTGAATCTTCTCATCTACCAGGTCAACCTCTAGACGGGTCAGCAGGACTATAATCATGCGTCCATAGGGTAGATTGCCCCTATGACCGGACAATGGCACTAATCATAGTCCGCATGATAATGTATGGAAGGCAGACGGGCTGGCGAGTGCAGATACTGTAAATCAGGAACTGGGTCAGCTGAGAAACCCTCTCATAGTGCCCACTCTGTGGAATCAGATTATGCTGGATAATCTTGCAGAAGACCCATGGAGCTGGACGCAGATAACAAGCTCCCCGTGGAGCTGGACGCAAATAACAAGCTCTCATCTACCAACGATCAGGACGGAGCAACTGATTATCGATCCCTGCCCTCATCTCCATCTCAACAAACTGTGGCTCTCCAGGCGCACAGTACACCATGGGGCCATCATAGGGAATGCCCAACAAGTCGGCCAGTTGCCGATAGTCGAAAGAGATATCTACCCCTTTGACGTAGCTGGTGATGCGCAACTCCTGACCATGCTCAACGTCATTGTAATTCCCCACCACCTGGAGATTACAATAGAACTGGCGCACTAAATCCGGACATGTGCATGCATCGTATGTAATGACAGGAAGCCACCCCATGTCACCAAAGGCTCCTTCTACGTTGAACACGGCTAACTCAGCCAAGTTCACCATACGACCACCCTCAACCTTCTTACGGGCATAGTCAGCATACCGTGCCTCGGCTTCATTGGAACGGAAGCGAAGGGGATCACGAACTCGGGGTACCTTGGTACGAGCCATGGTATCTGCAAAGTAAGAAAGAGAAGGAAAACAAGGAGTTAATAGGATAAAAACCCAAAAATTGATTTAATAAACGATGTAAGTTGACCATAAAGCCCATTTCTCACCATACAAGTGGGCATGAGAACTTACGTAGGTTAAAATACATCCTACCACCCACTTGCAGTAGGAAATTTTAACTGACGATGTCCAATTTGAAGAAATTCAAGAAAAACCGAAAATGTCGACAAATTAGGGCAAAAAGAGAAAATTTCAAGTTTCTCGATAACCAACCGATGAAACTCAAAAATTTTTGAGGGCTTTCGTTCCTCGAGACACCAATAACAAAAGCCCCCAATAAAAATCAAATTTTTACGGTTGGAAAAAGTTTAATTTGAAAAATACGAGTTAAATGGACGAAAACCTAGAAAAAGAAAACCTAAAAACAGGTAAAAATGAGAGAACATACCTGTATGGATGACGTGGACGTCGAAACTCGGACTAAAATCGACCAACAACAGTGGAGTAGCACTGTAGCAACTCAGAGTGGAGAGGCGAGTCGAAACGGGAGGAAAATAATAAGAAATGACCCAGAATCGGATCTTAAAAATCTGATTTTTGGTCCGAGGGTCGGACAATTCGACTAGCACAATCGACCCTCGAATCGACCCTCCCATCGACCCTCGGCTTTTGGGAATCTGACAGAAAATCAAGGGTCGGAACTGAGGGTCGGATACCCATCGACCCTCGCATCGACCCTCAGCTCTCGGGAAGAATAGGTCATTCCCAGGGTCGGATACCAAGGGTCGGACATACCATCGACCCTCACCATCGACCCTGCATAGAAAAGACAGTATTTTTTTATAGAATGATCTAGAATTGGAATTGATTATTGGTTAACGTGCCTACATGAAATATAAATGACTTCTCACCTATTTCGATGATTTTCAGGCACCACAAACCACAGAAGAGAATTATGTCTAGACGTAAGGTGACCCGACAGACCCGAAATGCAGTCCCACCACCACCACCCTTGGAGGAGACTAGTCAAGAAAATAACTATGCTCCGGGTAATCCAGAACCGACAAACCCTATAAATTTACCACCTCCACCACCAGAGCTAACAACCGTGGTGATGAATTTGGCACAGCAGCTGCAGCAGATGCAACACGCGCAGGCTCAGATGCAGGTTGTCATGGGAATAATGTTTCAAGCCACTCAGGCTGCACCCATGCACACAGGACAAGCCAGTGCAGCATCGATGGGTAACCACCCAGCTCCTCAGACACCTCAGCAACCAGCTGCATAGATTCCAGTCCAGGTTCCAGAAGCAGCTCAAGGGAATTACCAGTATCCACCCCATATGTTTGGGGCAAACCCCCAAAATCAGCAGGACCTCTCCCGACTAGTGGAGAGATTTTTGAAGATGAAACCCAAGGAATTCAACGGCAAACCATCTGATCCATTGTGGCCAGCACACTGGATAGACGAGATGGAGAGAAATTTCCTCATGATGACTATCACAGAGGAAGAGAAAGTACTATGCGTCACCTTCATGCTCAAGGGCGACGCACATCATTGGTGGAAATCCACGAAGGCATATTTATTGACCAAGCACGCCCTACTGACATGGGCTATATATAAAGAAGTCTTCTTTGAGAAATATTTTCCACGGAGCTTCAGAGATTCGAGGGAGAAGGAGTTCCTGAGTCTTTATCAGGAACAGATGTCAGTGGATGCGTACCAACAACGTTATGAAGAGCTGTTTTTCTTCGCACCACTGAGTATGCAAGAAGAAGAAGCTAAAACCCGTAGGTTTGTCACGGGACTGAGAGGAAATATCAGAGAACATGTTCTGGGCTTAGAAAAGAGAATTTATAATGAAGCTGTCCAGATTGTTCGAGTTATAGAATCGAGCCAGAAGGAGAGTTATTTTACTCAAAACAGAGGCATCAAAAGGCCAGCCGAAATTCTTACAACGGAGGCAATAACAAGACATATAAGCCTTTCCGTCCTCAGAATTTTACTGCTGCAACCAAGACTACTCCAGCAGCTCAACCTCAGCCAAAGCCAATTTTTGAAGTCCTGAAGTGTTTTAACTGCAACCAACCGGGACATATGGCAAGGGAGTGCCCTAAGCCCAAGAAGCAATTCCATCAGGGACGTGTATATGCTGTTATGTCCGAGGATGCGGCCGCATCACCCGATGTGGTCACAGGTATGACTGAAACTTTTAAAGTTATAATTACATTGAATGAGCATGTAGACTAAGTAAAGATAAATCACAGGTATTGTACCTATAAATGGCGTACCCGCCAGAGTACTCTATGATTCAGGAGCTACTCATTCCTTTATATCTGTGTCATTCGGAAAGAAGATAAACTTACCCATCAAAACATTAGACTACAAATTACTTGTACGATCACCGATGGGGTTAGAAGTGGAACTAGAGAAAGGTTATGGACCATGTCCGGTTCTCATTGGAGAGAAGACCTTAAATGCAACCTTGATACAACTTGAGATGGCAGACTTTGATGTCATCTTGGGAATGGACTGGTTAGCTCGGCATTCTGCAAATCTATTATGCGCTGAAAAGAAGATAACGTTCAAAGACAAAGAAGGAGCAAAATTAAGTTTCTCGGGAACCAAACTTCCCCGGAGACGCAAGCTCATACTTTCAGCACTAAAGGCTAAGAAGTGCCTTGAGAAGGGGGCAATCGGGTATCTAGTATCCGTGGTCGACCTAACCAAGGAAGCGCCACGAATGGAAGATATTGATGTCGTGCGGGACTATCCTGACGTATTTCCAGAGGAACTACCCGGATTACCACCCAACCGAGCCACGGAGTTTGTGATAGACCTTATACCCGGAGCCGCACCAGTGTCTAAAGCACCCTATAGAATGGCTCCTACTGAACTGAAGGAATTAAAAGTGCAACTACAAGAACTGCTGGACAAGGGTTATATTCGACCCAGTATATCTCCATGGGGGGCACCAGTGTTGTTCGTAAAGAAGAAGGATGGTAGCGTTCGATTATGCATCGACTATCGGGAGTTGAATAAACTGACAATCAAGAATCGATACCCACTACCTCGGATCGATGACTTGTTCGATCAGTTACAAGGAACGAAAGTATTTTCTAAGATCGATCTTCGATCGGGCTATCATCAGTTGAAGATTAAAGAAGATGATATTCCGAAGACAGCTTTCAGGACCAGATACAGACATTATGAATTTTTGGTTATGTCTTTCGGATTAACTAATGCACCGGCAACGTTCATGGAACTTATGAACCGAGTTGTCCACGATATGTTGGATACGTCAGTTATAGTATTCATTGATGATCTATTGGTATATTCCAAGGACAATGAAACCCATATCAAGAACCTAAACGCAGCCCTACAGCGTTTAAGGAAAGAGAAGCTATATGCCAAATTTTCCAAGTGCGAGTTTTGGCTAAGTGAAGTTGCCTTTCTAGGCCATGTAGTATCCGCTGAAGGAATCAAAGTGGATCCCAGCAAGATCGAGGCTATTGTGAAGTGGGAAGCACCAAAGAGCGTTTCGGAAATCAGAAGTTTTCTGGGTCTAGCTGGTTATTCTCGAAGATTCGTAGAAGACTATTCTCGGATTGCCGTACCTCTCACCAGTTTGACTAAGAAAGGTGAAAAGTTCGTGTGGACGGATAAATGTGAGAAGAGCTTCCAGACATTGAAGTCCAGATTGATATCCGCCCCGATTTTGACTATTCCTATTCCAGGACAGACGTTTACCTTATACACTGATGCGTCGGGACTGGGACTAGGATGTGTGTTTATCCAAGGAGAGCAAGTGATTGCTTATGCTTCCAGACAGTTGAAGGTACATGAGAAAAACTATCCCACTCATGATTTGGAGTTAGCGGCAGTAGTACATGCGGTCAAGATATGGAGACATTACTTATACGGAGAGAAATTTCAGATTAAGTCGGACCATAAAAGTTTGACTTATTTATTTAATCAGAAGGAGTTGAATATGAGACAGAGAAGATGGTTGGAACTATTGAAAGACTATGATTGTGATATCCAGTATCATCCGGGAAAAGCGAACGTAGTAACTAATGCGTTAAGCCGAAAAGCAATGAAAAGATCGCAAGGAGAAGTTAGCACGACTACAAAAATGTATACTATCAGAAGGGTATTCAATCACGGCAGCGAGCAGTATGTGATAGATACAACGGATGGATCAGCCAACCAAGGGTTTATCCATCGGTTTTCGAAAATGTTCGCGGCATTGAAGATTATACCGGATATAGTGGATGAAGTGAAGACAACTATCAAATCAGATCCTTATCTGAGAACAGTACAAGAAGATATCGAGAAAGGTAGGACTAATCCTGAGTTCACCTTGGATGACGAGAAGGTACTGAGATACAAAGGAAGAATATGTGTACCTAAAACAGAAAGTTCAGACATTAGACACCGACTGATGAAGGAAGCCCACACCACCATCTATTCGATACATCCTGGAAGTACAAAAATGTATCATGACCTAAAAAAACTATATTGGTGGAGGGGAATGAAAGCAGATGTAGCTAAGTTCGTGTCTTAATGCCTAAATTGTCAGAAAGTAAAGGCTGAACGACAAAGACCCGCAGGATTGTTACAGCCATTGCCGGAACCAGCATGGAAATGGGACTGCATCACTATGGACTTCGTCACGGGACTACCATTGACTCCTCGAGTAGTTGACACAGTTTGGGTGATTGTGGACCGTCTGACTAAAACAACTCAATTCATACCTATACGACCTCAGTATAGACTAGAAATATTAGCGAAACTATATGTGGATAATATTGTTCGATTACATGGTGTTCCAAAAAGCATTGTGTCGGATAGAGATCCACGATTTACTTCCAAATTTTGGGAAGGATTGCAAAAGGCTATGGGTACAACGTTGAAGTTCAGTACTGCATTCCACCCACAGACAGATGGACAGTCGGAACGTACAATTCATATTTTAGAAGATATGCTACGAGCATGTGTAATTGATTTCAAGGGATCATGGGATGAAAGATTACCACTGATCAAGTTCGCTTATAACAATAGCTATCATGCTACTATACAGATGTCACCTTATGAAGCACTGTATGGCCGGAAGTGTCGAACTCCCTTGTTTTGGAATGAAGTTGGAGAACGTAGTATTGTTGGGCCAGAATTTGTTGAAGAGACTTGTCGAGTGGTCGACATTATCAAGGAAAGAGTGAGAACTGCTCAGAACCGTCAGAAGCAATATGCATATACTCGACGAAGAGATCTGGAGTTCGCAGTAGGTGATAAAGTATTTTTGAAGGTATCGCCCATGCGAGGATTGAAGAGGTTCGGACAGAAAGGGAAACTAAGTCCAAGATATGTCGACCGTATGAAATTCTAGCTAAGCGTGGAAAAGTGGCTTATCAATTAGCACTACCACCGTCTATGTCAAGTGTGCATGACGTATTTCACATTTCCCTATTGAAGAAGTATGTCAAAGACCCAACGCATGTTTTGACAGTGGATTTACCGGAATTGACTGATGATTTGACATTTGAAGTAACACCAACAGAAATCACTAGTCGAAAGGTTCAACGTCTACGCAACAGAGACATCTACTATGTTAAGGTCACATGGAAAAGTAGAGACATGGAAAAAATTACTTGGGAAGAAGAAAATACTATGCGAAAGCAATACCTTCACTTATTTGATTCAGAAGGTACGTACAATTTCGAGGACGAAATTTTTATAAGTTGGGGGAAGTTGTAAGACCCGTGTCAATCTAACCCGGTCTTATCACCTTGAACCAGGTTTACCCATCATGGTCGAGTCAAATGGACCAAGGGCGTGAAGGAGATCGAGATCCCAGGTATCAAATCGACCCAAAAACACTTAAAATAAGGGAAGGGTCGCATACCCAGCTAAGCAGGGTCGGACCTCCCAAAACAGAGAGTTAGACCCTCAGTTTTGAAGGGTGGGTCGGACAGCTTAAGACCCTAGGGTCGACGGGATCATCGACCCTCCCATCGACCCTCGGTTGTCGTAAGAAAATAAAATTATGAAATTTCTTAATTTTCGATTGGGATTCTTTCCAAATCTCAATGGGACTTATTTAGGATGTTCCTACTCTATTTAAAGGACGTCCCTAAGCTACTTTCACTCCTTTCTTCTCTGATCGCAGGGTTCTATTGCTTTAGATTGACGGTGCGATTTTCAACTACAACACCAGCTATCCTCCTATATTCTAATTTTAGTCCCCAAGCTAACCTGCCATACCAATCCTTCAAGAAGGTATTTTCGACTTTCAAGTAAACTTCTCCATGCCCAAGATGGCTGATGGCCCAATATAGCTTGTAAAAAAATCAGTATTGGGGAAGTAAATCAATTTGATAAATTAGGCCCCATTGGAATAGGGATGAGACCAAATTCGCCAAGGCTAACTTTTTGAGTAAAGTCAGATTCTGAATACAAGGATCCCGAAAACCAAGACCCCTCATTTCTTTAGACCTACATAGGCGATCCCAAGATATGTAATGATTACCCTTTTTCTTGTTACCGTCATTCTAGAAAAAATCAGAAGCTTTTTTTTTTATATGGAATTATGATGCATAGGAGAAAGCTTGAAATGTGACCATGCAAAGTTGGACATTGAAAGCGCCACTGATTTCAGAAGGACTTCTTTACCAACATGAGAAAGAACTAGATAGCTTATTAATAATACAATCTTGGATATCTTTGAAGTTTTTCTTTTCAGATATCCCAAATTCTGAGGGTAAGTTGAAATACTAATAGTAGGACCATTTCCATAAGACATTTTCAACAATCTAGAGAATCATCTCTTGAAACAACTAGGGTATTCGATTGAATCGGATTGCAATGACATTATCAGAAGCCTTTTGAACCCAAATGCTCTTAGCATCCTGGAGATTCATTCAATCATTAAAGATGTGCTTCAGCTTATTTCCTTATGTGAAATGTGTAATTCTATTTTGTTCCAAGGGAAGCTAACAGGGTTGTTCAATCTCTTGCTAGGAAGGCCTTGTTATTGGTAGGATGACTTGTTGGCCATCATCCACTTTTTGACTTCACAAAATCTCTATATACCTGAAGCTATGGCTTGTACATGCTCTTCCTCTCAATAAATCTCCCTTTTACCAAGAAAAATAAAAAAAACTAAGGTATTCGGTTGAAGGGGGAAGTTCATTAATCCTTACTCTGCGATCGTAAACATTTCTTCCTTTGAAAGGTGTTGGCTAGTTTTGCTTTATTGGTGCCACATCTTGGGATCAAATCCTGCCTTCACGCAAGGTGGATTGGGTTTGGGAGAGACCTTCATACTTTCTTTCTCATTTATAACATAAGGGATCTCCCCTGAACCAGAACCAAAACCAAAACCAAAACCAAAACCCGAACCCAAACCCAAACCTGGTGTATGAAAGATTTTAACTTGCCTAACTCCTCCTACCTGGGCTCTCAAAATGCACATGTGATATCATGGCTTACATTTTGAAGGCATATCTAGATATTCGGAGAAGCAAGACTGCATGAAAAGCTCTTCTCATCAGGTTTGAGAATACGGGTCGGACACGGGATCGGTACTAGCCAATCTCGATCCGGATCATTATTGGCCCTGGGATCGGTCCTAGCCAATCCCGATCCGTATCATTATCAGCCCTGGGATTGGTTCTGTTCCCCCTGAAATGCCTAGTTTCAGTTGAATCGGTCGTACCAGCCTTCCAGGATCGGTAGCTGCTGCACGAGTCTGATCTGATACAATCCATTGATGCTACTCCTGGATGCAAATTTCACACACCATGGCGTAGGAATTGAAATCGACACCCTTTTTTAACCGACACTACATCGCACAGGATCTTCTTGTCATGCAGGTTCAAGCCGCCGAAATGCATGAGGGTGAGGCCGTCAAACCCGAGATCATCTTTTCCGTTACCGTCTAACAGAAAACGCTAGCATGGCAACCACTGATTCGTGAATCATTGAAGGAATCCAAAAAACGAGGAGATGCTCCACCAACACAGAGACCAATTCATTCATTTTTTTTTTGTTATTTTATTTAGCCGTGAAGATGATCAATGCGAGTTACGCAGAAGCACCCTTCTGGCCGCCTTAGCAGCTGTGATGCCGTGGACGTCTATGTTCTCACGACTTCTTCTTCAAATTGGAAGCACAACGGTCGTTTATCCTATTCTTACGGTCTGTTTAGCTTTTAATGCTATCTGATCGGGCAGATGGCGCGCATTTGATTCAAAAGCCCCAACGAAAGATCCAGTAGAGGAGGAGATATGTCCGGTCCTGTATTGAAGCTCCAAACCCTTGTCCTGAAGACACTATGCAAACCCATCGCTAATAGGCTCAAGAAACAGGCCGGATTGCATCCCAGATTCCGCCAGTTGATTGTCAACTTTGCCCAGGTCGTTCTCGCTTACTTTATATCCATTTATCGTTCGTTTACTTCCAATCTATTGTTGGTTAGTGTCGAAAATTGATTTTAGTCAATCTACTTTTATATTAAGATGATATTCCTGGATTGCTAGATTTGGGTTGATTTTATGCATTGGCTGTTGAGTCATGGAGTAATTCTGCTGGAGCATATGCGACCGTAGCCCATTTTTATGTTTGATGAATTCATCTAATCCTTTTTATTTATTGACTTTGATGGCATGTATCAAAGGTTGCTAAGATCAGTTGTTTGTTGATCACAGGTCTAATAAGTTTCTATGAACTTTTGCGAGCTTTTAATTGTAATTCGTATAGATTCAGGATTTTTGAGGAGATTACAGACCAACTATATTTCTAGGAGTTTTGGGGAGGGGAATTTGTGGGATAATTGAATGATTACGAAGTTTGTTCTAAGACATTCTGGCATTATTTTTTTTCATGTGGGCTGTTTTCCACCTATTACAGTTCTTGTCTCTAAGTTTCAATGTTTCCTCAATATCAGACAGGAGCATGGCGTCTAAATGGAATCGCCTTATAATAGTGGCCGGGAAAGTAGAAATTCTTGTTTTACTTACCACATAGGTAAAATCACAGTGAACTTCGACAAGAATGCTGGATTTGTTTCCACAACAAATTTGCAATGATATACGCAAGTTGGTAGGAAGGGGGGAAGGGGTGTTGTACTGGTGAGACTCACAGACATCAGTTTGGTTCCCATCCGCCAAACTGAATTGAATTCAACTCCGCTCTACATGGTCTTATCTCAATTATTTGGGGTCAGCTACATGATTTCTTTCTTACAGGGGAGGCACACAGACAATTGGTTGAGTTCCAATCAACCAAACTGAAAACACATTCTTTCCTGGCTTAGTTAAACTAAATTAATTTTACGTTTATTAGTGCATAAACTTAATAGAACACGTTTAGAATGAGTTGATGGGCATGAATAATTCCTGTAATTGGTATTGAGTACTAGTTTAAGTGTGCTGCAACAGGTGATATAGTGATATGGCCCAGTGGCCCTAAGTTGAGTGGAAGTGAGAACACATTCATTTTTCATCTCGAATAGTTGGAAGAAGGCTTCTTCAGTTGTTGTTCAAAGTAATGTTGAAAACAAGAAAAATGTGATCACATGTTTTAACTACATAGAAGTGTCAGACTCTCTTGTGAGACTGATTGCAGAACATACTGTTCAATAGAACCAAAATTTGGAAAATGGAGCATTCTTGTTACAGTTGTTCTTTCTTGTCTAATATGTTATTCTAATTTTGATACACAAGTGATACCTCCAACAAATGCACTTTGATGATACTTCCTCAAATTTAGTCATTGCTATTTGGAGTATATATATGCCAGTTCTAACATTTTTTCCCCAACACATCTACTGGGATCAGGCAAATCATCGATTCCAAACAAACATGCAAAGACACTTCTATGGTCATGCAACTGATGTTGAAATCCTCCCTCTGAATGAGGAGAAAGCTGTTCAAGCTGCTGCTGATCTTATTGGTGAACTATTTGTATTCTCGGTAGGCTCCCCGCCCAGCTGTGCTTTTTAGGTCACCTGTAAAGGAAACTATTATATTACATATATTAAAATGCTGTTGTACTTATGTGTATTCTTACATGTTAGTTCATAAATGTACTTGCTTTTCTGCATAAAATTGTATTTTCATTTCAAAGTGCGCCTTACTTAGTGTATTTGTAGTGGGTGGCTGGGGTTGGGATGGCGAGGGTTGATCATCAGCAGTTATGTTTTCTGGTGTACCTAGTGAAGAAATATACGTCCACATGAGCTCATAGGCATAATATATGCTATGCAATTCTAGAAAGTTTTTCCAGAACATACTGTAGGTTTTTGTATTCCCTGCATCCCTTACTTGAAGGCCCTGTTTAACTTGTTGTAAGAGCATTACCTAGGACTGCATAAGGTGGGAAGAAACTGTCCGCAACTTCTGTGTGGCACATGCCATGGGAACTGTTGACTGGTTTGACGATCCTAACAATCTGGTCACACTCAGTTACTTTCTATTTGAAAGATAAGAAACATATATGGATGATCTGAAAGCATGTATGCAATGTGTTTGCCTAGCAATATTTTATGAATCCTAGATCCTAGTTTCTAACCCTGCATGCATGCCATAAGTACAAAATACATGCAAGACGAGGGTTTCTTATCGTCTATATGTCAATATTCTGTTTTCTGTATGTTTCTTAGACAACCTGAGTCTAATTTGTATAGTACTATGATATTCTACTATGTGATATTCTACTAAGTGATGTCATTAATTTAGGTTGCTGGAGCTGTTGTGATCTTTGAGGTACAAAGAAGTGCTAGATCAGAGGCTAGAAAGGAAGAACTACGCAGGCTGGAAATAGAGGTAATATTTTAAGTTTCTCATTTTGTTTAGGTCAATGATTTTTTTTCTATTGCTTCATTATCATTTTATATCAGTATCCTACGTAGGAATTGTCTTTTACATTTACCTGCATGAAACTGAAGTCTGGCCCTTGCATTCTCATGTTTTAGAAGATGACTTTTATGACTTTCTAAATTGTGTAGAAAACTAATGAATGCATTTACGAAATGCAAATCTAAAAAATTTCCAATTCGAAATTTTTTATTTTTTATTTAATTTTTTTTTTTGAGGATAGAGGATCAGATTTCTGGTATTTGAGAAGATTTGACGAGGATAACCGAAAATCAAGGGCTTTTTGTCCTGTCTTTCTCTCTGAGTGAGAAACTACTACTTTCCTGGATTTTCCAAACCTCCTCTTTCTCTATATCCACCTTGCCTCCCGGAGTCCCAGACACTGATTCTGTCTTCCCTATCCCATCCCAACCCAATCCAATCCAACCAACCCACCAATGCACCATATCCAATGGATTGTGATAGCCTATAAAGGATGACTGGATGAGTCTAGCACCCTTCCAAGAGCCCGACTGGGGTTACCCCGCGGGATATATTTGAATTGACATTATACCTCGACTCTAGGTTAACAGGGAATCTCCACATCCGTGTTTGCCAGAAGCACTACGTTTCTCTCATGAAGATGTCCTAAGCCTAGATCCAGTTGTTTTATCTGCTTACCATCTCTTGATTGGTGATTGAGAGATCTGTGTCTGTGGAACGTTTAAATCTATTGTTTTGCTGATATAGTGCAGCAAGCATAGGATCACTTGAATGAAAGTTAATTTAGCATAGAGAAGACATGGGGGAAAAAGTTATTTTATAGCCTTATTCTATCAAGCATCAGTAACGCTGTATTCTATTCCCCTTTCCCTTTTTGTATCCTGTTTTCCTTTTCTTAATGATAATTTGCTTTGTGGAATTTCATCATGAGGTAAGAATTGAACTTGGTGCCCTATATGTGCCTTTGGAAGCAGGGGACTTTAGTCTTTGTAGCTAACATATGCTCTATTGCTTTCCAATATTTACTAGTATTTTTTTCTTGGGAGTTATTTCTTTTGCATAAAGTATGTAGAAACAAATAGATCCTTTTATCTGTCCCTATTAAGGTTTTAAGTCTACACTGTATTCATTCACCTGAACACTCGTGGGTTTAAGGACCATTGTCTTCTTTTGAGAGGGAAAATCCATTTATCTTCTTGACATGTACTATTTATTTCTTTCACTGTCCAGCCAATGGCGCAAAAAGATGAAGAGTTGGCTAGAGAAGTGGAACTTCTTAAGCATAAACTCGTGGAGCTCGAGCACCTTGCTAGGGGACGAGGACTAAATGGTCATTTTAACTTCAAGCCTCCTCCAGCCACTGAATATGTAAAGCCAGCAACACCTCACTAAGTAAGCAATCTGATCATGAAATTTATTTCAGTTTTACATGTTATGGGGAAAGTGATGCAGTACAAATGTACACTAGGAAAAATAAGGCCAACCGAAAATAAGGCCAATCGAACAAGGCATGACCAAGTCAACTAAGCCAAGCCAACCAAGCTGACATAGGCCAGCCGTGACCAAGTCAAAGGGAGCTATACAGCTCGGTACAGCTGGCTAGCGCTATCAATAGATTCTTCCTTTATTATTTCTTGCTTTGTTAATGCTTTCCTAATGATAGACTACCATGAAAGCTTGTCTCTAATGTTTGTAATTATATTTAGAGACTTTGATGCAGCCCAAGTCTACTCCAGAAGGGGCCGAAAGTCCAAAATTGGGCCAGGCCCAATTGGCTGACCAACCCACACTGTTCACGTGAACAATGTTCACGGTACTGTTCACGTGAACAGTACCAACAACAGATTTTAATATAGTGTTAGTTATTTCTTTCCTAAAATATAGTGTTAGTTATTTGGAATTTTAATTGTTTGGAAACTAAGAACTTTCTTAAATTTAGTTTCCTAAAGTGTTTAGAAACTTTCCTATTTTCAGATTTAGAAAGTTTTCTTTCCATTGTATTAAAACCTTCCTATGTTATAAGGAGGTTTAGTTTTAGTAGTTGTATCTCTTTCCTATTTTAATTGTAAGGATTCTCATTATAAATAAGAGGAGTAGAAGCTAGCTGGTGGTTAGATTTTCCAAAAAAAGAAGAGTTAAATTCTTATTTTCTGGCCGAGTCTCCTACGGTTGTGAGACTCAACCAGATTCCGTTCCCTCTTGATTCTTTAAACAGGTACAGCAGGCTTTCGAGACTCATAACTCCTATAGTTCTTTTCAGATCCTCCCCAAACTTCAGAAGGTGTTCACAATCATTACAAAGGTCATCCATACCAAGTTTCATCTAATTCTGACGGTTAGATTTCTAGATAAGTGGGTTTTTTCATTACTTTTCTCTGCAGATTTTTTGTATTGGACTGAATTAAGATCCTGTAGCAAAGAGGGCTTATTAATTTGACTTGCTTTGAACCCTCTTTGCCATCAGACTTGCTTAAGTTGGGGTTTTATTTTTTTAGAAACTTTCCATTCTATGTTTAGGAAAGTTTCCTATTAGTTCTTTTCAATTTTAAACAGTTTAAAACAAGGAAAGATTGGACTTTCCTTCCATGTTTCTAGTTAATAATGGAAGGATTGACCAGATCTCCTTTTCGTAATTATGTAAGCGCTATTCTCTATTTATATGAATGAAAAGAAGGGAGAATGTAGACTTAAAATTCAGAAAAGCTTCTTGCGTTTTCTAGTTGAGTCTCCAAGTTGTGAGACTCAACCAACCCCCTTATTCCCCCTAATTTCTTTTCTCAATCTCTCCCTAGCTCTCCCCTGTTATTCCCTCTTGTTTGCACAACTAATACCCTCCAAAGATCCATCGGTTGCTAAATTGAAGAGCCACTGTTGCTGCTGTAAACCTAGGCCTATTTTCAGATGATAGCTGTTCGAAGAAAATTCATAACTCTTTAGCCTTGGTTGGATTGACCTCAAATTTAGATATGGTTGCAATCACACCCTAAACTACAATCCCTCTAAGTTTCGTAGTCAATTAACGGTCAGATTGTTCTCAAAGCTAAGTTTTTCCGTTATTGCTCTAATTTTGATTTCTTGGTTTTGATTAAATCCTTATTGGGACTGGTTGTGAAAGATCCTAGAGCAAGGCTAAGGGTGTAGATTGTTTATAAACTAGTCTTTGTGATGCAGTCCAAGTCTACTCCAGAAGGGGGCGAAAGAAGAAAGAATCTCCCAAAATTGGGCCAGGCCCAATTGGCTGACCAATCACGTACACTGTTCACGTGAACAGTGTTCACGGTACTGTTCACGTGAACAGTACCAGCAGCAGATTTTTCACTCTTTTTTATTTCTTTCCTAAAATATAGTGTTAGTTATTTAGAATTTTAATTGTTTGGAAACTAAGAATTTTCTTAAATTTAGTTTCCTAAAAGTGTTTAGAAACTTTCCTATTTTCTATTTCGGAAACTTTCCTATTCTCTAAAAAGGAAGTTTCTGTTTTAGTTAGGATTTCCTATTATTTTGTAATCTTACAAATTATATAAGAAGTAAAAGAAGGTTTGCAGAATGAATTTAGACCAATAAAAAGAGAAGAGAGTTTAGCTCTCGATTTTCTCGGTTGAGTCTCATAGGTTGTGAGACTCAACCGAAATATTTTGTTTTATAGTTTTCTTGTCCTTCATTAATTCCTTCAAGTTCTTATTATTGCATACTGAATTGCGATACCATTAAATGCTGATTTGATCAACGAAAGTTCGTGGGATTAAAGATTAAAATCATATCGACCAGCTCTAACTAAACCAGTCCGTTTTCAGATGATAGGTAGTTTTCAAAAAATCACATATCTCTCATCTGTGATTGGATTATCTCCAACTTTGGATATGTCTTCAAGTACATCCCAAAGATCATTTCCTTCAAGTTTGAAGAACAACCAACGGTCAAATTCTCAGATAAGCCGAATTTTCTTTAAAGTCTCTATTCTGATTTCTGGGTTGGGTTAAAGAAAGATCCTGCACAAAGGGAATTAATTAGGATTGTCATCCTTGAATCCTCTTCGCCATCAATTGGTATCAGAGCCAGGGATATCGTGAACATTTTCAACGTTGTTGATTTGACTCTACACGGGTCATTCGACGAGGGAGATACGGAACGTACTTTACGTCTTCCACAGTTTGCTGTTCCTTCCGCTGACCAAATTGAAGATGTTCTTGATTCCAAGTATACTATGACTCGCAATGGTGGTCATTCTTAATCAAGTGGAGGGCACCCACGTAGTGACAGCACGTGGATACATGAAGATGACTTCAAGCGCATCGACCCTAATTTTCATGATCACTACATGTCTTTCCTCCCTTCGTCGGAGACGAATGTTTCTAAGCCGGGGGGAACTGATGCAGTCCAAGTTTACTCCAGAAGGGGCCGAAAGAAAAAAGAATCTCCCAAAATTGGGCCAGGCCCAATTGGCTGACGAATCACCCCCACTGTTCATGTGAACAGTGTTCACGGCATCTTGTTCACGTGAACAAGCATTACGTGAGCAGATTTTTCCTCTTTTTTGTTTCTTTCCTAAAATATAGTGTTAGTTATTTAGAATTTTAATTGTTTGGAAACTAAGAACTTTCTTAAATTTAGTTTCCTAAAAGTGTTTAGAAACTTTCCTATTTTCTATTTTGGAAACTTTCCTATTCTCTAAAAAGGAAGTTTTGCGTTTTAGTTAGGATTTCCTATTATTTTGTAATCTTACAAATTATATAAGTAAGAAGTAAAACAAGGTCGAGGCGATTTAGACCAAAAAAAGAAGAGAGTTTAGCTCTCGATTTTCTCGGTTGAGTCTCATAGGTTGTGAGACTCAACCGAAATATTCCGTTTTATGGTTTTCTTGTCCTTCGTTAATTCCTTCCAATTTCTTATTATTGCATACTGAATTGCGATACCATTAAGTGTTGATTTGATCAACGAATGTTCGTGGGATTAAAGATTAAAATCATATCGACCAGCTCTAACTAAACCAGTCCCGTTTTCAGATGATAGGTAGTTTTCAAAAAATCACATCTCTCTCATCTATGATCGGATCATCTCCAACTTTGGATATGTCTTCAAGTACATCCTAAAGATCATTTCCTTCAAGTTTGAAGAACAACCAACGGTCAGATTCTCAGATAAGCTGAATTTTCTTTAAAGTCTCTATTCTGATTTCTGGGTTGGGTTAAAGAAAGATCCTGCAACAAAGGGAATTAATTAGGATTGTGAACCTCAACATCAACAGTAAAAGAGTTTATGATCTTCATTTTTACAGTTTATTCTTTGTTTGTAGCCAAGAAATAAATTAAGCAATATTGTGAACCTCAACATCAATAATTTTTTTTTGGGTGAATAAATATGTGTTAACAGCTCCTTGAAAAGGGGAAAGACAAACTTGGGTATCCAAAGGATAGAGCCAGGTTCCATAGAGAACTAGGGCAAAACCCCAAAATACCAAAAAATAAAAAGGCAAAAGAGAAATCTGCCACCTCAATCGGTGGTCAGATTCCATGAGAACAAAATGAATCTGTTCCTAGTTGTGTCCGGGAAGGGAGAAGCTAAAGGCATGATAGTTCCACGCACGTCAAAGATAATAGTTTCGCATATTTGAGCAAATGATCTAGATTTGGTAGCCCACCTTCTAATGTTTCTCTCGAACTAGATATGATACACTATCTCAACAAAGGGGAGCTTTGCTATAGTATCACAAGGGGTCGTTCCCTTGAATTTCTTGATCATCCACTTCCATTTAAGCTTCGAAGGGCGAATTCTTCTTTGGTAGGCCGACATTTCCCGAGAATCCTTTCCCATACTCTGATAGAAAAAAGGACAATCAATAAATAGATGTTGGACATCTTCTCTCGAGGCCCAGCACAAACCACAACTAGAGTTAGGAATGATACCTTGGTCTCGATGAAGAGAGCTCATGGGAAGAGACTAAGTCAAAGCTCTCCAGAGAATAAAGCTGTGATGGGGAGAGTGACCCTTAAACTACCCAACGGAAATCCACATAGCTTCTGAGATTTTCACGACAAGATTCTTCGATCCTAGCTAGGAATAAAAGAGATTTATGCTTGTTGATTGATAGGCCCAACATAGAGCTGAAAGAGAGCAGCACATCAAAAATAGACTTAAGAGACTTGGCATTACCTTTCGAAAAGATTATAATATCATCTGCAAAGTCAAGTGGGTGAGATTGACATCCTTACACCGGGGAAAGTAGTCAACAAGATTCTGTTGGGCATTGATCTGGAGGGACCTAGACAAACCTTTTAGAAAGATAGTGAACAAAAGGGGAGAAAGGGGGCATCCCTGCCTAATACTCTGAGAAGCATTGAAGAACCCAACCGGGCTGCCATTAACCAGGACAGAGAATCTTGCAGATGAAATACAATGAAGAATCCATTGGGAGAAACAATCTGGGAAGTTCATTCTAGCAAGGGCTTCCGTGAGAAATTCCCATCTGACGTTGTCATAGGCTTTCTGAAGGTCAATCTTTAAGATAGCAGCTGGAGAGTGATTTCTTCTGTCAAATCCCCGACCAAGATTAGAACATATAATAATATTGTCCACAATATTACGCCCTTCAATAAAAGCTGATTGATTTGGGCCAACCAGACCATCAACCACTTCTTTCAGCTCGAGGGCAAGGAGCTTGGCAATGATTTTGTAAATGGTGTTGCATAAGGCTTTGGGCTGAAAATCAGCAATAGAACATGCCCCTTCCTTTTTAGGAATAAGGCATAAGAAAGTATTTACTAATCTGCCTAGGCTTAGAGAAGAGGCTTCTAATAGCCATGAGAAAATCAAACTTAATAATATCCCAAACAGCAATAAAAATTCCCATGCTAAAGCCATCAGGTCCAGGGGCCTTTTGGGCTTTTATGGATTTCAAAGCTTTGGTAATCTCGCCTTCAGAGGGGAGGTAAGCCAATCTAGAGATTTGATCTAGAGACAAGACTTTATCAAAAAGATCGTAGGGTGCACTTTGAAAGGGGGGAAGGATTCTTGGGCAGTACATTTGATAGAAATAATCTTCAGCTATCTGCTTGATTCGACCAAAATCATTGATGACTTACCCATCTGACGCAGTATTGTTAAGTCGAAATGAGCCAAGCCAAAGCCAAGTGACCCAAGCCAAGCCGCCAGCCTACCCGGCCGGATCGGTAGCTGTGGGCAGCTGTTGGCTGGCTGTTCATGAGAGGATCTTCAGTAATTAAGTTTGCTAAATTAGTACTAGCTATGCTAAATTAGCACTAGCTATGCTAAATTAGCACTAGCTATGCTAAATTAGCACTAGCTATGATTAGTTGTTTCCTAAGTTAATTATTGCTAATATTAGAAACTTGCCTAAACATAATTTTCTTTTTCATTTTTAGAAAGTTTCTATTAAGCAATAAGATTCTTCTTCGTTTGTATAGTTCTTTTACGAGTTTTGACTTTCCTTTCCTTGCTAGTTGTCAACAAGGAAGGATTGACTATTCTTCTTTCCTAATTGTAATTCAAAGCTACTCTATAAATATAATAGAAGGAGAAGAATAATCAGTTTAGAAAAAAAAAAAAGACTTGTCTGCAATTTATTTGCAGGTTGAGTCTCTTGGCTGCGAGACTCAGCCCCCACATCTTTTCAACGTTCCTCCTACCTCCCCTCCCCTTAAACCTATCAATCCCCTCTGTGTTCATTTACTTTCTATTTGTTGTGCTGCTACCAAACCCTCCCCTACTGCTGTAAGTTTTCACTTCTTGAAGACATCAAGAGTAGGGAGAACCTCATCAAGAATGCTTGTTGCTGAGTGAAGGAGATCAATCATTCTAGCCAACATAACATCAAATTAGTCATCTCAATCTCAGCCATCAGTTTCTAGGTAGGTACCAGAGTACCACAAC
Organism: Protea cynaroides; assembly: GCA_028583415.1. Taxonomy (NCBI): domain Eukaryota; kingdom Viridiplantae; phylum Streptophyta; class Magnoliopsida; order Proteales; family Proteaceae; genus Protea; species Protea cynaroides. Next base: position 60,302,451 of record CM053265.1, read on the forward strand.
AACTTCAGAAATTCACATCTCTTCAACGGTTGATCGGATTGACCTCAAACTTGGATGTTATTACAAGAGCATATCAATCTACAAGCCCTCCAAATTACATTATCAACCAACGGTCGGATTGATCGGAAAGATAAGTTATTGCTGCTGATTTCCTTTTTTTTTTTTAATTTTTTTAATATTATTATTGGGACTGGTGTAAAGATCCTATGCAAAAGTTAAGGGTCTGAAATTGATTACCTAACCGTAGCTTTGCATCAATTGGCATAAGAGCTAGGCAATGGAGGGTTCTGACTCTCTTAACCAGACCCTTAACCCCATGACTATGGTGTTATAGCAGTTGGCCGAGATGCGAGCCCAATTTTTACTAGTATGAAAACTAAGGCTTAGTTTGGATCCATTTTTATTTCTGTTTTTATTTTAATTTTTTGCTTTTTTAGGCATTTGGTATCACTTATCAGTGCTATTTATGATAAACAAAAATGAAAATTGAGTAAAAAATAAAAAAGATGTACCTCTTTTTGATTTTTGTCGGAAAACAAATTTTGGTTGTTTTTGCGGATGTGTTTAATGAACATGTGTTTTTTAGTGAGATTAAAATAGTAAAAATAATATTTTTTATAGAATTTTCTCTAACCCTTTCAATTATCTTCCTCTCTCCCTCTCTCCCTCTTAGACGGAAACACTGCAAGGCACACACATGGGCACCGATCATCACCATCACTTGCAACCTCCTCTCCAATGACTTCCCACATGGCTCTCTACATAAATCCGGGGTCAGATGTAAATCCATCGGAGGGTCCTCCGGATGCTTCCACGTAAACAAACATATTGAATCTCGTTGGAAAGGATATCGCTGCAAATCCTTTTAAAGTTCGAACAGATCTCTGCATGAATCCGAATAACAAATATCGCTGCAATTTTTGTTGGAAAGCGATTTTGAAAAGGAGAGTTTTTGAAGTGCTGGTTTGTGGTTCCTAATTATGACGACGGTAGTTAGCTTGATTGTAAAGAGAAGAAAGAGAGTTGATCTTGTGAGTAAAATTATCAACAAGAGATGCATAAATTTCAAGAAAAACAACAATAAGTCTTGCTTTACAATAGAATTATCATCAAGAAGATGCTTTACAGCAGATTTCGAGAACAATCGTAACATAACATCTAGAACAAGAAGATTCTTCATAGAGCCCTAGTCTTACAGAGATGGAAACATAACATCTAGAAATGAAATTGGATTCCATAACATTCGAGGTTTTTGAAAGCCTTTTTTTTAGCCTCGGCCAGGTTGTAGATTGGAGAAGGTTTCTCCATTCTTTTTGTTTTAGGGGTTGAGGTTATTGATTGTGCTTCACTTATTTGCATACAGAAAAGAGGTGGTGGTGGTGGTTGATGCGGCGCTGCTGGAATTGACAGCGATTAGTGTGCATTGGGAGGTCGCTCACCAAGTTTGATTGATTTGTAGAGATTGTTCAAGAAACCAATGTTTCAACACACCGTTCTTCCCCTTAGTTTCAAGTGGGAGTAGTTTTTTAGCACTAACTAGATTAGGGAGAGAAGCTAATTGATTTGTTTATTTCCGGCCCAAGAAGAAGCTACTTCAGTCACGTTCTTGGGGAATCTGTTGTAATTTTAGTTTCTACTCGATAATCTTTGTATCTCATAGAGGCGTTATAAGAAGTTCAAGGAACACGTAACCGCAGAAGCTGTTGGCTCTTGTAAAAGTAGAATAACTCACTTCCCCTCCTTGCAGTAGCTCTTCTTTGGATCCACATAGAAGAGGTCACAAAAGGAAGGTCGGTCGCAATGTATTTTGAACATAGACACCAAATCTATTTCTCATTATACAATCTATTTTTCATTGTAAGTACTGAACAATATTTTATTTTATTTTATCAAAAATGACTTTTGATAAATAGATAAAAAACAAAAATAAAAATGGATCCAAACTTAGCCTAAGGTTAACTCCATAACCGTTGGACAGCAGCGGTCCACGGCTAATAACCTTCCTAGGACTCTTACAAGAGGTCCTCAAAGGATCGATATTGTTGACTATCAAGACCCACTCTACCATGAGCATGAGATGCGATCACATCCCTACGACAACACACATAAAGTGAGGCTGGAATTGAAAGAGTTCATTGGTCGATATGACCCGCAAGGAAGACGATAAAAAGATTTCACCAATCCTTGATGCCAAGGGAGAGCTTATCATTGATGTTTCTACTGTAGTGATTTGCATTGAAGAGGTTGAAGTTGAAGACCAAATCAGTCACAAGGTGGATGATTTTACTCAAGTCAATGAGGTGGACATATGTGATCTTAACCTTCTTTGTGCAGTTCCATTGATTGATAGTGAGAGCCACAGTGACTATGAGGCCATAGAAGTTGTGGAGACGACTGTGGAAGGCAAAGAACCAGATATGGTAATCCCCATGGACACCTTTTTCACAGTTGAATCCTTTCAAGAAGTTGCACATATTGACCTTGTGTATCCCCCACAATATTTTGAAGAGAGTAGACCCAAGGTGGTAGACTTTCTTCCAAGTTTTCAAGCCCAACCAGATTTTCATTTTTAGATGAAGTTGAATACTCACCCTGACATGTTGATATTAAACAGATTCAAAACTCGTGGTCGAGTTTTTTTTTTTTCTTAAAGCAAGAGAGAGTTGATGTAGTATTGTTAAGTCTAGCCGAGCCAAGCCAAAGCCAAGCCGGCCCATGCCCAAGAGCCAAGCCAAGCCAAGCCAGCAGCTTACCCGGCTGGACTGTTAGCTGTGGACAGCTTCATGAGAGGATCTTCCATAATTAAGTTTGCTAAATTAGTACTAGCTATGCTAAATTAGCACTAGATATAATTAGTTGTTTCCTAAGTTAATTATTGCTAGTATTAGAGACTTGCCTAAACATAAGTTTCAGACCCTTAGGTCTGAAATTGATTAGGTAATCATTTCAAACCCTTAGCTTTTGCATAGGATCTTTACACAGTCCCATAATAGTATTAAATAAAAAACCGGGAAATCAGCAACAAGAACTTATCTTTCAGGTCAATCCGACTGTTGGTTGATCATGTAATTTGGAGGGCTTGTAGGTTGGTATGCTCTTGTAATGTTTTCCAAGTTTGAGGTCGATCAGATCAACCATTGAAGAGAAATGAATTTCTGAATGTTGCTGTGGTTCTCTGGTTTCTACCCAGAAACCGATGGCTGAGTTGATGTTGTGTCAGCTAGAATGATTGATCTCCTTCACCCAGCAACAAGCATCCTTGATGAGGTTTTCTCCACTATTGAAGTCTTTAAGAGTTCAAGACTTACAGCAATAGGGAGGGTTCAATAGCAGCACAACAAATAGAAAGTAAAGGAACACAGGGGGGGATCGATAGGTTTAAGGGGAGGGGGCATAGAGCTTGCGGCCGAGCCTCATAGCCAGGAAACTCAGCTGCAAATAAATTGCAGCCAAGTCTTTTTTTTCTCTAAACTAATTATTCTTTTCCTTCTATTGTATTTATAAAGTTGATTTGAATTACAACTAGGAAAGAAGACTAGTCAATCCTTCCTTGTTGACAACTAGCCAAGAAAGGAAAGTTCAATCTTGTAAAAGAACTTTACAAAAAAAGTAGAAACTTATTTCCTAATACAAACTTCTAAAACTGAAAATAGAAACTTATGTTTAGGCAAGTCTCTAATACTAGCAATAATTAACTTAGGAAACAACTAATTATAGCTAGTGCTAATTTAGCATAACGAGTACTAATTTAGCAAACTTAATTATGGAAGATCCTCTCATAAACAGTTGGCTAACAGCTGTCCAGAGCTAACAGTCCAACCTGGTAAGCTGCTGGAAAGGTTTTCGGAAATTGGATTCCCTAGGTTGGAACTCACTTTTCTTTTGTGTGGTAAACCATAGATCCTTTTAACTCAAGTGCTATACGGAAGGTCTGGGGGATATCTCTAACAAGGTGAGGTGCTAGGTGTAATTGGATGTCATAACTAAGTCTTGTCAGGAATCTAGACAATGTTTGCTTGACATCCTCTCGAGTCTGGCTTCAGATTTTTATTTCATTAAACTTAGCCATGTACTCAGTCATAGACATTTTTCCTTGCTTTAAGGTGTTCATGTCTTTAAGAAGTTGCAGCCCATAGGTAATAGGTAGGAACTCTTTCTTAAGCCTTTCTTGCATCTCATGCCACGTTGAAACAGGCTTGTGTCCTAGACTCTCTTCTTGAGATACTTTAGCTCAGTCCAATAGTCCTGAGCAGCTCCAATGAGTTTCATCTTTGCAAACCTAAAACTAGACTTCTCAGACATTTCATGGCAATCAAAATACTTATCCATCTGTCTGATCCATCTTAGGAGAACCTTGGCATCTTTTTGGCCATCAAAGGTAGGAGCATCTACCTTGATCATTTTCCTAATATTCACTCTCCTATCTCGAGGCTCATGATCGTCATCATCCCCAAAAGGAGAGTGATGCCTTTGACTTCGGTGTCCTCGACCTCTATAACCACCTCGACTGTGCCCTTGACCTTGAAAATTGTCGCCTACCCTATCATAGACATCAACATAATCATAACGCTTGTCGTTCCCAGGGTTTTCCCGAACAGGGTTGGGATTGTTAACTCTAGGTCTAATGTCTTGGGCATTTTGACCTTGCTGTCCATTAGGATTCTGAGTAGATGTTTCAGGGCAGCAAGCCTATGAGCGATGTCCTGGACACTTTGGGTAAGAGTGTTAAGGCTGGTGGCTTGATTTTCTTGGTTAGCTATACTAGCATTTATGACTTCAAGCATTCTTTTGAATTGCTCAGACGTTATAGGAGTGTTAGGCGGGTTGGACATGTTTTGGTAATTTCTACCACTCCTAGTGGACATACAAATGTGACTCACAACTAAGATTTCTAACCAGCACCTAACTGACACTCTAACCTAAGCTCTGATACCAAACTGATGTAGGACAGCCTAGGGTCTCTAAACCATCCTACCCAACTAAGATTTCTATCCAGCACCTAACTGACACTCTAACCTAGATGGTATGATGTGGCAGCAACACACACCAAGTACATACATGCCTAACACAATGATAACAAGGTGTAATCAGCATTATAAAGCTAGGTAACGTGTTCTCAAATTAAAGATTCAATCAGAAAACATGATAGATCAAAATAGACAGCTTTGTAAAGAAGTACTAATGTGCAGCAAATTTCAATAATCTCAAAATCATGAAAACTGAGATTTTGTACCAAAGAAACTGCCATCTATGGATAACAAAACAATTCAATGCAAATGACTAGGCATACTTACAATACTATGGAAGGCTTTAAAGCATCAAACCCTGCTGTCCAAGTAAGTAACACAAAACAGCAAGCTATGCAATTATCTATATGTAAACAATCTGCAGTAAAAGACAACAGCAATAGGGAAAAGAGGTACCACAAGGAGGGAGGTAGGGGAAAGGGGGGTTTGCCGTGAGGTAGGGGAAGGGGAAGGGGGGTTTCCATGAGGTAAGGGAAGGAAAGGGGGTAGCGGGGTTTTGAGAGAGGAAAGGGAGGGGTTTGCCGTGAGGTAGGGAAAGGGAAGGGGGTTAAGGGGAAAGGGGGTGTTGCCGAGAGGTAGGGGAAAGGGGTTGGTTCGGGGGGAAGGGGGTTTCGTGAGGTAAGGGAAGGGAAGAGGGGGTTAGCGGCCGAGAGGAGAGAGAGGGGGGAAGACCAGGGGCTTTCCTACAGTCCGATAGCAGGAGAGGGGGGGGGGGAGGGGATGCCTTCTGGCAGAGCTGGGATGGGAAGGGAAGAAGAAAGGGGAAGAACTAAGGGAGAGGGGAAAGGTGCTGTGCTTACTTGTGAGAAGAGAAAGGGACCGAGAGAGAAGGAGAAGAATTCCACGGGAGGGAGATGAGAGCAAAAATCTTTCTTTTCATTTTTCATTTGTAGCATCCAAGTACAAAAGTGTGCCTTTTATAAGGCTAACAACGTACAACCCTAAAGAGTAAGAAACCGACTCATAAAATTGGATTCAACCACTAAACATAAGTGGACCAGTAACTAAAAACCCAATACTAAACTAATATAGCCCATCATAGGCCCATGAACAACTAAAGAAATAAAACATAAAAGAATGGGCTGAAACTATAAAGCCCACCAACTAATAAAACCTAGTCCAATGATGTCCAGTGATGTCCTCATCACTCTTTCCAAAAAACCGCATCTGGAGATGTTACTGCCTTTTGATAAGTTAAAGGATCTCTATCCACAAAGTATACTAATATGTCATCACCAAGGTTAGTTGATTTTCTTTGTTTTTTACTTCTTCTTAATAATTCACTATTTATTTCATCAGATTCTTGTTCTTTATTATTTTCATTATTTATAACAGGATTCTCATTATGAGATATACCATTTAACTTAGGAAAAACATGTTCAAAAAATTCAGCATCGCGAGATTCAATGATAGTGTTAGCATCAAACACATGTTCAACAGATTTTAATAACAAAAATCTATATGCCGCACTAGGTTGTGCATAACCTATAAAAATGCAATCACAAGTTTTGGGTTCTATTTTTTTTTCTTCTTAGGTTCAGGGATTCGAACCTTGGCTAGACACCCCTATACCTATACCTTTAAGTTATTAAAGGATGGTTTCTTCCCATGCCAAAGTTCAAAAGGAATCAAGTCAGACCTTTTGGGAGGAATGCTATTAAGGATATAACAAGTTGATAGGATAGCTTCCACCCACATATTAGTAAGTAACCCAGAGCTAATAAAAAAACAGTTCATCATTTCCTTTAATGTTTTATTTTTCCTTTCTGCAACCCCATTGGACTCAGGTTGGTAGGGTGTAGTGGTTTCATGTATAATACCATTATCTTTACAAAACTAAGATAGGCTAGAGGTGCCATACTCAGTCCCCCTATCAGTTCTTAACCTTTTAATTTTTCTACCTAGCTGATTTTCTACTTCAAGCTTATATGCTTTAAAAGCATTTTCAGTTTCATCCTTAGATTTTAAAAGATATACTTTTGTATACCTAGAATAGTCATCAATGAAAGTAATATAATATTCGTTACCTCTCCTTGATTTATGAGATTTGAAATCAGCCAGATCACTGATTAATTCTAACAAGCTACTTTGCCTTTCTACAGACTTATTGGTTTTTTTATTTTTTTATTTTTTTATTTTTTTATTTTAATTTTAGCCTCTATGAAAATTGAGCATTTATGAGGCGATGGTTCGGGCTGTCCATTTATATATCCTAGTTTGGATAACCTTTTTAATATAAAGTGCACTTCGATGTCCTAAACAACCATGCCATACATCATAAGACCCAATCAACTAAGAAGAAGAAGGGATTTCATTCAAAACATCAACAATACTAAGTACAAACAGGCCATTATTGGCATACCCCTTACCCACATATTTATCCCCTTGAAGCAGAATAACCTTGTCAGCTTCAAAGCTCAGTTTCATGCCAGCCTTGTTCAGATGAAAACCAGAGACCAGATTCCTATGGAATTCTGGAACATGCAGCACTTCATTCAGCATAAGAGTCTTACTAGAAGTAAGCTTCAAAGCAACCTGACCCTTGCCCATGACATGGGAAGTTTGGGAATTTCTCATGTACACTAGTACTAGTTTACTTGTACTGACCGTTAAATACTTAGTAAATGCAGATCGGTCAGCACAAATGTGCTTAGAAGCTCCAATATCAATGACCCATTCCTTGGGTTTTCCTACCAAGTTAACCTCTGTCACCACAGCTGCAAACAGATCCTCCTCAGTGAGGTTCATTGTGGTTTTGTCATTTCCCTGTTTTTTCTTGAAAACCTGACAATCCTTCTGGAAGTGTCCCTGCTTTCCACAGACGAAGCAAGCCCTTTTAGCCTTCTTGAATTTGGCATCCTTTTTTGCACGAAGAAACTTCTTGGACTTTTTTTTTTCTCGCCTTTACCGTTCTCAACAAGATTTGCCTTGGTTTTAAATTCTTTGGCTTTTTCTATCTTGTCCTTTTCATGGTTCTTTTCCTCAATTTTGATCCTCATTATGTAATGCTCTAAGGTCCAGTTTTTCGACTTATATTTCATGTGTGACTTAAAGTCATTCCATGACTTAGGCAGTTTCTCAATCAAGGCCGCAGACACAAACTGTTTAGGTAAGTTGATCCCTTCTTTCACGAGATTTGCAACCAGAACTTGGAACAAATCAATTTACATAGACACACTCATATTATCTTTCATAATGAAATTCAGAAAATTGGCAGTGACGTATTTTTTGCTACCAGCATCCTCTAATGAATATTTCTTGTCTAAAGCATTCCATATTGTATACGCATAATTATATGAAGCATAGACATTATAGAGTTCATTGGTCATGGCATTCAAAATCCAGTTCTTGCATTGGAAATTCGCTGTAATCCATGCCGAACGTTTGGACTTAATCTCAGGGTCCTCGGATTCTTCTGGCATTTTCTCAGTCAAAGCAAACATGGCTCCTAATCGAGTCAAGGCAAAGTGCATCATCTGCCTCCACTGTTTGTAGTTAGAACCTTTGAATGGTTCTATGCTATCAAACTCGGAGACGATACGCATTTTTCCCATTGTAGAACCAACATTGGTGGTCAAATCAAATTCAGCAGAAACCATGAAGATAGTCTAAAACAATATATACAAACACAATCTTAAGCAATGTAGGAAATAATAACAAAGTAAGGTAATATTGTTTAAGACCAACTTATGATCATATGATATTAATGATAATATCAACAATTAAAATATATGATTATGAACCTTAACCTTAACCTATATAATATAATGGAATATAAACACATCCCTTATACAATATGAGCCAAACAGTAACTTAGAGCTGAGTCGTATAACACACTCTCCTTAAGATTGTGTTTGCCCCCTTATATGGTGCAACAGGGTCTTCTGCAAACCAATCTCCTAGATGAAACAGTTCTAGGAGCCCACCCAACCGATGTGCATTCAAAGGGTTGGATGTCGTCAGATGTGTCGACGGCTAAGGTTAACAGCCCTTCAAAAATAAGAGGATAGGACTTAATTGGCTAAACCAGAGTAGGGAGAGTTGGAAGGAGAAGAGGAGAAGAGACCTTCGAATTTTGGGATGCTCTTAAGCCTTGGGGTCGTCCTCTATTTATAGGGGACAGACACAACTTCATCGTAGTTGTAGGCAAGGTTTAAAATCTCGGGTTTCGGAGGAGTCTCGGCCTCCTCCGAAACCGAGATCTCCGAGATCTCGCCGAAACACTACATTTTGTCCAAGACAGCTTTGTCTCGGTGGCCAAAATACATTTTTTAGGTCTCCAACTTCAGGGGAACCCCATTTTTACATATATAAACACATTTAGAGCATAAAATTGTAAAAATAATAACTCTTTGTGATTGTTTGGGTTTACACCCATGTTTTGGCAGTCAACGCTGAAGTGTGTTGTAAACTTAGGTTAATATTGGCTATTATATTCCATCAAATATGACAAATGAGACAATAACATAATGCATTAGGAGAAAGAAAAACAAAATAATACTTTATTATAAATCATTATATCATAGTTCAAATGTTCAATACTGAATGATCTCATAGTCCCCATGTGCCCATAATCTTCAATTCCACAATCCTCATACAGATACAATGTCTTGTAATACGTAGAGTGTCGTGGATGATCCATCCTACTATCATCATACATTTGGGAAAGTTGTTGACGCAAATTGTCTTCCCATTAAGCAACATAATCTTCCCACGACATTCTTGATGCAAAGTAGTTCTGGTAAGAAACTTACCTTCAACAGTTGATATGAAACTCCCACTGCAATCCCCACAGTCCGAAGCACCACCCGTTGCAAGTTAAAAGTCCAAATAAAGAAAGAATGAGGAAGAAATGAGAAAATTTTCAAAAAACTAACAAAGAAGAGGAAACATCAGTTCTCGGTCAAGTTCTCGACCAAGAACAGTGACTTTTCTCTTTTATAAAGAGGAAAAAAAAAACAAACAATTTTTCGCCGAGAAATGGCGAGATTTACATTTACCGGTCGAGATCTCGGCGAGATTATGCATTTGCCGAGACGAAAAGGGTTATCGACCCTGTTTTCGTCTAGGCTAATGGCGAGAATGGCGAGATTGGGGCGAGATCTCGCCGAGATTTTATTCCATGGTTGTAAGATGGGTCACGTCCTTTTGATTGGACGGCCCAGATGTCACATGATCTAAGATCCTTAGATCTACAGTTCTGGTTGTACCCTTATGCGTAGGGATAACACCTTACGCATAGGCACCCTTCCAAAAGGGTATCTTGTAGAGGGATGTGTCCGAAGTCCGAATCTGTCCACACCCACACTGCAACCCCCAGCCCGTTGCCCCCGGCCCACACCTGCACCCGCGCCGGCACCCGCACCAGCACCCGTGCCTGCTCCTGCATCATGGTCACAGTCGCAGGTCGTGGTCCGGCCCCGTCAAGCGTGCTTGTGTAAGAGCCGACTCGGATCCATGCTCACCTTCCTTTTAGGTTCTCAAGATGTAAGGGTCATCTCTTACAGATAAGCCATCCTTCTCCAATATCCTTAAGCAATGTGGGACTGATATTCCTACATAGCATTGACCAACTCAAAAACCAAATTCGAAATTTCTTGCTCATGAACCAAAATCGAAATTTGAATTTCATTTTAGAAAAGCTTTTCGAAACTTTAACCCAATAGATACTCTTTTGTATACCTAGATATTCTTTTGTATTCTTTTGTATTGTCAAAAATTCAAAATAAGTTAAAGTTTTAAAAGCTTTTTGTCCGAGACAGCTTTGTCTCGGTGGCCAAAATACATTTTTTAGGTCTCCAACTTCAGGGGAACCTCATTTTTACATATATAAACACATTTAGAGCATAAAATTGTAAAAATAATCACTCTTTGTGATTATTTGGGTTTACACCCATGTTTTGGCAGTCAACGCTGAAGTGTGTTGTAAACTTAGGTTAATATTGGCTATTATATTCCATCAAATATGACAAATGAGACAATAACATAATGCATTAGGAGAAAGAAAAACAAAATAATACTTTATTATAAATCATTATATCATAGTTCAAATGTTCAATACTGAATGATCCCATAGTCCCCATGTGCCCATAATCTTCAATTCCACAATCCTCATACAGATACAATGTCTAGTAATACGTAGAGTGCCGTGGATGATCCATCCTACTATCATCATACATTTGGGAAAGTTGTCGACGCAAATTGTCTTCCCATTGAGCAACATAATCTTCCCACGACATTCTTGATGCAAAATAGTTCTGGTAAGAAACTTACCTTCAACAGTTGATATGAAACTCCCACTGCAATCCCCAAAGTCCGAAGCACCACCCGTTGCAAGTTAAAAGTCCAAATAAAGAAAGAATGAGGAAGAAATGAGAAAATTTTCAAAAAACTAACAAAGAAGAGGAAACATCAGTTCTCGGTCAAGTTCTCGACCGAGAACAGTGACTTTTCTCTTTTATAAAGAGGAAAAAAAAAAAACAAACAATTTCTCGCCGAGAAATTGCGAGAAATGACGAGATTTACATTTACCGGTCGAGATCTCGGCGAGATTATGCATCTGCCGAGACGAAAAGGGTTATCGACCCTGTTTTCGTCTAGGCTAATGGCGAGAATGGCGAGATTGGGGCGAGATCTCGCCGAGATTTTATTCCATGGTTGTAAGATGGGTCACGTCCTTTTGATTGGACGGCCCAGATGTCACATGATCTAAGATCCTTAGATCTACAGTTCTGGTTGTACCCTTATGCGTAGGGATACCACCTTACGCATAGGCACCCTTCCAAAAGGGTATCTTGTAGAGGGATGTGTCCGAAGTCCGAATCTGTCCACACCCACACTGCAACCCCCAGCCCGTTGCCCCCGGCCCACACCTGCACCCGCGCCGGCACCCGTGCCTGCTCCTGCATCATGGTCACAGTCGCAGGTCGTGGTCCGGCCCCGTCAGGCGCGCGTGTGTAAGAGCCGACTCGGATCCATGCTCACCTTCCTTTTAGGTTCTCAAGATGTAAGGGTCATCTCTTACAGATAAGCCATCCTTCTCCAATATCCCTAAGCAATGTGGGACTAACATTCCTACATAGCATTGACCAACTCAAAAACCAAATTCGAAATTTCTTGCTCATGAACCAAAATCGAAATTTGAATTTCATTTTAGAAAAGCTTTTCGAAACTTTAACCCAATAGATACTCTTTTGTATACCTAGATATTCTTTTGTATTCTTTTGTATTGTCAAAAATTCAAAATAAGTTAAAGTTTTAAAAGCTTTTCTAAAATGAATTTCAAATTTCGGTTTTGGTTCTTGTGTGGGAAATTTCGAATTTGATTTTTAAGTTGGTCAATGCAATGTAGGAATGTAGGAATTAGGAATGTTATTCCTACATTGCTTAAGGATATTGGACAAGGGTGGCATATTTGTAAAGGATGATCCTTACATCTTGAACCCCTAAAAAGAAGGTGAGCACGGCTCCGAGTCGGCTCTCACACACGCGCGCTGGACCTGACCGAGACCTGCAACCTGACACAGGCGCGGGCACAAGTGAGGGTGCGGGCGTGGGCATGAGCATGGGCTGTGGGTTGCGGGTTGCGGTGTGGGTGTCAACGGGTTTGGACACTTTCCTTCACAAGATACCCTTTTGGAAGGGAGCCTAGGCATAGGATGGTATCGCTACACCTAGTGGTGCAACCAGAACCGTAGATCAAAGGATCTTAGATCATGTGACATCTGAGTCGTCCAATCAAAGGGAGGTGACCCATCCTACCGCTACAATGAAGGGTATCTCACCACACACAAAGAGTTATTGAAAAGGAGGACGTCCGAATAGGAGCCAGCGGACAGGGCGCTTTCCCTAATTTTTCAAAAAAGCAACTTTTGTCTCCCATTTTTCAGGATTCGGCGGGCCCTTCACTCATTGATATAGTGAGGTTGCTCTGCTTCGTAGACACTCTAACGACCCTCTCTCTAAGGGGGCTTACGAACGAGTGGAGTCGCACGGAACGAAGGCACGGCTCAAGAGCGCCAAGTCTTTGCTATTCTCCTAGTCTCGCAGTTGTCAGCTCCTTAGCTTTGGTTTTAGCTACTTGGCTTGTTTGTGTTCGGGCCCCTATAAATAGAGGACGACCCCAAGGCTTAAGAGCATCCAAAATTTCAAGTTCTCTTCTCCTCTTCTCCCTCCAACTCTCTCTGCTCTGGTTTAGCCAATTGAGTCCTGTCCTCTTGTTTTTGAAGGGCTGTTAACCTTAGCCGTCGACACATTTGACGATATCCAACCCTTTGAGTATACATCGGTTGGGTGGGCTCTTAGAGCTGTTTCATCTTGGAGGTTGGTTTACAGAAGACCCGGTTGCACCATAGAAGGCGGCAAACACAATCTTAAGGAGAGTGTGTTACACGACTCAGCTCTAAGTTATTGTTTGGCTCATATCGTATAAGGTATGTGTTTATATTCCATTATATTATATAGGCTAAGATTCATAATCATATGTTTTGATTGCTGATATTATCATTAATATGATATGCTCATAAGTTAGTCTTAAACAATATTACCCTGCTTTGTTATTATTTCCTACATTGCTGAAGATTGTGTTTGTATATATTGTTTTAGATTATCTTCATGGCATCTGTTGAATTTGATTTGACCACCATTGTCGGTTCTACAGTGGAAAAACTATGTATCATCTCCGAATTTGATAGCATAGAACCATTCAAAGGTTTTAACTACATACGGTGGAGGCAGATGATGCACTTTGCCTTGACTTAGTTAGAAGCCATGTTTGCTTTAATTGAGAAAATGCCGGAAGAATCCGAGGACCCTGAGATTAAGTCCAAACGGTTGGCATGGATTACAACGGATTTTCAATGCTAGAACCGGATTTTGAATGCCATGACCAATTAACTCTATAATGTCTATGCTTCATATGATTATGCGTATACAATATGGAATGCTTTAGACAAGAAATATTCATTGGAGGATGCTGGTAGCAAAAAATACGTCATTGCCAATTTTCTGAATTTGATTATGAAAGATAATATGAGTGTGTCTATGCAAATTGATTTGTTCCAAGTTCTGGTTGCAAATCTTGTAAAAGAAGGGATCAACTTACATGAACAGTTTGTGTCTGCGGCCTTGATTGAGATCCTTCTTAAGTCATGGAATGACTTTAAGTCACACATGAAACATAAGTCGAAAGACTGAACCCTGTAGCATTACATATTGCGGATCAAAATTGAGGAAAAGAACCGTGAAAAGGACAAGATGGAAAAAGCCAAGGAATTTAAAACAAAGGCAAATCTTGTTGAGAATGGTAAAGGTGGGAAAAAGGAAAAGTCCAAGAAGTTTCTTCGTGTGAAGAAGGATGCCAAATTCAAGAAGGCTAAAGGGGCTTGCTTTGTCTGTGGAAAGCTGTGACACTGCAAGAAGGATTGTCGGGTTTTCAAGAAAAATCAGGGAAATAACCAAACCAAAGTGAGCCTCACTGAGGAGGATCTGTTTGCAACTGTAGTGATAGAGGTTAACTTGGTAGAAAAACCCAAGGAATGGATCATTGATACTGGAGCCTCTAAGCACATTTGTGCTGACTGGTCTGCATTTACTAAGTATTCAATGGTCAATATAGATGATATAGATGAACTAGTGTACATGGGAAATTCCCAAACTTCCCAGGTCATGGGCAAGGGTCAGGTTGCTTTGAAGCTTACTTCTAGCAAGACTCTTGTGCTGAATGAAATGCTGTATGTTCCAGAAATCTGTAGGAATATGTTCTCTGGTTTTCTTCTGAATAAGGTTGGCATGAAACTGAGCTTTGAAGTTGATAAGGGTATTCTGCTTCAAGGGGATAAATATGTAGGTAAGGGGTATGTCAATAATGGCCTATTTGTACTTAGTATTTGTTATGTGGGAAAAATCCCATCCATTTAAAATCTTACACGTGTCAAGGCCATCTCCGGAGCCGATCTCTATTTCTATGTTGCGCTCGGCTTATGCCGCTCGGAGGTCACCTTCCGCTCGTGGCGGTGAGGCGGTCGGAGTTGCATACCTATCCGGTTACGTTTCCCGATCGGAGGTTAGTGTCCTAATGCGACTATGTCACGACGGAGGAGTCCTTCTCCTTGTATGATATGACGCCGACTATCACGGCCCTACGACCACCTGTCACGACACGTGTCGTTCCTGTGATTGACCGACTTAGCTTCCTTGGCTACGGTCTCCTACTCCTGCTCGGAGTCTATGACTTGGGTGCTCCTCAGAGTGACACCTGGCAGTCCTACTGGCGATCTACTTCTCTGAGTCCTGGTGCCTCCATGGTTCTTCCCAGTCTCTATAAGTAGGGGACGATCCCTCAAGGTAAGGGGATCTCACTATTCACAATCTCTCTCATTCTCGCTCGCTCAAACTCTCTCATCGTCCCACTCTTTCTTTAAACTGGAGATAGCTTCCTGCTACCTCTTGACTGATTACATTGGGAATCTGACTTAGGCATCAGAGTGTACCCAGGGCTTAGTCGCCCAACTCCCTTGTCTCATCTCTGTGCAGGTTACTCGGATCACAGACCGGCGGGCGATTTCCAACCGTAACAGTTTGGCGCCCACCGTGGGGCCCTTTTGACTGAGTTTGACGATTAGCACGCGAGCTCTCAAGTTTCGATGGCACAAAGAAGAACCCGAGCCCAGGCATCTAATCGCCTATCTGATCCATCCGTGCAGGTGCACGTGGATAGCAGCGAAAGTACAACAGGGGCGAACCGCGTGCCAACGCCGGCGCCAGGGCCCACTCCAGTCCCGACGCCCATCCCAACACCAACGGCGACGGCACAGTAACCACCTCCTCAATATGTTACCCGTCAGCAGTTCGACGAGTTGAAGCAGCAGATCGAACAGCTGGCCAGAGTCTTAGGAGGTGCTCGAGCGAGTAATTCGGCCGCCGGAGCAAGGGAAAACCCTCAGCAGGCCCCGGCACTGAACGCGCCCCAAGGAGCACCCCCGCAGCCCGCACGGACAGTATCCACGAGAGCCACACCGAGCAATCCCCCCGTGGGATATCACCAACCCGCACGGAGCATGGCTGGGTCAGCCGCTCGCCATCAGCCAGCTGATCAACACCAGGTGCCGCCGCCGCCGCCTCCTTCGACGAGAGGCGCGAGGTCCTTCCTTGACGCCCTTCGTCAGGAGAGGGTTAACATGGAAACACCGGCAACGATCGCGGCGCCGCCTCCGGACACTCCACAGTCCGAGGTCGAGCGACATTTGTTGGAATTGACCACTCGGCTCCAGCAGGTGGAGCAGAGTCGCGTCGCTCCGCCGAGGACAGCCTATACTGCCGTCACCGCACTCTCTGACGAGATTATGAGGGCCCCCCCTCCTGACAACTTCAAGATGCCTGTCCTGGACTCCTACAATGGAAGCACCGATCCCGAGCAGCATCTAGACACGTTCGTCTCCACGACGCTTTTTTACCCCCTCAGCGACAGCCTTATCTGTAGAGTGTTTCATTCAACGCTCAGGGGCGTCGCTCGTACTTGGTTTAACAACCTCCCCCCCAAGGAGCATTACATCGTTCGAACAGCTGTCAAACAAATTCTTGACGCACTTCCAAGCCAGCCGAGTACGCAAGAAGACATCATACCATCTGTCGACTGTCAAGCAACAGAAGGATGAGTCCCTGCAGGACTTCATCAAGCGCTTTAATACCGAAGTGCTAGAGATCAAGGACGTCGAGCCCGCAGTGCACATGTCCAGCCTGCAGGCTGAAGTAACTGACAGAGAGCTTTGTTGGTCCCTTGCCAAAAAGCCCCCGAAGAACTTAGATGACCTGCTTGCCAGGTGTGAGAAGTACGCCTCCGCAGACGAGACGATGAAGGCCCAGAAAAATAACGCGGTGAACAACTTGAAAGCTAAGCAAAAGCCTGCAGACAAGAAGAGGTCTGAGTCGGCCGACCAAGAAGAGGTCTGAGGCACCCGTACAAGACCTTTGAGTACTATACTCCGCTCAATGCCTCGATGGCGGAGATCCTGGAGGTTATCAAGAATGATAGGAACCTCCGACCACCGCCGAAACCATTGGGCGACTAAAGGAATAAAGATCGATCCAGGTTTTGTCGCTTCCATCGCGACTATGGCCACGAGACGGAGGAGTGCAAATACCTCAAAGGAGAAATCGAGGATCTCATCCGACGTGGATACTACGACAACTTTGTCAGAGATGCTGGCAGAGGACCAGCTCCCGCTCGGCGAGAGCGTGGTTACCACCCCGGCCCCCGCGAGAGCGCGGGTTACCACCCCCGCCACCAAACAACTGCCGAGTCGATGCCGACGAAAATCAAGGCGCCGCCCGGAGAGATGACAGAGACCCGGATGGAGGTCACGCCGCCCCCAGACAGTAGGTCGGCGCCATCCAGTTTGGGTCAATCGGTGGTCGGCAGCATACCACGTTCGGGTCCATCCCGCCCTGGTCAGAACCGGAAAGCAGAGGCAGAAGAAGGAAGAAGTCCCACCCGGCGTCGAAAAGAAAAAAAGCCGAGCAGAGGTTCGTAGGCAGCCCCCAACCCAAGGACCGACCGCACACTTCATTGGGCCTGGGCATCCCTGGTGACAATGGCGTATATGCCATCACCAGAGGACCCGAAGCCAAAGGAAAGACAGTCCTCACAATAATAGGAGGACCTGCGGCCGGAAACACTTCCAACCGATCGGCCAAGGCTTACTCACGTCTGGTGGCAAAGACAGAGTGGCCATCCAAGAAAGCTCGAACAGGAGAAATAATCACTTTCAGTGACGAAGACCTCATCAACGTCACGGTCCCTCACGAAGATGCCATCCTCTTCACAGCCGGGATCGGACACTGCGATGTCGCCAAGTGTTTGGTAGACAAAGGAAGCTCGGTAGACATCATATTCTACCATGCATACCAAAGAATGCAGCTGGAGGACGACCAGCTCCAGCCAATCACATTCGACCTGATCAGCTTTTCCGGAGACCCGGTCACGATAAAAGGAGGCATCCAGTTGCCTGTAATCCTCGGCCACAAACCCAGGCAAAAGAGGGTGATTGTCGAATTTATGGTGGTTAATCGGCCATCCGCCCACAATGTTATCCTCGGCCGTCCCTCTCTGAACAAGCTCAAAGCGTGTATGTCCACGTACTATTTGGTGATGAAGTTCCCAACAGAGGACGGAGTCGAAGAATGCCGAACGGATCAAGGGACATCAAGAAGATGGTAAGCCACTGAGCTGAAGAATAGTCAGCGAGCTCTGAAAACAGCGCAGGTGAACGCCATAAATGCTCGGGACATCGACCCTCCGGGCAGGGGAGAACCCACCGAAGAGCTGTTGCAAGTACCTGTGACAAAATATCAGCCAGAAAAGACATTCTAGGTCGACTCCCTGCTGCCTGAGAATGAAAGGGAAGAGCTGATAGAGTTTTTGAGGCAGAACCTAGATGTATTTGCATGGTCGGACTCTGAAATGCCAGGAATTCCCAGAGAAGTGATCGACCCCCAACATAGACCGGTCAGACAGAGGAAGAGGTGCTTCGCACCCGCCCGACAGTCAGTGATAGATGAGGCGGTCCAGAAATTACTAACGGCCGGCTTCATCAGAGAGGTGGATTATCCAGACTGGCTCGCCAACGTGGTCATGGTGTCCAAGGCAAACGGGAAGTGGCGAATTTGCATAGATTTCACCGATCTCAATAAGGCCTGCCCAAAGGACAGCTACCCACTGCCGCGCATCGACCAACTGATAGATGCTACAGCTGGGCATGAACTGCTCAGCTTCCTTGACGCGTACTCCAGGTATAACCAAATCAAAATGAGAAGAACGGACGAGGAGTGCACCTCCTTTGTCACCAACCAGGAGCTCTTCTGCTACACGGTCATGCCTTTTGGCCTAAAGAACATAGGAGTCACCTACCAGAGGTTGGTGAATAAAATATTCAGGGGACAAATCGGCCGGAACATTAAAGTGTATGTCGACGACTTCCTTGTGAAAAGCCAGCGAGCCGATCATCATCTGGCCGACCTCAAAGAAACGTTCCAAGTTCTCCGAATGCATAGCATGAAGTTGAATCCAATAAAGTGTGCTTTCGGAGTTGCGTCCGGCAAGTTCTTAGGTTTTATGGTCTCGTAACGAGGAATTGAAGCCAACCCCTCAAAGATCACGACCATACTGAACATGGCCGCGCCGACGAAAGAGCATCCTCGGCCTTGTCCAAAGACGTCTGAAGGTTCGTCTTCTCCAAAACGAGGCCTTCGGCCTCGGCAGATTTGTCCTTCAACTTGCCTTCGGTCGCCTCCAGGGCCGCCTGCAAGGAGGTCTCCAGCTCCTCCTTCTCCTCGACCTCCATCATCGAGGTCACAGCCCGTTGACAGACCTCGGCCAAGAGGTTGCTGGCCTGAGAATCACAAAATTGAAAAGTTAAGTTAGCAAACAAACTGAAGCAGAGAAAAGGAAGTTATGAGATCGTATTATTTTACATGAGTGCTCGCGAGGAACATCCTCTTGAACAGGTCGTCATTCTCCATTGAAGAAGTAAGGGTCACGTCCTCCGGGAGACGACCCTCGGTGAGGATGACCCTAGCCACCCTCGAGCTCTTAAAAACAGAGTCCGATGGCTTCAAGCCGAGCGCCAGTGAAAACGCCGTCGTCCCCGTCTTCTACTCTCAGGCCCCCTCGGCCGGATGTACGGGCTCCTTCTCCCTCCTTCCGACATCGGCGGTCTTGGTCAGGTCGACCACCTTGGCTTCGTGAGGAGGCTGGACTTCCTTCATCGCAGCCCCCTTTCTTCTGCTCGTCTGACCGACCGAGTTGGACGGCCGGTCGTGCTTTGTAGATGTCGGTCGACAGATCTTGCGCCGATCGGATCTTCTTCTTTGGCGGGCCCTCCACCATGGGCTTTTTTCCCTTGATGTCCTCCGCAGTACCGGGTGCCTTCGGAGGAGCAGCAGCCTGATCATCGGTCTTGCCGGCCTCGGCGGCCCGCTTCCGTAAGATCCGGTCGTTGGAGAAGTTCACTGAGACAAGCAAACGAATGGTTAGCAACAATAATAAAATTAATGCTCGGAGTTTAACAGCTAGGATCGGAACTCACCTAGTAGGCCATGCTCGGCCAATTTCACGGGATCCGCCAGGTCATCATAGCGGACTGTCTGGCCCCCCAGCACCTTGCGTTGGGCCCGTCTCTCCTCCGTGGTCAAGAAAGGGACCTTGTTGAACCCAGTAGCATCAACTACCAGCCACATGTTCGACAACGGAAGAGCAGGGCCACCCGCCGGAGGGCCCACGAAAAAGAACTCCTTCCACCCGTGAATGGAAGAAGGCTTTTGAGAGATCGCCGGGAGCTCCTCTGGCTAAAGTAGTACCACCCGCTCATGGAACGGGTCTCGGTCAGACCGGAGAATTGGAAGAGGGATCGAAACAGGTTCACGGTCGGAGTTTTCCCCAGTCGGAGGACGAACATGATGAAGGCATAAATTCATTGCCACCCGTTCGGAGTCAACTGGGAGGGGGCGATGCGGTACTCCTTCAAAATATCGACAACGAGGGGATGAAGGGGAAAGCGGAGGCCGGACTTCAGCGCGTGCTCATACACGCAGAACTCTGGCGAGGAGCCCGTCGAGCAGAAGTGCCGGCAGGGCGACTGGGCTCGGCGGCATCGGAGGAACTCTGCTCAAGTTCCTCCTCAGAGGCCGGATCGAAAGCCGAAAGGACGACTTCCGGAGATTTTTGGGCTATAGCCTTTCGACCAGAGTTCGCCGACTCGGTGCTCTCCGACCCAAACTCCCGGCTAATGGAATCTCGAGTCCTCGTCTGTCGACGGGGAGGCTCTGGGGTGGCGAAGAACCCTTCCATGGAGTCGGACGACCACTCAGAAGACGATGTACGGTATTGGGCCATGGTTTCACTCTCTTTCCCTCTACCTAAAAACTTAACACTATTGGACGAATGGGAGCTACTAACCATGAAATGGAAGAAAAACGGAAAGGAAGGACAGAGCAAAGTGAACATACTGGTTAGAATCGACGGAGGAAGCGCGAATACTTGAAAGCTTTTCGAAGACTCCGACCGCGCAGACAGGACTCAGATCTCAGTTGAAACAAATGGTCGAATGGAAGTGATGCAGTGGTATTTATAGGCGTCGAGTTTGAAAACCGGCTCTTCGAACTCCGACCACGTGGCGGAATAGTATTGGTCATCGCCTGCCGCGCCCGAGGCGACGTGACAGGCTAACGTCACCTACAATGATGGCGAGATATTATGGTGCCATTTCTCGAGACGATCGGATTTAATCTGCACCGTCCGATTGAGCCGACTGTTGGCAGTGCGACGGCTATTTATTACGCCTCGTCCCAAGGCGCGCTGATTGCTTTCTGGCCGTCGGATGCGCGTGGCGTTTCAACTTGCTGGAAACCTACGTCGAGCGGGATTGCGAATCTCGAGTTTGAAGCCTCGAGCCTCGTGCAACGACTGATCGTGCGGACGGTTGGTAACAGTTGTCTCCCACTCAAGCGACGGTTCCGGTCGTGGTGGACCATCCTCGGAGGGTGCTTGTGCGGTACCAGTTTCCGGCCGACCGTACTCTTACTGTGTCCGAGCGGAGTTTTGATACTTTTATTCGACACGAGTGCACTGTCGAATTCGTTGAATCCGACAGCGCAAGGGGAATCTGTTATGTGGGAAAAATCCATCCATTTAAAATCTTACACGTGTCAAGGCCATCTCCGGAGCCGATCTCTATTTTTATGTTGCGCTCGGCTTATGCCGCTCGGAGGTCACCTTCCGCTCGTGGCGGTGAGGCGGTCAGAGTTGCATACCCATCCGGTCACGTTTCCGGATCGGAGGTTAGTGTCCTAATGCGACTATGTCACGGCGGAGGAGTCCTTCTCCTTGTATGATACAACGCCGACTATCACGGCCCTACGACCACCTGTCACGACACGTGTCGTTCCTGTGGTTGACCGACTTAGCTTCCTTGGCTACGGTCTCCTACTCCTGCTCAAAGTCTATGACTTGGGTGCTCCTCAGAGTGACACCTAGCAGTCCTACTGGCGATCTACTTCTCTGAGTCCTGGTGCCTCCATGCTTCTTCCTAGTCTCTATAAGTAGGGAACGATCCCTCAAGGTAAGGGGATCTCACTATTCACAATCTCTCTCATTCTCGCTTGCTCAAACTCTCTCATCGTCCCACTTTTTCTTTAAACTGGAGATAGCTTCCTGCTACCTCTTGACTGATTACATTGGGAATCTGACTTAGGCATCGGAGTGTACCCGGGGCTTAGTCGCCCAACTCCCTTGTCTCATCTCTGTGATTGCAGTGTTCCTCGATCAGCCTCAAGATAAATATGATGACGGTTAACGTGGGTGCCCCGAAGAATCCTCGAACCAAGACCGAGCTCGGGGAAGCTTGTCACCCGAAAGGAACCCGAGTCAAAAGGAACTGGAGGCGCTGTAGCGTTGCAGAATTCCGGGCTTCGGCCAAAGAGAAGGCCGCGGAGTGGCAACAAAGGAAAAAAGTGGAAGATCCTCCCCGAAGATGTTGGCTGCTGATTATCGGGTTGATATGGACGAACTTCATCGAAGAGACATAAAAAAGCAAAAGATCGAAGACGAAATGAGGTTCGAACAGCTTACGTTGATAAAAAACAATCTCTCGCCCAAGGTGTAGAGACTACTTGCGACCCACCGAAAAGGCAAGAGACGCAAGTGTTGAAGATTGAACAGCCCGGTCGGTGTGGAAACGCTGGGGGAAGGGCCCCGGAAACCAACAAGAGGCCACGGACGAGAAAAGGAACCCGACCTCGATCATCCGAAAAGGAAAGCGGCTTGAGAACGTGGTTAGGCCAAATAAACTAACCCCGGCGGGAGGGCTGAGGATCATCAAGCTTATCAAGGATGGGCCATCGGCCGACCTGTTGTTCGGGGCGGGGGCAAGCCCGAAGTTCAACGGCCAACCAAGGCCTCGAAATCGGGGCACAAGAGGGACGACGACCGCGAGCAGTGAAGCCCGCGGTAGGGCGGTTGGACGTTGGTACAGGGCTGAGCATCGAAGTTTCCACAACGCCCTCCTCGAATGACGGCCTCACGGAAAGAAGGTGGCAACGAAATAACCTCGCAAAGAAAGGGCAGGCCGAAGTTAGGAAAGTGCCATCACCAACTTCGGCCGGGCGAAAGGGAGGGTCTCAAAGATCAGCCGGAACCACAAAACAAGGCCGAAGCTAGGCGGACTTCGGCCAGCGTCAACAAGAAATGGGAGCTCGTGGAAAGAAGTACTCCGCGAGGGCTCGAAGACCAAAGAACATAGAAAGGCGAAACTCCCCATTACGGTCCAGCGGTGTAAGGAAAATCCACTGTTCGAAGATGGTGACACCGATATGGATGAAGTGGATGATCTCCGCGACGGTTCGATCCGGTTCGGTTCGATACGGCAGAGGTGGCGTCAACATGGAATTCTCGCCATCCCTACTTTCAGGCTCCTCCCAATCAACCTCAGTCCCGAGATGATGGGGATGTGATCAGGGCGGTGGGGAAATGGAAAAAGAAAGTGAACGGGGAAAAGCAAAAATAAAAAAAAGTAATAATCTTTCTTTTCAAGAATAAGAGGTTAAGGGAGGAGTACTCGGACTCGACCGAACAGGATTTGTGTTCGAACGGCCATCTCGGGGATCGGCCAATCATTTGAAACCCTTATTCATCAAAGCCCACTTAGAAGGGCAGCCCTTCAGCCCGAGTTCTGATTGATAATGGGGCTGCGGTGAACATCTTGCCCACCAGGATGCTGGCCAAGCTTCGAAGGACAGAAGGAGCTTGCTTCCGACCGAAATGACGGTCACAAACTTCGCAGGAGAAGTTACAAAGGCAAGAGGCATACTCCCGATCGAACTTACGGTGGGTAAGAAGACTACGATGACCGCCTTCTTTGTTGTTGACACTTCGGCCTCTTACAACCCACTTTTGGGTCGGGATTGGATCCACCCCAATCTATGTATCCCTTCCACCCTCAACCAGGTTCTTGTATTCTGGAATGGTGATGAGGTCGAAGTTGTGCCTGCGGATGATAAGCCTTTTGTGGCCGATGTCCACAATGCAGATGCCATGCTATATCATGAGGATGTGGGCCCAATCAAGTTCTTTGGTATTGACAAGCACGGCAGGCCAAAGAGGGCCGTCGCCCAGAGCAACATGAATGCTGTTGACTGGAGGAAGATCTATGCTGAGTTATCACGCCCGAACACCATGAGGCCGATGACAGACTTCGCTGATACAATCCTGTCTTCATGATTGGGGTAATCATAGAGAGCAAAGGAATGCAGGCAGTTCGAGCCCATGTAGCTAGAGTAGTAGCATACATCACCGAGCAGAGAACCCTATATTCCACTTCGGCCTACTTGGCCGATTTCGGTATTAGTGAAGATGATCAGGTCGAAGTCAGCACTGAAGAAGTAATTCAGATGGAAGAGTTGGAGGCAGCTCCGGCCAAACTGGATGACCTGAAGGCCGATGTCCAAGATCCACTCGAAGAAATCAATCTGGGAATAGATAAGGGGCCTACCTTCGTAGGCCTACCTTCGTCAGTCAGCTGCCCGAAGTTGATTTTAAAAGCAAAATCATTGAATTACTCCGAGAATTTAAAGACTGTTTTGCATGGAGCTACACCGAAATGCCGGGTCTTGATCGAGAGCTGGTCGAACATCGGATTCCCATGTTGTAAGCAGGAATTCAAGCCATACAAGCAACCACCAAGGGGAATGGCGACCGAAGTCATCTTGAGAGTAAAGGAAGAGATCGAAAGGCTTCCGGCAAGCAGGATGCATTCGAGCGGCAAGGTATGTGGAGTGGCTTTGAACGTAGTACCCGTGGAAAAGAAAAATGGAAAGATTCGAGTTTGTGTGGGCTTCCGCAACCTTCAGGTCCCCCCTACACGAGATGGATATGTCCTTCGCTCGCCAGTTGGGTTGGTGCGTGCCCCAAGAAATAGTCCGGCGTTTTGTTGGGGAGGCGGCGTCTACTTAAGATTTCATAGCCGGGAAGATATCCCAAAAACAGCATTTCAAGGCCCGGGAGCTGAAAGCCTTCGAATGGGTTGTTATGCCCTTCGGGCTCAAAAACGCGGGAGCCACATATCGGCGGGCAATGAACGCAATCTTTCACGGCATGATTGGGAGGTTCGTCGAGTATACATTGATGATATTGTGATCAAGTCTCGGACCAAAAGAAGAACATTTGTCCGATCCCAAGCGCACCTTCGAACGGATAAAGAGAAAATATAAGCTGAAAATGAATCCTTTGAAGTGTGCATTCGGGGGTTTCGAAGGAAACGGGGGCTTTCTCATCCAGAGCGAGAGGGATCGGTGGATAAAAAAATAAGGCGAGCCATCATCGAAGCAAAACCGCCCATCGAACAAGATGGAGCTTCAACAATTGCTCGGGCGGGTTAACTTTCTTCGGCGTTTCATTGCTAATTGTGCGGGAAAACCCGGGGATGTCTTGCGGACCCTTGCACAAACTTCAGGCCGAAGGGAATTTCGAGTTGGGAAGAAGTTCACCGGGAGGCGTTCGAAGAAAAAAAAGGTATCTCTCGAGTCCCCTTCATCGTGCCACCGATCAAGGGCAGGCCACTTGAAGTTATTTCGCCCCTCCGACTCGATCGGTAGCTTGTTAGCTGGCGGAATAACGACCAAGGGCCGAACAGGCCCGTCTACTTGAGCGGGGTGCTTACCAATCGAGCCAGAGATATACACCAAGTGAGAAGTTGTGCTTGACTTTGTATTTTTCTTCTCAAAAGTGGAGGGTGTACATGCTTCTGTAATGGTTTTTGTTATATGTCAAACCCGGTATAATTAAGTATCGCTATACCCATGAATTGGTGGTAGGCTTGGCAAATGGGCATTTGCCCTTTGGAGTTCACATCCCAATATCGCCACGAGGGCGCAAGGTCGAGCTTTGGCTGCTTTTTGGCCAGCCACCCTTGTTTGGATATTGACCCCGAATTGGGGAAGCGAGTTCGATCACTAAGCGTCTCACCGTGACCTTCACCCCATGGAGATTGTACTTGGCTGGGTCTGGGACTAAGGAATTGGC
>CM053265.1:60329047-60606547 GCA_028583415.1 Protea cynaroides
AGACCAAAGATATAAATTGATTTTGCATGCATATGTATTGTTGCATTGTTTTGGCTACTCACTGAGCCGTGTTGTGTGCTCACCCCTCGACGTCGAATATTTTTAGTTGATGATGCAGGTTAAACCGTTGAAGACTATATGAATGCGTCGGCGTATGGGAGCGTGGCAGCGATGGAAGCTGAAGTTGAAGTGGATACACACGACTCCTCTTGCGAGTGCAACTCGTGTGTATTTGATTAGATATTTTATAGGTTTCTTTATTGGATTTATTAAGACATGTATTTGGTATTTAAATATTTATGTCTCAGTTGAAAACAGAATAATTTGCTATTAAATTATTAATATCATCTTAGTTTCTCAGTTCATGTTATTATAAGACTTTCGCTATTGTGTATTTACTCCGATTATGATTACGGATGTGTGTGGGTTTAGATAATGCGGGGGATAGCCTATTTGAGATCTGGTTGAACCGTTGGTTTATTAGCGGTTCATCACATCATTACGAATAGTACGGGGGTGGGGTGTGACAACTTGGTATCGGAGCATCTCGGGCCTTGTCCAGTTGAACTAGCATACATTCAAGACAATAGTGAAGCGAGATAGGATAAAATTAAAAGCTTTAATACAAACACCTTATAAGCACAAGTGATGATTGAGACCAAATTTAAAAGAGAATAATGCATCTATTAAAGGGGAAACAAGTTACATACAATGAGTGAGAGAAACAAAATGTAAATACATAACTAAAGCGGTACGAGTCCACAACCCGGACGGTTACTGCGTAGTACAAGAAAAATAAAGTACAATCAAGAATTTGGAGGCGAAGGAGGAGGCGGGGCCTCACGATCTCGGTCATAGTCCTCGGCATAGACCCTAGTCAACCGGGCCACCGGGTGCGGGTCGTACGGAGACTAGTTGCAAGATCGGCTACCCTCCTA
This sequence comes from Protea cynaroides, assembly GCA_028583415.1. Classification (NCBI taxonomy): domain Eukaryota; kingdom Viridiplantae; phylum Streptophyta; class Magnoliopsida; order Proteales; family Proteaceae; genus Protea; species Protea cynaroides. Next base: position 60,329,986 of record CM053265.1, read on the forward strand.
TCGGTCGCCCGTTGGACCGATAACGGCTCATCCACCCTCATGCGCTGGCGTCTAGCAACTCCTCCATCCTCGGATCGGATCTGCGCTGAGCCTCCACGATCTCTGCGGCATCTCCATCATATCGGCGGGTGGGCGTGAAGGACCAGCCGCATAAGAAGGACCGGTCTCGGGTACGGGATCCGCCGCGGAAGAAGTACCAACACCGGCCGCATGAGTAGGTGAAGGCGGTGGTATCGCGTCAACATCCATATACATGCGGTCGTCATCGTCGGCGGGATCCACATGAGCTCTAGCGGCGGCGCAGCAGCCTCGGCATCGGCCATCTCGTCACGAGTGTGAGGGCGCACCATCGCGTTCCTCTCCTCATCACTAACTTGGGCATCCCGCATACCCATCTTGCGGATTGCCTCCCAATCTAGGCGACGAGAAGGTCTTCTCTGGATCTTCTCATCTACCGAGGTCAACCCCGGGCGGGTCGGTGGGGTCGTAATCATGCGTCCATAGGGTAGATTACCCCTATGACCGGACAATGTGGCACTAATCATAGTCCGCATGATGATGTATGGAAGCGGGGACGGGCTGGCGAGTGCGGATCTTGTAAATCGGGGCTGGGTCAGTGGAAACCCTCTCATAGTGCCCACTCTGCGGGATCAGATTATCTTTGGATAATCTTGCGGAAGACCCGTGGAGCTGGGCGCAAATAACAAGCTCTCATTGCCAGCGATCGGGGACGGAGACAAGCGATTATCGATCTCTGCCCTCATCTCCATCTCAACAAGCGTGGCTCTCCGGGCGCACGGTACACCATGGGGCCATCATAGGGAATGCCCAACAAGTCGGCCCAGTTGCCGATAGTCGAAAGAGATATCTACCCCTTTGGCGTGGCTGGTGATGCGCAACTCGACCATGCTCAGCGTCATTGTAATTCCCCACCACCGGAGATTACAATAGGCGGCGCACCAAATCGGACATGTGCATGCATCGTATGTAATGACGAGGAAGCCACCCCATGTCACCAAAGGCTCCCTCCGTTGAACACGGCTAACTCGGCCAAGTTCACCATGAACTCGGGGTACCTTGGTATGAGCCATGGTATCTGCAAAATAAGAAAGAGAAGGAAAACAAGGAGTTAATAGGATAAAAACCCGAAAATTGATTTAATAAACGACGTAAGTTGACCATAAAGCCCCATTTCTCACCATACAAGTGGGCATGAGAACTTACGTAGGTTAAAATACATCCTACCACCCACATGCAGTAGGAAATTTTAACAGCGATGTCCAATTTGAAAAAATTTAAGAAAAATTGAAAATGTCGACAAATTAGGGCAAAAAGAGAAAATTTCAAGTTTCTCGATAACCAACCGATTAAACTCAAAAATTTTTGAGGGCTTTCGTTCCTCGAGACACCAATAACAAAAGCCCCCAATAAAAATCGAATTTTTACGGTTGGAAAAAGTTTAATTTGAAAAATACGAGTTAAATGGACGAAAACCTAGAAAAGAAAACCTAAAAACAGGTAAAAATGAGAGAACATACTTGTATGGATGACGTGGAGGTCGAAACTCGGACTAAAATCGACCAACAACAGTGGAGCAGCATTGTAGCAACTCGAGTGGGGAGGCGAGTCGAAGCGGGAGGGAAATAATAAGAAATGACCCGGAATCGGATCTTAAAAATCTGATTTTTGGTCAGGGTCGGACAATTCGACTAGCACAGTCGACCCTCGAATCGACCCTCCCATCGACCCTCGGCTCTCGGGAATCGACAGAAAATCAAGGGTCGGGGCGGGGGTCGGATACCCATCGACCCTCGCATCGACCCTCGGCTCTCGGGAAGAATAGGTCATTCCCGGGGTCGGATACCAAAGGGTCGGACATACCATCGACCCTCACCATCGACCCTGCATAGAAAAGGCAGTATTTTTTTATAGAATGAGCTAGAATTGGAATTGATTATTGGTTAGCGTGCCTACATGAAATATAAATGACTTCTCACCTATTTTGATGATTTTCGGGCACCACCAACCACGAGAAGAGAATTATGTACGGGCGTAGGGTGACCCGACAGGACCCGAAATGCGAGTCCCACCACCACCACCCGTGGAGGAGACTAGTCAAGAAAATAACTATGCACCGGGTAATCCAGACCGGCAAACCCTACAAATTTGCCACCTCCACCACGAGCTAACAACCGTGGTGATGAATTGGCACGGCGGCTGCAGCGGATGCAACACGCGCACAGGCTCGGATGCGAGGTTGCCATGGGAATAATGTTTCAAGCCACTCGGGGCTGCACCCATGCACACGGGACAAGCCGGTGCAGCACCGGTGGGTAACCACCCGGCTCCTCGGACACCTCGGCAACCGGCTGCACAGATTCCGGTGCGGGTTCGAGGAGCGGCTCAAGGGAATTACCGGTATCCACCCCATATGTTTGGGGCAAACCCCCAAAATCAGTTGGACCACTCCCGGCTAGTGGAGAGATTTTTGAAGATGAAACCCAAGGAATTCAACGGCAAACCGTCGATCCATTGTGGCCAGCACCGCTGGATAGGCGAGATGGAGAGAAATTTCCTCATGATGACTATCACGAGAGGAAGAGAAAGTACTATGCGCCACCTTCATGCTCAAGGGCGACGCACATCATTGGTGGAAATCCACGAAGGCATATTTCTTGACCAAGCACGCCCTCTTGACATGGGCTATATATAAAGAAGCCTTCTTTGAGAAATATTTTCCACGGAGCTTGGAGATTCGATGGAGAAGGAGTTCCTTGAGTCTTTATCGGGGGCGGATGTCGGTGGATGCGTACCAACAGCGTTATGAAGAGCTGTTTTTCTTCGCACCAATGAGTATGCAAGAAGAAGAAGCCAAAACCCGTAGGTTTGTCACGGGGCTGAGAGGAAACATCGAGAGAACATGTTATGGGCTTAGAAAGAGAATTTATAATGAAGCTGTCCAGATTGCTCGAGTTATAGAATCGGGCCGGAAGGAGGGTTATTTTACTCAAAGCGGGGGCATCAAAGGCCAGCCGGAAATTCTTACAACGGAGGCAATAACAAGACATATAAGCCTTTCCGTCCTCGGAATTTTACTGCTGCAACCAAGACTACTCCGGCGGCTCAACCTCGGCCAAAGCCAAATTCTGAAGTCTGAAGTGTTTTTAAGCGCAACCAGCCGGGACATATGGCAAGGGAGTGCCCTAAGCCCAAGAAGCAATTCCATCGGGGGCGTGTATATCTTTGTTACGTCCCGGGGATGCGGCCGCATCACCCGATGTGGTCACAGGTATGGCCGAAACTTTTTAAAGTTATAATTACATTGAATGAGCATGTAGACTAAGTAAAGATAAATCACGGGTATTGTACCTATAAATGGCGTACCCGCGAGTACTCTTTGATTCGGGAGCTACTCATTCCTTTATATCTGTGTCATTTGGAAAGAAGATAAACTTACCCATCAAAACATTAGACTACAAATTACTTGTACGGTCACCGATGGGGTTAGAAGTGGAACTAGAAAGGTTATGGACCATGTCCGGTTCTCATTGGAGAAGACTTTAGATGCAACCTTGATACAACTTGAGATGGCGGACTTTGATGTCATCTTGGGAATGGGCTGGTTAGCTCGGCGTTCCGCAAATCTATTATGCGCGCGAAAAGAAGCTAACGTTCAAAGACAAAGAAGGAGCGAGAATTAAGTTTCTCGGGAACCAAACTTCCCCGGAGGCGCAAGCTCATACTTTCGGCACTAAAGGCTAAGAGTGCCTTGAGAAGGGGGCAATCGGGTATCTAGTATCCGTGGTCGGCCTAACCAAGGAAGCGCCACGAATGGAAGATATTGATGTCGTGCGGGACTATCTGGCGTATTTTCGGAGGAACTACCGGATTACCACCCGGCCGAGCCACGGAGTTTGTGATAGACCTTATACCGGAGCCGCACCGGTGTCTAAAGCACCTTATAGAATGGCTCCCTACGAGGCGGAAGGAATTAAAAGTGCAACTACAAGACTGCTGGACAAGGGTTATATTCGACCCGGTATATCTCCATGGGGGCACCGGTGTTGTTCGTAAAGAAGAAGGATGGTAGCGTTCGATTATGCATCGACTATCGGGAGTTGAATAAGCCCGACAATCAAGAATCGATACCCACTACCTCGGATCGATGACTTGTTCGATCAGTTACAAGGAGCGAAAGTATTTTCTAAGATCGATCTTCGATCGGGCTATCATCAGTTGAAGATTAAAGAAGGTGATATTCCGAAGACAGCTTTCTGGACCAGATATGGACATTATGAATTTTTGGTTATGTCTTTCGGATTAACTAATGCACCGGCAACGTTCATGGAACTTATGAACCGAGTTTTCCACGATATGTTGGATACGTCGGTCATAGTATTCATTGATGATATATTGGTATATTCCAAGGACAAGGAAACCCATATCAAGAACCTAAACGCAGCCCTACAGCGTTTAAGGAAAGAGAAGCTATATGCCAAATTTTCCAAGTGCGAGTTTTGGCTAAGTGAAGTTGCCTTTCTAGGCCATGTAGTATCCGCTGAAGGAATCAAAGTGGATCCCTGCAAGATCGAGGCTATTGTGAAGTGGGAAGCAGCAAAGGCGTTTCGAAAATCGGAAGTTTTCTGGGTCTAGCTGGTTATTATCGGAGATTCGTAGAAGACTATTCTCGGATTGCCGTACCTCTCACCAGTTTGACTAAGAAAGGTGAAAAGTTTGTGTGGACGGATAAATGTGAGAAGAGCTTCCAGACACTGAAGTCCAGATTGATATCCGCCCCGATTTTGGCTATTCCTATTCCAGGACGGGACGTTTACCTTATACAGCGATGCGTCGGGACTGGGACTAGGATGTGTGTTTATGCAAGGAGGGCAAGTGATTGCTTATGCTTCCAGACAGTTGAAGGTACATGAGAAAAACTACCCCACTCATGATTTGGAGTTAGCGGCAGTAGTACATGCGGTCAAGATATGGAGACATTACTTATACGGAGAGAAATTTCAGATTAAGTCGGACCATAAAAGTCTGACTTATTTATTTAATCAGAAGGAGTTGAATATGAGACAGAGAAGATGGTTGGAACTATTGAAAGACTATGATTGTGATATCCAGTATCATCCGGGAAAAGCGAACGTAGTAGCTAATGCGTTAAGCCGAAAAGCAATGATAAGATCGCAAGGAGAAGTTAGCACGACTACAGAAATGTATACTACCGGAAGGGTATTCAATCACGGCAGCGAGCAGTATGTGATAGATACAACGGATGGATCAGCCAACCAAGGGTTTATTCATCGGTTTTCGAATATGTTCACGACATTGAAGATTATACCGGATATAGTGGATGAAGTGAAGACAGCTATCAAATCAGATCCTTATCTGAGAACAGTACAAGAAGATATCGAGAAAGGTAGGACTAATCCTGAGTTCACCTTGGATGACGAGAAGGTACTGAGATACAAAGGAAGAATATGTGTACCTGAAACAGAAAGTTCAGACATTAGACACCGATTGATGAAGGAAGCCCACACCACCATCTATTTGATACATCCTGGAAGTACAAAAATGTATCATGACCTAAAAAACTATATTGGTGGAGGGAATGAACAGCGATGTAGCTAAGTTCGTGTCTTAATGCCTAAATTGTCGGGAAAGTAAAGGCTGAACGACAAAGACCCGCGAGGATTGTTACAGACCATTACCGGAACCAGCATGGAAATGGGACTGCATCACTATGGACTTCGTCACGGGACTACCATTGACTCCTCGAGTAGTTGACGCAGTTTGGGTGATTGTGGACCGTCTGACTAAAACAACTCAATTCATACCTATACGACCTCAGTATAGACTTGAAAGATTAGCGAAGCTGTATGTGGATAATATTGTTCGATTACATGGTGTTCCAGAAAGCATTGTGTCGGATAGAGATCCACGATTTACTTCCAAATTTTGGGAAGGATTGCAAAAGGCTATGGGTACAACGTTGAAGTTCGATCTTGCATTCCACCCAGAGACGGATGGGACGGTCGGAGCGTACAATTCATATTTTAGAAGATATGCTACGAGCATGTGTAATTGATTTCAAGGGATCATGGGATGAAAGATTACCACTGATCGAGTTCGCTTATAACAATAGCTATCGGGCTACTATACAGATGTCACCTTATGAAGCACTGTATGGCCGGAAGTATCGAACTCCCTTGTTTTGGAATGAAGTTGGAGAACGTAGTATTGTTGGGCCAGAATTTGTTGAAGAGACTTGTCGAGTGGTCGACATTATCAAGGAAAGAGTGAGAACAGCTCAGAACCGTCAGAAGCAATATGCATATACTCGACGAAGAGATCTAGAGTTCGCAGTAGGTGATAATGTATTTTTGAAGGTATCGCCCATGCGAGGATTGAAGAGGTTCGGACAGAAAGGGAAACTAAGTCCAAGATATGTCGGACCAGTATGAAATTCTAGCTAAGCGTGGAAAAGTGGCTTATCAATTAGCACTACCACCGTCTATGTCAAGTGTGCATGACGTATTTCACATTTGCCTATTGAAGAAGTATGTCAAAGTCCCAACGCATGTTTTGACAGTGGATTTGCCGGAATTGACTGATGATTTGACATTTGAAGTAACACCAACAGAAATCACTAGTCGAAAGGTTCAACGTCTACGTAACAGAGACATCTACTATGTTAAGGTCACATGGAAAAGTAGAGACATGAAAAAAATTACATGGGAAGAAGAAAATACTATGCGAAAGCAATACCCTCACTTATTTGATTCAGGAGATAATGGGTCACGTACAGATTTTAGAGGACGAAATTTTTATAAGTTGGGGGGAGTTGTAAGACCCGTGTCAATCTAACCCGGTCTTACCACCTTGAACCAGGTTTACCCATCATGGTCGAGTCAAATGGACCAAGGGCGTGAAGGGGATCGAGATCCCGAGGGTATCAAATCGACCCCAAAAACACTTAAAATAAGGGAAGGGTCGCATACCAAGCTAAGCAGGGTCGGACCTCCCAAAACAGAGAGTTAGACCCTCAGTTTTGAAGGGAGGGTCGGACAGCTTAAGACCCTAGGGTCGACGGGATCATCGACCTTCCCATCGACCCTCGGTTGTCGTAAGAAAATAAAATTATGAAATTTCCTAATTTTCGATTGGGATTCTTTCCAAATCTCAATGGGACTTATTTAGGATGTTCCTACTCTATTTAAAGGACGTCCCTAAGCCACTTTCACTCCTTTCTTCTCTGATCGCAGGGTTTTATTGCTTTAGATTGACGGTGCGATTTTCAACTACAACACCAGCTATCCTCCTATATTCTAATTTTAGTCCCCAAGCTAACCTGCCATACCAATCCTTCAAGAAGGTATTTTCGACTTTCAAGTAAACTTCTCCATGCCCAAGATGGCTGATGGCCCAATATAGCTTGTAAAAAAATCAGTATTGGGGAAGTAAATCAATTTGATAAATTAGGCCCCATTGGAATAGGGATAAGACCAAATTCGCCAAGGCTAACTTTTTGAGTAAAGTCAGATTCTGAATACAAGGATCCCGAAAACCAAGACCCCTCATTTCTTTAGACCTACATAGGCGATCCCAAGATATCTAATGATTACCCTTTTTCTTGTTACCATCATTCTAGAAAAAATCAGAAGCTTTTTTTTTTATATGGAATTATGATGCATAGAAGAAAGCTTGAAATGTGACCATGCAAAGTTGGACATTGAAAGCGCCACTGATTTCAGAAGGACTTCTTTACCAGCATGAGAAAGAACTAGATAGCTTATTAATAATACAATCTTGGATATCTTTGAAGTTTTTCTTTTCAGATATCCCAAATTCTGAGGGTAAGTTGAAGTACTAATAGTAGGACCATTTCCATAAGACATTTTCAACAATCTAGAGAATCATCTCTTGAAACAACTAGGGTATTCGATTGAATCGGATTGCAATGACATTATCAGAAGCCTTTTGAACCCAAATGCTCTCAGCATCCTGGAGATTCATTCAATCATTAAAGATGTGCTTCAGCTTATTTCCTTATGTGAAATGTGTAATTCTATTTTGTTCCAAGGGAAGCTAACAAGGTTGTTCAATCTCTTGCTGGGAAGGCCTTGTTATTGGTAGGATGACTTGTTGGCCATCATCCACTTTTCGACTTGACAGAATCTCTATATACCTGAAGCTATGGCTTGTACATGCTCTTCCTCTCAATAGATCTCCCTTTTACCAAGAAAAAGAAAAAAAACTAAGGTATTCGGTTGAAGGGGGAAGTTCATTAATCCTTACTCTGCGATCGTAAACATTTCTTCCTTTGAAAGGTGTTGGCTAGTTTTGCTTTATTGGTGCCACATCTTGGGATCAAATCCTGCCTTCACGCAAGGTGGATTGGGTTTGGGAGAGACCTTCATACTTTCTTTCTCATTTATAACATAAGGGATCTCCCCTGAACCAGAACCAAAACCAAAACCAAAACCCGAACCCAAACCTGATGTATGAAAGATTTTAACTTGCCTAACTCCTCCTACCTGGGCTCTCAAAATGCACATGTGATATCATGGCTTACATTTTGAAGGCATATCTAGATATTCGGAGAAGCAAGACTGCATGAAAAGCTCTTCTCATCAGGTTTGAGAATACGGGTCGGACACGGGATCGGTACTAGCCAATCTCGATCCGGATCATTATTGGCCCTGGGATCGGTCCTAGCCAATCCCGATCCGTATCATTATCAGCCCTGGGATTGGTTCTGTTCCCCCTGAAATGCCTAGTTTCAGTTGAATCGGTCGTACCAGCCTTCCAGGATCGGTAGCTGCTGCACGAGTCTGATCTGATACAATCCATTGATGCTACTCCTGGATGCAAATTTCACACACCATGGCGTAGGAATTGAAATCGACACCCTTTTTTAACCGACACTACATCGCACAGGATCTTCTTGTCATGCAGGTTCAAGCCGCCGAAATGCATGAGGGTGAGGCCGTCAAACCCGAGATCATCTTTTCCGTTACCGTCTAACAGAAAACGGTAGCATGGCAACCACTGATTCGTGAATCATTGAAGGAATCCAAAAAACGAGGAGATGCTCCACCAACACAGAGACCAATTCATTCATTTTTTTTTGTTATTTTATTTAGTCGTGAAGATGATCAATGCGAGTTACGCAGAAGCACCCTTCTGGCCGCCTTAGCAGCTGTGATGCCGTGGACGTCTATGTTCTCACGACTTCTTCTTCAAATTGGAAGCACAACGGTCGTTTATCCTATTCTTACGGTCTGTTTAGCTTTTAATGCTATCTGATCGGGCAGATGGCGCGCATTTGATTCAAAAGCCCCAACGAAAGACCCAGTAGAGGAGGAGATATGTCCGGTCCTGTATTGAAGCTCCAAACCCTTGTCCTGAAGACACTATGCAAACCCATCGCTAATAGGCTCAAGAAACAGGCCGGATTGCATCCCAGATTCCGCCAGTTGATTGTCAACTTTGCCCAGGTCGTTCTCGCTTACTTTATATCCATTTATCGTTCGTTTACTTCCAATCTATTGTTGGTTAGTGTCGAAAATTGATTTTAGTCAATCTACTTTTATATTAAGATGATATTCCTGGATTGCTGGATTTGGGTTGATTTTATGCATTGGCTGTTGAGTCATGGAGTAATTCTGCTGGAGCATATGCGACCGTAGCCCATTTTTATGTTTGATGAATTCATCTAATCCTTTTTATTTATTGACTTTGATGACATGTATCAAAGGTTGCTAAGATCAGTTGTTTGTTGATCACAGGTCTAATAAGTTTCTAGGAACTTTTGCGAGCTTTTAATTGTAATTCGTATAGATTCAGGATTTTTGAGGAGATTACAGACCAACTATATTTCTAGGAGTTTTGGGGAGGGGAATTTGTGGGATAATTGAATGATTACGAAGTTTGTTCTAAGACATTCTGGCATTATTTTTTTCATGTGGGCTGTTTTCCGCCTATTACAGTTCTTGTCTCTCTAAGTTTCAATGTTTCCTCAATATCAGACAGGAGCATGGCGTCTAAATGGAATCGCCTTATAATAGTGGCCGGGAAAGTAGAAATTCTTGTTTTACTTACCACATAGGTAAAATCACAGTGAACTTTCGACAAGAATGCTGGATTTGTTTCCACAACAAATTTGCAATGATATACGCAAGTTGGTAGGAAGGGGGGGAGGGGTGTTGTACTGGTGAGACTCACAGACAATCAGTTTGGTTCCCATCTGCCAAACTGAATTGAATTCAACTCCGCTCTACATGGTCTTATCTCAATTATTTGGGGTCAGCTACATGATTTCTTTCTTACAGGGGAGGCACACAGACAATTGGTTGAGTTCCAATCAACCAAACTGAAAACACATTCTTTCCTGGCTTAGTAAAACTAAATTAATTTTACGTTTATTAGTGCATAAACTTAATAGAACACGTTTAGAATGAGTTGATGGGCATGAATAATTCCTGTAATTGGTATTGAGTACTAGTTTAAGTGTGCTGCAACAGGTGATATAGTGATATGGCCCAGTGGCCCTAAGTTGAGTGGAAGTGAGAACACATTCATTTTTCATCTCGAATAGTTGGAAGAAGGCTTCTTCAGTTGTTGTTCAAAGTAATGTTGAAAACAAGAAAAATGTGATCACATGTTTTGACTACATAGAAGTGTCAGACTCTCTTGTGAGACTGATTGCAGAACATACTGTTCAATAGAACCAAAATTTGGAAAATGGAGCATTCTTGTTACAGTTGTTCTTTCTTGTCTAATATGTTATTCTAATTTTGATACACAAGTGATACCTCCAACAAATGCACTTTGATGATACTTCCTCAAATTTAGTCATTGCTATTTGGAGTATATATATGCTAGTTCTAACATTTTTTCCCCAACACATCTACTGGGATCAGGCAAATCATCGATTCCAAACAAACATGCAAAGACACTTCTATGGTCATGCAACTGATGTTGAAATCCTCCCTTTGAATGAGGAGAAAGCTGTTCAAGCTGCTGCTGATCTTATTGGTGAACTATTTGTATTCTCGGTAGGCTCCCTGCCCAGCTGTGCTTTTTAGGTCACCTGTAAAGGAAACTATTATATTACATATATTAAAATGCTGTTGTACTTATGTGTATTCTTACATGTTAGTTCATAAATGTACTTGCTTTTCTGCATAAAATTGTATTTTCATTTCAAAGTGCGCCTTACTTAGTGTATTTGTAGTGGGTGGCTGGGGTTGGGATGGCGAGGGTTGGTCATCAGCAGTTATGTTTTCTGGTGTACCTAGTGAAGAAATATACGTCCACATGAGCTCATAGGCATAATATATGCTATGCAATTCTAGAAAGTTTTTCCAGAACATACTGTAGGTTTTTGTATTCCCTGCATCCCTTACTTGAAGGCCCTGTTTAACTTGTTGTAAGAGCATTACCTAGGACTGCATAAGGTGGGAAGAAACTGTCCGCAACTTCTGTGTGGCACATGCCATGGGAACTGTTGACTGGTTTGACGATCCTAACAATCTGGTCACACTCAGTTACTTTCTATTTGAAAGATAAGAAACATATATGGATGATCTGAAAGCATGTATGCAATGTGTTTGCCTAGCAATATTTTATGAATCCTAGATCCTAGTTTCTAACCCTGCATGCATGCCATAAGTACAAAATACATGCAAGACGAGGGTTTCTTATCGTCTATATGTCAATATTCTGTTTTCTGTATGTTTCTTAGACAACCTGAGTTTAATTTGTATAGTACTATGATATTCTACTATGTGATATTCTACTAAGTGATGTCATTAATTTAGGTTGCTGGAGCTGTTGTGATCTTTGAGGTACAAAGAAGTGCTAGATCAGAGGCTAGAAAGGAAGAACTACGCAGGCTGGAAATAGAGGTAATATTTTAAGTTTCTCATTTTGTTTAGGTCAATGATTTTTTTTCTATTGCTTCATTATCATTTTATATCAGTATCCTACGTAGGAATTGTCTTTTACATTTACCTGCATGAAACTGAAGTCTGGCCCTTGCATTCTCATGTTTTAGAAGATGACTTTTATGACTTCCTAAATTGTGTAGAAAACTAATGAATGCATTTACGAAATGCAAATCTAAAAAATTTCCAATTCAAAATTTTTTATTTTTTATTTAATTTTTTTTTTGAGGATAGAGGATCAGATTTCTGGTATTTGAGAAGATTTGACGAGGATAACTGAAAATCAAGGGCTTTTTGTCCTGTCTTTCTCTCTGAGTGAGAAACTACTACTTTCCTGGATTTTCCAAACCTCCTCTTTCTCTATAGCCACCTTGCCTCCCGGAGTCCCAGACACTGATTCTGTCTTCCCTATCCCATCCCAACCCAATCCAATCCAACCAACCCACCAATGCACCATATCCAATGGATTGTGATAGCCTATAAAGGATGACTGGATGAGTCTAGCACCCTTCCAAGAGCCCGACTGGGGTTACCCCGCGGGATATATTTGAATTGACATTATACCTCGACTCTAGGTTAACAGGGAATCTCCACATCCGTGTTTGCCAGAAGCACTACGTTTCTCTCATGAAGATGTCCTAAGCCTAGATCCAGTTGTTTTATCTGCTTACCATCTCTTGATTGGTGATTGAGAGATCTGTGTCTGTGGAACGTTTAAATCTATTGTTTTGCTGATATAGTGCAGCAAGCATAGGATCACTTGAATGAAAGTTAATTTAGCATAGAGAAGACATGGGGGAAAAAGTTATTTTATAGCCTTATTCTATCAAGCATCAGTAACGCTGTATTCTATTCCCCTTTCCCTTTTTGTATCCTGTTTTCCTTTTCTTAATGATAATTTGCTTTGTGGAATTTCATAATGAGGTAAGAATTGAACTTGGTGCCCTATATGTGCCTTTGGAAGCAGGGGACTTTAGTCTTTGTAGCTAACATATGCTCTATTGCTTTCCAATATTTACTAGTATTTTTTTCTTGGGAGTTATTTCTTTTGCATAAAGTATGTAGAAACAAATAGATCCTTTTATCTGTCCCTATCAAGGTTTTAAGTCTACACTGTATTCATTCACCTGAACACTCGTGGGTTTAAGGACCATTGTCTTCTTTTGAGAGGGAAAATCCATTTATCTTCTTGACATGTACTATTTATTTCTTTCACTGTCCAGCCAATGGCGCAAAAAGATGAAGAGTTGGCTAGAGAAGTGGAACTTCTTAAGCATAAACTCGTGGAGCTCGAGCACCTTGCTAGGGGACGAGGACTAAATGGTCATTTTAACTTCAAGCCTCCTCCAGCCACTGAATATGTAAAGCCAGCAACACCTCACTAAGTAAGCAATCTGATCATGAAATTTATTTCAGTTTTACATGTTATGGGGAAAGTGATGCAGTACAAATGTACACTAGGAAAAATAAGGCCAACCGAAAATAAGGCCAATCGAACAAGGCATAACCAAGTCAACTAAGCCAAGCCAACCAAGCTGACATAGGCCAGCCGTGACCAAGTCAAAGGGAGCTATACAGCTCGGTACAGCTGGCTAGCGCTATCAATAGATTCTTCCTTTATTATTTCTTGCTTTGTTAATGCTTTCCTAATGATAGACTACCATGAAAGCTTGTCTCTAATGTTTGTAATTATATTTAGAGACTTGCTTAAGTTGGGGTTTTATTTTTTTAGAAACTTTCCATTCTATGTTTAGGAAAGTTTCCTATTAGTTCTTTTCAGTTTTAAACAGTTTAAAACAAGGAAAGATTGGACTTTCCTTCCATGTTTCTAGTTAATAATGGAAGGATTGACCAGATCTCCTTTTCGTAATTATGTAAGCGCTATTCTCTATTTATATGAATGAAAAGAAGGGAGAATGTAGACTTAAAATTCAGAAAAGCTTCTTGCGTTTTCTAGTTGAGTCTCCAGGTTGTGAGACTCAACCAACCCCCTTATTCCCCCTAATTTCTTTTCTCAATCTCTCCCTAGCTCTCCCCTGTTATTCCCTCTTGTTTGCACAACTAATACCCTCCAAAGATCCCATCGGTTGCTAAATTGAAGAGCCACTGTTGCTGCTGTAAACCTAGGCCTATTTTCAGATGATGGCTGTTCGAAGAAAATTCATAACTCTTTAGCCTTGGTTGGATTGACCTCAAATTTAGATATGGTTGCAATCACACCCTAAACTACAATCCCTCTAAGTTTCGTAGTCAATTAACGGTCAGATTGTTCTCAAAGCTAAGTTTTCTGTTACTGCTCTAATTTTGATTTCTTGGTTTTGATTAAATCCTTATTGGGACTGGTTGTGAAAGATCCTAGAGCAAGGCTAAGGGTGTAGATTGTTTATAAACCTAGCCTTTGTGATGCAGTCCAAGTCTACTCCAGAAGGGGGCGAAAGAAGAAAGAATCTCCCAAAATTGGGCCAGGCCCAATTGGCTGACCAATCACCCCCACTGTTCACGTGAACAGTGTTCACGGTACTGTTCACGTGAACAGTACCAGCAGTAGATTTTTCACTCTTTTTTATTTCTTTCCTAAAATATAGTGTTAGTTATTTAGAATTTTAATTGTTTGGAAACTAAGAATTTTCTTAAATTTAGTTTCCTAAAAGTGTTTAGAAACTTTCCTATTTTCTATTTTGGAAACTTTCCTATTCTCTAAAAATGAAGTTTCTGTTTTAGTTAGGATTTCCTATTATTTTGTAATCTTACAAATTATTTAAGAAGTAAAAGAAGGCTGGGGCAGATTTAAACCAGAAAAAAGAAGAGAGTTTAGCTCCTGATTTTCTGGTTGAGTCTCATAGGTTGTGAGACTCAACCGAAATATTCTGTTTTATGGTTTTCTTGTCCTTCTGTTAATTCCTTCAAGTTCTTATTATTGCATACTGAATTGCGATACCATTAAATGCTGATTTGATCAACGAAAGTTCGTGGGATTAAAGATTAAAATCATATCGACCAGCTCTAACTAAGCCAGTCCCGTTTTCAGATGATAGATAGTTTTCAAAAAATCACATCTCTCTCATCTGTGATTGGATTATCTCCAACTTTGGATATGTCTTCAAGTACATCCTAAAGATCATTTCCTTCAAGTTTGAAGAACAACCAACGGTCAGATTCTCAGATAAGCCGAATTTTCTTTAAAGTCTCTATTCTGATTTCTGGGTTGGGTTAAAGAAAGATCCTGCACAAAGGGAATTAATTAGGATTGTCATCCTTGAATCATCTTTGCCATCAATTGGTATCAGAGCCAGGGATATCAGTAACATTTTCAACGTTGTTGATTTGACTCTCTACACGGGTCATTCTGACGAGGGAGATACGGAACGTACTTTACGTCTTCCACAGTTTGCTGTTCCTTCCGCTGACCAAATTGAAGATGTTCTTGATTCCAAGTATACTATGACTCGCAATGGTGGTCATTCTTAATCAAGTGGAGGGCACCCACGTAGTGACAACACGTGGATACATGAAGATGACTTCAAGCGCATCGACCCTAATTTTCATGATCACTACATGTCTTTTCTCCATTCGTCGGAGACGAATGTTTCTAAGCCGGGAGGAACTGATGCAGTCCAAGTCTACTCCAGAAGGGGCCGAAAGAAGAAAGAATCTCTCAAAATTGGGCCAGGCCCAATTGGCTGACCAATCACCCCCACTGTTCATGTGAACAGTGTTCACGGTACTGTTCACGTGAACAGTGTTCACAGTACTGTTCACGTGAACAGTACCAGCAGCAGATTTTTCACTCTTTTTTATTTCTTTCCTAAAATATAGTGTTAGTTATTTAGAATTTTAATTGTTTGGAAACTAAGAACTTTCTTAAATTTAGTTTCCTAAAAGTGTTTAGAAACTTTCCTATTTTCTATTTTGGAAACTTTCCTATTCTCTAAAAAGGAAGTTTCTGTTTTAGTTAGGATTTCCTATTATTTTGTAATCTTACAAATTATATAAGTAAGAAGTAAAAGAAGACTGAGGCAGATTTAGACCAGAAAAAAGAAGAGAGTTTAGCTCCTGATTTTCTGGTTGAGTCTCATAGGTTGTGAGACTCAACCGAAATATTCTGTTTTATGGTTTTCTTGTCCTTCTGTTAATTCCTTCAAGTTCTTATTATTGCATACTGAATTGCGATACCATTAAGTGCTGATTTGATCAACGAAAGTTCGTGGGATTAAAGATTAAAATCATATCGACCAGCTCTAACTAAACCAGTCCCGTTTTCAGATGATAGGTAGTTTTCAAAAAATCACATCTCTCTCATCTGTGATCGGATCATCTCCAACTTTGGATATGTCTTCAAGTATATCCTAAAGATCATTTCCTTCAAGTTTGAAGAACAACCAACGGTCAGATTCTCAGATAAGCTGAATTTTCTTTAAAGTCTCTATTCTGATTTCTGGGTTGGGTTAAAGAAAGATCCTGCAACAAAGGGAATTAATTAGGATTGTCATCCTTGAATCCTCTTTGCCATCACTTTGCATCAGAAAGCTTGTAATTTTTGCATCTAATGCTTCTTGAATAATTGGGGATTTGTTTTACTATCCCATTTGTAAATGAAACCAATTAAAGCTTAGAAGAATTTTTTTTCTTGTACAAGAAAGATATACTATATTTGAGGAAAAAAAGAAGACTTCCAAAGTGCATGGAGACTGCACATAGACACATGAAGGGAGAAATGACTGCATTGCCCCTATGAAATGAAAAATCTTACCACTGTTGGACCTCTACACACACTCTCATTGATCCCCTATGCTGGTGGCACCATGCAGCCTAGCAGTGATCCCCCTCCCTATATTTAAATACTCACCCTTAATCCCCCCAATCCTCTTCCGATGTAGCATATGAGTCAATCCCTTGATCTCCTAGGATTACAGCTACCCTATTGGCAGGGGTGCCACCAACTATGCTAGCTGTTGCCTTCATCGTAAAAGAGTTTATGATCTTCATTTTTACAGTTTATTCTTTGTTTGTAGCCAAGAAATAAATTAAGCAATATTGTGAACCTCAACATCAATAATTTTTTTTTGGGTGAATAAATATGTGTTAACAGCTCCTTGAAAAGGGGAAAGACAAACTTGGGTATCCAAAGGATAGAGCCAGGTTCCATAGAGAACTAGGGCAAAACCCCAAAATACCAAAAAATAAAATGGCAAAAGAGAAATCTGCCACCTCAATCGGTGGTCAGATTCCATGAGAACAAAATGAATCTGTTCCTAGTTGTGTCCGGGAAGGGAGAAGCTAAAGGCATGCTAGTTCCACGCACGTCAAAGATAATAGTTTCGCATATTTGAGCAAATGATCTAGATTTGGTAGCCCACCTTCTAATGTTTCTCTCGAACTAGATATGATACACTATCTCAACAAAGGGGAGCTTTGCTATAGTATCACAAGGGGTCGTTCCCTTGAATTTCTTGATCATCCACTTCCATTTAAGCTTCGAAGGGCGAATTCTTCTTTGGTAGGCCGACATTTCCCGAGAATCCTTTCCCATACTCTGATAGAAAAAAGGACAATCAATAAATAGATGTTGGACATCTTCTCTCGAGGCCCAGCACAAACCACAACTAGAGTTAGGAATGATACCTTGGTCTCGATGAAGAGAGCTCATGGGAAGAGACTAAGTCAAAGCTCTCCAGTGAATAAAGCTGTGATGGGAGAGTGACCCTTAAACTACCCAACGGAAATCCACATAGCTTCTGAGATTTTCACGATAAGATTCTTCGTTCCTAGCTAGGAATAAAAGAGATTTATGCTTGTTGATTGATAGGCCCAACATAGAGCTGAATGAGAGCAGCACATCAAAAATAGACTTAAGAGACTTGGCATTACCTTTCGAAAAGATTATAATATCATCTGCAAAGTCAAGTGGGTGAGATTGACATCCTTACACCGGGGAAAGTAGTCAACAAGATTCTGCTGGGCATTGATCTGGAGGGACCTAGACAAACCTTTTAGAAAGATAGTGAACAAAAGGGGAGAAAGGGGGCATCCCTGCCTAATACTCTGAGAAGCATTGAAGAACCCAACCGGGCTGCCATTAACCAGGACAGAGAATCTTGCATATGAAATACAATGAAGAATCCATTGGGAGAAACAATCTGGGAAGTTCATTCTAGCAAGGGCTTCCGTGAGAAATTTCCATCTGACGTTGTCATAGGCTTTCTGAAGGTCAATCTTTAAGATAGCAGCTGGAGAGTGATTTCTTCTGTCAAATCCCCGACCAAGAGTAGAACATATCATAATATTGTCCACAATATTACGCCCTTCAATAAAAGCTGATTGATTTGGGCCAACCAGACCATCAACCACTTCTTTCAGCTCGAGGGCAAGGAGCTTGGCAATGATTTTGTAAATGGTGTTGCATAAGGCTTTGGGCTGAAAATCAGCAATAGAACATGCCCCTTCCTTTTTAGGAATAAGGCATAAGAAAGTATTTACTAATCTTCCTAGGCTTAGAGAAGAGGCTTCTAATAGCCATGAGAAAATCAAACTTAATAATATCCCAAACAGCAATAAAAATTCCCATGCTAAAGCCATCAGGTCCAGGGGCCTTTTGGGCTTTTATGGATTTCAAAGCTTTGGTAATCTCGCCTTCAGAGGGGAGGTAAGCCAATCTAGAGATTTGATCTAGAGACAAGACTTTATCAAAAAGATCGTAGGGTGCACTTTGAAAGGGGGGAAGGATTCTTGGGCAGTACATTTGATAGAAATAATCTTCAGCTATCTGCTTGATTCGACCAAAATCATTGATGACTTACCCATCTGATGCAGTATTGTTAAGTCGAGCTGAGCCAAGCCAAAGCCAAGCTGACCCAAGCCAAGCCAGCAGCTTACCCGGCTGGACTGTTAGCTGTGGGCAGCTGTTGGCTGGCTGTTCATGAGAGGATCTTCAGTAATTAAGTTTGCTAAATTAGTACTAGCTATGCTAAATTAGCACTAGCTATGCTAAATTAGCACTAGCTATGATTAGTTGTTTCCTAAGTTAATTATTGCTAATATTAGAAACTTGCCTAAACATAATTTTCTTTTTCATTTTTAGAAAGTTTCTATTAAGCAATAAGATTCTTCTTCGTTTGTATAGTTCTTTTACGAGTTTTGACTTTCCTTTCCTTGCTAGTTGTCAACAAGGAAGGATTGACTATTCTTCTTTCCTAATTGTAATTCAAAGCTACTCTATAAATATAATAGAAGGAGAAGAATAATCAGTTTAGAAAAAAAAAAAGACTTGTCTGCAATTTATTTGCAGCTGAGTCTCTTGGCTGCGAGACTCAGCCCCCCCCCCCCCCACATCTTTTCAACGTTCCTCCTACCTCCCCTCCCCTTAAACCTATCAATCCCCTCTGTGTTCATTTACTTTCTATTTGTTGTGCTGCTACCAAACCCTCCCCTACTGCTGTAAGTTTTCACTTCTTGAAGACATCAAGAGTGGGGAGAACCTCATCAAGAATGCTTGTTGCTGAGTGAAGGAGATCAATCATTCTAGCCAACATAACATCAAATTAGTCATCTCATTCTCAGCCATCAGTTTCTAGGTAGGTACCAGAGTACCACAACAACTTCAGAAATTCACATCTCTTCAACGGTTGATCGGATTGACCTCAAACTTGGATGTTATTACAAGAGCATATCAATCTACAAGCCCTCCAAATTACATTATCAACCAACGGTCGGATTGATCGGAAAGATAAGTTATTGCTGCTGATTTCCTTTTTTTTTATAATTTATTTAATATTATTATTGGGACTGGTGTAAAGATCCTATGCAAAAGTTAAGGGTCTGAAATTGATTACCTAACCGTAGCTTTGCATCAATTGGTATAAGAGCTTAGGCAATGGAGGGTTCTGACTCTCTTAACCAGACCCTTAACCCCATGACTATGGTGTTATAGCAGTTGGCCGAGATGCGAGCCCAATTTTTACTAGTATGAAAACTAAGGCTTAGTTTGGATCCATTTTTATTTCTGTTTTTATTTTAATTTTTTGCTTTTTTAGGCATTTGGTATCACTTATCAGTGCTATTTATGATAAACAAAAATGAAAATTGAGTAAAAAATCAAAAAGATGTACCACTTTTTTATTTTTGTCCAAAAACAAATTTTGGTTGTTTTTGCGGATGTGTTTAATGAACATGTGTTTTTTAGTGAGATTAAAATAGTAAAAATAATATTTTTTTATAGCATTTGCTCTAACCCTTTCAATTATCTTCCTCTCTCCCTCTCTCCCTCTTAGACGGAAACACTGCAAGGCACACACATGGGCACCGATCATCACCATCACTTGCAACCTCCTCTCCAATGACTTCCCACATGGCTCTCTAC
The DNA here is from genome assembly GCA_028583415.1 of Protea cynaroides. Lineage (NCBI taxonomy): Eukaryota > Viridiplantae > Streptophyta > Magnoliopsida > Proteales > Proteaceae > Protea > Protea cynaroides. The sequence continues at coordinate 60,350,299 of CM053265.1, forward strand.
ATAAATCCGGGGTCAGATATAAATCCATGGGAGGGTCTGGATGCTTCCACAGAAACAAACATATTGAATCTGCTGGAAAGGATATCGCTGCAAATCCTTTTAAAGTTCGAACAGATCTCTGCATGAATCCGAATAACAAATATCGCTGCAATTTTTGTTGGAAAGCGATTTTGAAAAGGAGAGTTTTTGAAGTGCTGGTTTGTGGTTCCTAATTATGACGACGGTAGTTAGCTTGATTGTAAAGAGAAGAAAGAGAGTTGATCTTGTGAGTAAAATTATCAACAAGAGATGCATAAATTTCGAGAAGAACAACAATAAGTCTTGCTTTACAACAAAATTATCATCAAGAAGATGCTTTACAGCAGATTTCGAGAACAATCGTAACATAACATCTAGAACAAGAAGATTCTTCATAGAGCCCTAGTCTTACAGAGATGGAAACATAACATCTAAAAATGAAATTGGATTCCATAACATTCGAGGTTTTTGAAAGCCTTTTTTTTAGCCTCGGCCAGGTTGTAGATTGGAGAAGGTTTCTCCATTCTTTTTGTTTTAGGTTGAGGTTATTGATTGTGCTTCACTTATTTGCATATAGAAAAGAGGAGGTGGTGGTGGTTGATGCGGCGCTGCTGGAATTGACAGCGATTAGTGTGCATTGGGAGGTCGCTCACCAAGTTTGATTGATTTGTAGAGATTGTTCAAGAAACCAATGTTTCAACACACCGTTCTTCCCCTTAGTTTCAGTGGAGTAGTTTTTAGCACTAACTAGATTAGGGAGAGAAGCTAATTGATTTGTTTATTTCCGGCCCAAGAAGAAGCTACTTCAGTCACGTTCTTGGGGAATCTGTTGTAATTTTAGTTTCTACTCGATAATCTTTGTATCTCGTAGAGGCGTTATAAGAAGTTCAAGGAACACGTAACCGCAGAAGCTGTTGGCTCTTGTAAAAGTAGAATAACTCACTTCCCCTCCTTGCAGTAGCTCTTCTTTGGATCCACATAGAAGAGGTCACAAGAGGAAGGTCGGTCGCAATGTATTTTGAACATAGACACCAAATCTATTTCTCATTATACAATCTATTTTTCATTGTAAGTACTGAACAATATTTTTTTTTTTTTATCAAAAATGACTTTTGATAAATAGATAAAAAACAAAAATAAAAATGGATCCAAACTTAGCCTAAGGTTAACTCCATAACCGTTGGACAGCAGCGGTCCACGGCTAATAACCTTCCTAGGACTCTTACAAGAGGTCCTCAAAGGATCGCTATTTTTGACTATCAAGACCCACTCTACCATGAGCATGAGATGCGATCACATCCCTACGACAACACACATAAAGTGAGGCTGGAATTGAAAGAGTTCATTGGTCGATATGACCCGCAAGCATTCCATGATTTGATGTGTGCCTTGACAATTATTTTGATTGATTTAAACTTCCAGAAATCAGAAAATTGGCACGGTCCAAATTTGTTGGAGCCGCTCGAGAGTGGTGGAGGCATTATGAGGACAGCTTGATCCGACAGCGGTTGGAACCTACCACTTGGGAAGATATGAAGAACGAGTTAATGAGAAAATATGTACCTGAACATATCCAAATAAGGCTCTTCTGTTGACAAAATTCCCCTCAAGTAGTGTTTATTGCTGAAGAAAACCTGATACGACCATCTATAAAATTCAGTTCGCAAGTCAGCGAGTGGTGGAAGACTATGCTAATAATATTAACGTGAAGGCGGAACCTAAAGTTGCACTACCAACGGAAAATCCAATGCCTTCAACCGTTCTAGAAGTATTGTAACTGACGTCAAGGAAGACGATAAAAAGATTTCACCAATCCTTGATGCCAAGGGAGAGCTTATCATTGATGTTTCTACTGTAGTGACAGGGTAGAGCTTTTTTTTTGGATGATTCACTAACCCATAACTGTGCAAAAAACATGCCTACTACCTACAAGAAATGAACTGAAACAAACTCCACTGAAATGTCTGTTCAATAAATATAAATCTGATTACTCAACTTCCTTGGCACATTGATCTCTGGTTTACAATGTACTGGCTTCCAATTCAATATTCTTACCTTTTTCTTTCCTGTTTAAAATTGCATAAATGAATTTTCTTTTTGGAAAAAGCTAATGTAAAACAAGAAAAGAAGGCCAATTGATAGTTTTCAGTGATTATTAAGCTAATAGGAAAAACAAAGTTCGATGCAGCATCTCCCTGCAACAGAAATGAATAAAATTTGATACACATCATTGGCACCATTTAGGACCAACCATCAAATAAGTAACACCTCCATCCCCCACCTGCAGTGTCATGTATTACACATTTGCTTCAGAAAATTTATCCCTATTCTTTTAGTTTCCGGTGCACCAATAGTGTTTAAAGCGGAATCAATTTGTCCTCCAATTACCAACTCAATGTCCTGCAAATAAACCAAGATATTAGTTTATTACTTACTCCCCCCCCCCCCAAAAAAAATTATTTTTATTAATCTCAGATCTATCATAAGAAGGGTTAATATCCATGGTTTAGTAAAGAAAATAAACCCAACCCATAACTCACTATTTCATTATCTCTGCTGTATAATCAACAGCCTGGTCAGCACCAACTGACTTCCACATGAAATTGACACATGACATCCTAAAGCTACAACAAACTGAATTGTTATTGCTAAGCTGGCTTGTTATTACTAAGCCTACTGCTCTTTCTCTACTTGGCACCAACAACCTTTGCATCATTGTTATCAAGGCGACAAGATGACCTAAGGCATTGGAGGCCAGCCTAGGTGTCTAGGTGCTTGCCACCATCCTAGTGTATTTTTATCAATGCTATATTGTAAAATAATAATAATCCAAATTCCAAATATCCATTATAATCAGTTAATCAGAGTATCACACCCACACTACACATGATACTCACACTGCACAAAGCCACAACACAATAAAATTTAAAAATATAATCATTCAGCAAGAAAAAAAAAAATACTATGTTACGATAGATACTAGTACCAGTTACCAAATTCGTAGAAGAAGAAAGGGGACAACAAAAAAAATAAACCATGGAATATCAGACAAATGCATCTCATCTCCCCAGAAGTCCTTCGGTAGAAACTAGAAAGAATAAGAATAAAAGGAAAAAAGAAGCATACTCCCAGAATGGGTGTTACCGTAGTAGAGAAGGGGACTAGGGGAGGAAGAAGAAGAAGAAGAAGAAGAAGGAAAAGGGGAAGAGGAAGAATTTGAAAAAAAAAAAAAAAAAGAAAGAGTAGAAAATCAATACGTATATGTAGAAGAGTAAGAAAAAAGATAAAAGAAAAAAAAAAAATAAAAAACACAAATTTATAGAAGAAGAAGAAGAAGAAGGACAAAAAAAAAATGCAGTAAAACTGTAGTAGAGAAGGGGAGGAAGAAGAAGAAGAAGAAGGAGGAGGAGAAGAACGACCAAAAAAAATGGTATTACAGTAGTAGAGAAAGGAGGAGGACGAGGAGGAGGAGTAGAACGAAAAAAAAAAGAAAAAAGAAAAAAAACAGTTGCAATAAAATCGTAGCAGATAGGGGAGGAGGAAGAAGAAGTAGAAGGAGGAGAAGAATGACCAAAAAAAAAAAAAAAAGAGGTGCAGGCCGTAGCAGAGAAAAAGAATGACCCAAAAAAAAAAAAAATGACCTTAGCAGAGAGGAGGAAGATGAAGCAAAAAAAAAAAAAGGGCATCGCAGTAACCGTAGTTGAAAAAAAATAAAATAAAATATATACCTGATGTCGGAACTGGAGGCCTGACGGCCGGAATAGATATTGGAAGCATCAAGCTTTAGCCGCTCTAGGCATGGCAATGGAATACTCGAAGAAGACAGAGTCAAGCAGCAGTTTTTTGGTCTTTGGTTTTATTTTTTTATTTTTTTATTTTTTTTCCTTTTTCTTCGTCAAAGGGTTGTAGACTCTCAAGCAAGTCTTTTATTTCCTTATAACTTTGGATTTTTTTTTTTTTTTTGATGAAGTCCTTCTAACTTTGATGATTCTATGTATCATGTGCAACATATTATTATAAATAAAAACCAATTGATATGTTAGTAATCGAATCAAATAGTAAAAAAATACAAATAATAAATATATTACAAAATTTAATTTAGCTACACATATTCATGCAAAAAGGTAACTGCCTAGGTCCTTAAGGTGTCGAAGGCGTCCAAGTCAGTGTTGCCCAGAAGACCAAGGCTCTTGCTACATATAAGGCGCCTTACTGTCCAGCCATCCACAGCCCCACCCGGATGCTTAGGTGACACTGCCTTGACAACTATGCTTTGTATATTGATATGAAATTCATAAAATAATAGTCGAGAGTTGTACAGTTCATTCAGAATTAAAAATCCATTTAGGCCTGAAGAGAAATCTCATTTAGAATGTCTTCCAGATGAAATAATTGGTTAAAAAAATGAGAACTAGCAAAAAAAATATGACCTACCTGTACAGAACAATTTCCTATATAACCTACCATTTTGGGTCACATCACAGGATATTTTGGTTAAACCCACCATTAGTTCAACCATACAAATGGAAAGTTTGGGCCTCAAATCATATGACCGACAATTGTTAAAATTTTCTCTTGTATGTTAAGTTCAACTGTTTTACCAAAAAAAAAAAAAAAAAGAGGTTCAACTGAGATTTTTGTTTGATAAGTTATTTATGTAAATATGCCAAAATTGGTTATTAATCGTCTCCTAAAGACTGTTAGAATGACTAGAAGGAAATGAATTCGGTTAAAAAGCCTAAAACTAAGTTGATAGATGGTGATATATGGTGATGTGATTAACATGTTCATAGAATTTAAGCACCTACTAAAATGGTGCAAGAAAAGTATTCAAGATCATGTAGGGTTCTTTTCCTGAATACATGAAATTATTAATGGTTCTTACTATTTAAGTCAATAGTTTAACCTAATGCTAGATGACTCCTTGATCTTGTTTTCACCTTTTATTTATGTATGATATTTGTTGTCTACATATTAAAAAATGATATTGTTGTTTATTTTGAGATTTATTTTCTTTGCTGAAAATAAGTAACACCTCCATTCCCCACCAGCAGTGTCATGTATTGCCCATCTTGCTTCAGAAAATTGATCAATATTTTTTCAATTTATGGTACACCAATAGTGTCTATAACAGCACTAAATTGTCCTCTCATTTCCAATTCAATATCCTGCAAATAAACCAAGAATATCAGTTTTTACATGCCTCCAAAAAGTTACAAGAATGATTATTCACGTCTATCATTTGAAGGGTTAATATAAACTCAATCCATAACTTCATTACTTCTGCTGTATAATCAACAACCTGGTTGGTACCAGCTGAGTTCCACATGAAGTTGACACATCACACCCTAAAGCTACAACAAACTGAATTGTTGTTGGTAAGCCTACCGCTCCTCCTCCATCCTGCACCAACAGCCTTTGTATATTAACATGAAATTAATAAAATAATAATCAACTGATGTACAGATCTTTCAGAATTAAAAAATCATTTAGACTTGAAGAGAAATCTCATGAAATAATGGTTGCAAAGATGAGAATAAAGAAAAAAATATGACCTATCATTAATGAACCATTTCCTTTATAACCTATCATTTTGAGTAAACCCATCATTAACTCAGCACGTTTGGGGGTTTCAATTCTTATGATCTATTATGTATTAAAAAAATTTTCTTATAACCTATCCAATTTTTTTTTTCTCTTGCATATTAAGTTCAATTGAGACTTTTGTATGATAAGTTATTAAACTAAAGATGCCAAAATTGATTTTTAATCGTTTCCTAAAACTGTTAAATGACTAGAAGGAAATGAATTTGGTTAAAAAACTTAAATCTGACCAAGTTGATAGATGATGATATATGGTAATGTAGTTAATATGTCCACAAAATTTGAGCACTAAAATAATGCAAGAAAAGTATTTAGGATAATAGAGGACTATTTATCTGAATATTATACTTGAAATTATTATTGCTTCTTAGTATTTACTTCAATAGTTTAACCTAATGCTAGGTGACTCCCTGCTCTCTTTTTCACCTCTATTTATGTATCATGATATTTGTGGTTTATTTTGAGATTTATTTTCTTTGTTGAAAATTTCATGTTTTTTTTTTTTTTTTTGGTAAAAAAAATTTCATGTTATTGAAATACTATACCAGCGATGGAAAATATAAACATATAATCGTTTCCTCAATTCATAGCAAAAGTGGGAGTATCATTAAAAAACCCCTTTGGAGACAAAAAATATATATTAAAAGATTTGAATATGTTCTTTTGTTTGATCCAAATAAGAACAATATCTTTGTCAAAATTAGAATCTCTTCCTTCAAAACACATCGAAATTAACAAGAAAATCTAAACAGAAATTTATAGAGAGATTTTGCTAACCTCGTAGAATATGTGAGGCAAGTTGCTCAAAATCCAATAAAAAGCATGAGATTCATTAGGGCTACCCTTTAAATAAGGGTATGGAAAATATAGTTTTATGATGATTAGGTTCAGCCGTTCAGGGTTTATGCAACTCACATAATTTAGAGTTTAGTATTTTCGTTTAGAGATCCATGAAATTCGAGTACATGATCATGCATGTGTACAACCCGTACTAAATGCGGTCAGTACTTCAATACCTGAACATCCATTATAAGATGAAGTGATAATGAAGAGAACCTTCTGTATATGAATCGCTTCCCCTTTGTTTAATTTAGATGAGAGAGAGAGAGAGAGAGAGAGAGAGAGAGAGAGAGAGAGGTGACGAAGAGGGCGAGCCTTAGTGTGACGGCAAGGCTGTCATATTACAACATGGTGGTTATGAATTCAAAACATAGAAACAGCCTCTCTACGTTGTGGGGGTAAAATTGCGTACAAGCTGTCCCTCCATAGATCCTATAGTAGCGGAAACCTCGTGCATTGGGGCACCCTTTTTTAATGAGAGAAGTGATGAAATTTTGAACTTGGGAAATAAAAGAAAAAAGGGCCCATGGCATAAGGGTGTAATTGATTCATTTTCGGTTTAATCGGTTTGATTCGATTAAGTTAAAAGTTTATTAGACATAATAAAAATCAAATCGATTAATAATTGGTTCCAACTTCCAATTAGTATCAAATCAAAATCGAATACTAATTGATTTGGTTTAACCGGTTTCTAGTTAGTTTTGTAGCCATGTACATAAAACCATTCCAATGGAGACGGTGCTTCTCTTAGCCTGTGGCTTCTCTTGCGAAAACAATGGTGGCAGTTTTGGAAAATTTCTTAGAGAAGAAGCATGAGATGTCTGGAATTTAAAGGAAACAAGTAAATATTAGACAAAAAATGGTCATGGAGCATTTGTAATTGATGTTAGACAAACCCATTTCTAGTTTGGATAATTTGTCTTCAATTTCTCAACTGAGGAACCGAGACACGAGAAATTAAGTAAGAGTCTTGAAGTCACTTCAGAGACTATTTAAACTATGGGCATGGGATTGGTATGCTAGCCGAGTGTACAAGAATCATACATGCCCTCACATTCCCAGTTAACACCTGCTACTTCGAGGCTAGCATCCTCCAGAAAGAAGAATAAGAAGAAGATGAACAGGAGATATATGTTTTCTGATGATTTACTTTACTTATGCATTTGTCCATTTATACAACTCACACAATATAATCCTCACTCTTTCCCATCAATCATTGCCTAACTAATTTCTACTATAACAACCTTCTCTGTTTATCAACATGTATCCCGTAGTCCCCCTTATATTGCCTACATGTATTCCCTTAATCTGCTGGATCATGCTTCACCCAAGTGCTCCTTCGATTAGCCACCTCACCATTGTTATGTCCTGTGTTGTGCAGAGTCTCTGTTGACACCTCAGCTGATGTTATTCCACCTGTTGCCATTTCCGCAGGACTATTTGTATCATTGCCATCTTCTGCAGAGAGAACCTTGTCTTCAAGGTTTAGTTGAGGGTAGTAGCGGCAGAGTAGGGAAATATCCACTCATGATGCTTCTTCCAAGGGAAACCATACCAATGAAGTGCTTGTGGAACCCAGTGACCTTGTTGGCATAGATGGCGGTAGTTTAGGACAACGATGGGAATGGGATGAGCCTGGTCATTTAGAGGGGGAAGAGGGAGCACACGAATCGATCCAGGGGGTTCATCGACGTAGAGCTTAAGTTGTGAGATGTGAAAAACCGAATGAATACGAGCATTTGATGGGAAAGCCAGTTTGTAAGCCACAGCCCCAACTCGGTTCAAGATCTGAAAAGGGCCAAAGAAACAATGTCTTAGCTTGGGATGATTGCAATGAGCAATAGAGTGTTCTAGGTAAGGTTGCAGCTTCACATAGATCCAATCTCCCACGGTGAATTGTTTATTTGTTCGATGTTTATCAGCTTGAGATTTCATATGAGCCTGTGCGCGAATAAGATTAATTCGAAGGTGCCGTAACATCTCATCGCGAGACTGCAGTTCATGATCAACTACTTCAGTGAGAGAAGAACCAGGAACATAGCTTATCAATACTAGTGGAGTTCTGCCATACAAAGCTTGAAAAGGGTATCATCCCAACTGCAAAATGGAATGCTGTATATACCAATACTCCGCCCACGGTATTTCATCTATTGCTTGGGTGCGTCCAAGACAAAGTTGGGTAAATACGTCTCTAGGCAGCGATTGAGGACTTCGGATTGGCTATCCGATTGGGGATGGTATGCACTACTCATTGATAGTGCAGTCCCCTTCGGCTGAAATAGTTCCTACCAGATTCAATTGAGGAACAGAGGGTCCTTATTACTCACGATGGATCTGGGCATCCCATGGAGTCAAATCACAGTAGAGGCAAAAATCGTGGCAACCTGGAGACTTGTATAACCAGTCGAAAGTGCGCAAAAATGGGCATACTTCGTGAGTCTATCCAGTACGACTAAAATAGCTGTCTTCCCTGTAGAAGGAGGCAAACCTGTATTGAAATCCATCACCATGTCTTCCCAAACTTGCGTTGGTATCAGAAGGGGTTGTAAAAGCCCCGCAGGTGTCACCATAGAATACTTAACTTGTTGGCAAATGGAGCAGGGGCTACATAGTCTTTAACGCAAGCTCAGAGTCCCTTCCAGTATACATTGGATGCGATTCAGGCATACGTTTGGAGGAACCCAACATGCCCACCTAGTGGAGAAGCTTGGTACTCTCATAGAAACATAGAATATAAAGGGGATGCAGTTGATAGCACCACTCTATTTTTAAAGTACAGAAGTTCATTGTGGTATCTTTAATGAGGAAGGGAAGTCGGGTCAGCCAGCAGCATATCTCGAATGGTGTGCAATTCTATGGAAGTTTGGACTTCTGCTTGTAGTTGCTCCAAATAATCCAGAGTAGGACCACTAAGAGCCAAATGAGTGGAGTTTGGGTCAGATATCCCAGAGAGAGAGAGTCTACAACTGTATTTTCTTGCCTTGGTTTATAGATAATCTCAAAGTAAAACCCAAGAGCTTGGATAACCACAGTTGTTGCTCCGATGTTTGAATGGTTTGGTCGGTCAATTTTTTAAGGCTTCTCTAATCTATTTTGATAAAAAGTGATAACCGAGCAAATATGGGTGCCAACGTCAAACCGCCTCAATTATAACGTACATCTCTGGAACATAGGCTGAACCTGCTTGCATTCGTGGTGATAATTTTCGGCTAAAGAAAGCCATTGGATGACTATTCTGAGTGAGCACTGCACCAATGCCGGGTGCCCAAAGCATCGACTTCCATTGTAAATGGTAAATAAAATTGGGGAAGGCAGAAAACAGGAGCAGTTGTCATAGCCACCTTTAAAGTTTCCAAGCCTTGTTGTGCACCTGGATTCCAACAGAAGCTGTTTTTTTTGAAGTAAATCTATAAGTGGGGATGCAAATATGGGCATACCTCGATATGAAATGTCAATAGTAGCCAGTAAGTCCCAAGAACCCTCGCTGATCATGTACCAAAGATTGGATGGGCCAATCGAGTGTGGCAGTTACCTTGGACGTGCACTGATATGATGTGGCCAAAATAGTGAATAGAGACTTGGCCAAAGGAGCACTTACTCCTCTTGGCGTACAGTTGATGCTCCTGTAGTGTCTGAAAAATATGTTGAAGATAGTGGAGGTGTTCTTCCCAAGACGTGTTGTAGACTAATAAGTCATCAAATAATGGTTGAGAAATCGGTGCAAGAAAGGCCGGAAAATAGAGTTCATAGTAGACTGAAAGGTCGAGGGTGCATTTGTGAGGCTGAACGACATCAGTAAGAACTCATAATGACCTTCATATGTATGGAATGCTGTCTTCGGCACATCCTCCACACGTACCTGAATCTAATGATCCCTGGAACGAAGGTCCAGCTTGGAGAAATATTTCACTTTGTGTAGCTTGTCTAGTAACTCATCTATGGTAGGGATTAGAAAGTGGTCACGGACTGTGATAGCATGAAGCGCTTGGTAATCGAAGCAGAATCACCACGTGCCTTCTCGTTTCTTTACTAGTAACATAAGAGAGGAGAAGGGGCTGGTTCTGATATGGATGATGCCATTTTGTAGCATTTTCGGCTACCGATCTCTCAATTTTGGACTTCTAGAAGTGTGGATACTGGTATGATCGCACATTAACCAATTGTGCTCTGGTCTGGAGATGAATATGATGGGCCTGGTCATGACAAGGAGGTAACCCAGTAGGTTCCCTGAACACACTGTTGAATGTAAGCAATAAGTTTGTCAGTGACTGGGATGGTGATTCTAGGGTCGATACCAAGTCTAGTGTGAGCTCAAGGCGGAACAGAGTAGCAACGGCGTGGGTCTCTACCAATCTGCGCACCCCTTGGAAACATAACTGAGAGAGCTGATTAGAGTTGTCATTGCGCAAACATACACTAGTGGCACCTTTGCTGAATTCCATTGTGCACAACCTGAAATAAAAAAACAATTGGTTCGAGTCGTGAGAGCCACTGCGCGCCCAAAACTAACTCGGGCAGAACCAAAACATCGAGTACAGTTGTATGAGTTGAAAACTTAACTGGGAGATGCCGTATCAGTCCCTCATTATGTAAGGTGGTACCCTTACCAACCAGTACCTTTAATCATAGCCTAAGAAGTGCGCTACAAGACTTTGTATGAAGTTGTGGGTACTCCCGCTGTCCACCATCACTTGAACTGTAGAGCCTCTAATAGAGGCAATGAAACGAAGGGTAGTGGTGGAAGATTGGCCGGTAAGAGCATGATAGGAGATTTTTGTGGTTGTGGCCAATTTTGTAACTGGATCAACAGCTGTTAACGCAAGATCCTCTACAGGTTCAGGTTTAGTAGTCTCCTCATCCTCAAATTTTTCATCATAGTTGTAACACAGGACTTTATCGCGTCTCTATTGCATTTCGGATGGTGATAACTTTTTGATTGGGATGAGCAGTGTCATAAGGGTAGGTAATAATGCTGGAAGGGTTGTCGGTGTGGGTAATAGAGGAGGACGTTGAGAGGCAGGGCAAGTCCAGGTGTGTTGGACTTTGGCCAGCTTAGCCTCCTGAAGATGAGCAAGGCCAACTACCTACGCCATAGTGGTGGGGCGGAAGTCCATGACCTCGCAACGTATGGAGGGTCAGAGGCGGGTGGTGAAACAGCTAACTAAGAACGTAGGAGTTACACCGAAAGTACGGTTTGCCAACGGTTCGAAGTTAGACTGATAAGCGATAACAATGGTTGTCTGTGTAAGCTTTATGAGAGCCCCTTCTGGATCTTCAAAGTCGGACGGGCCAAAGCGAATCTCTAGAAAATGGGTGAAGGCCCCCTAAGTTGTAAACTGGGAAGTCTGATGCATCCATTGGAACCACTGCAACGCAGGGCCATCCATGTGGAAAGACGACACCAAAAGCTGCTGATCATCCGGTGTACTAAGGGTGTCAAAACTGGGCCCGGCCTGGTAGCATGGACCAAGCCGGCCCAATATAACCCGAACCCAGCCCGGACCGAGCCTTAACGGACAAGTTTTGGTTTGGGCTTGTAAAGCTCAACACCGTTTTAGCCCAAACCGAAACTAGACTGGACCGGCCCATTAAGAAGCCCGAACTAGCCCGAACCTATAATACCCAACCCGAAAACTAGTAAGGTCCGTCTGAGCCCAGTTTCTTAATTTTAATGATTTTAAATTTTAGTTGATTGTGTTACCCTATTACAGTTAACTTCTTGATACGAAAGATTATGTGAATCTATATTTGAAAAGATTATGTTAATTGTTATAACTTACTGAATTACATATATATTGAAGGAATAATGCTAATTTTATAGATAGAAATAATAAAATAGGCTATATAGCTTACATATAAAATGGGCCCGATAAGCCTAATAAATCCGGTCCAGACCGAACTAACCCAAAATCACCTCAATAAGTCCAGCCCAATAACAAATTGACACCGGACTAGCCTGTTTGTTATTGTGTCCAGCGCAGGCCACCTAAGGCCGAACTCTTAATGGACATGTTTCGGGCTGGGCTTATAAAACCTAACACCTGTTCAGCCCGGACTGGCCCGTTGACACCCTTACGGCGTATCATGATAGTAAAAAAATCTCTTAGCCTTAAAGATCTTGCTTATCGGATCTACCCCATCAAAATGAGGAAAATCCAGTTGGATTGTCCTGGTCTGGACCATCGACGGCAGCGTCTGAGAGGAACCGGTGTCGGTGGTAATCGAAAATAGGCTACTAGGTGTTGAGGAGAGAGATATGCGCAAAACCTGCTCAATCTTCCCATCCATGGCCGTGAGACGTAGTATGAGTTCAGACATGGTAGATTGTAAAAATTCCAAATGTTCACGGTGAGTTTCTGCCGCATCATCGAGAGTATTCACCGCTTCATCCAGTTGATGCAGACGAGTTCCTTCAGCCATGGCAACAAAAGCACCAAGTGATAGTTTACACTTACTACTTTGAGGGTAGCGTGTAAGACTCGCACTCCACTAATCCGGTCTAACCGTGTCGTGCCAGGTCTTCCCATCATTGCTGGACCAAGTGGACCGATCGTGTGAAGTAGGATCACAAACCAGATATGAAAAATTGACTCAACACTCTAAGAACTATGCGTATGGTTGAATACCTGGGAAGGTATGTTCGACTATACGGTAAGAAACTAAGATCACAGACCAATGACTCTACGGTCGATGTTTTCGACCCTATGGTCGACAGATTCTACAACCGTATGTCTGACCGTAGGACCCCAAATCAGACTCCGAATTTAGAAACTTTCCGAATTTAAGGAGGATCTCTTTCCTATTATTAGAGAACTCTATATGGAGAGTTTTTCTCTATAAAAAGGACGTCCCTCAACCTTTTCACTCTTTTAGAACATTAGTAAACCCTAGAGGAAGAGAAGGAAGAGAAGGAGAAGGAGAGAAGGCTAAGGAGAAGGTTTTGCTGAGAAGATTTTAGCTCTCTACTATAGGCAAAGGTATGAACCTGATCTCTGAAGATGTAAATTCTATGGAATAAGGCTTCTATGGGGGATTGGAGATGTCAAACTATTATGATCCATGTGATTCCTTAAGTAAATCCCTAGGCTAACCATGAGGGGTGAGTTTGGTGATAATGGTTGATGAGAAACTACTAATGATGACCATAGGATAACCTTAGTATTAACCCAAGAGAAAAACCGAGGAGTCGACCCAAGAAGAACTCGGATTGAATGTAGTTTGTGACCAAAAATAGTAAGGTCGCAGCTACGGTCGACCATAGCATGACCATAGCATGATCAAAGTATCGACCATAGGCATTCGGGAAGAATTCAGAAACCATATGGTCGTAGGGTATGGTCGCATATAGTGCGATCGTAGGGTATCGACCGTATGTGGTAAGGTCGACATACCATGCGACCATAGGGCCTATCAGACACCTATCAGTATTCTGTTTTGATTTTCGACTACTGTAACACATTACACATGAATCCTAACTTAAATTTATACAACTTTTAGGTCATTAAATTGATTCAAAGAGAATTACAAGGCTTGAAAGGAGATCAAGTTTTGCTAACAGGTGAGGGAACAAGACCTAAACTAAATGGGATAATAATAAACTGTTCTATTTTATTGAGTCCAATACCATGATTGATTCTATGCTTGTATGCTTGTAAGGTGCATCTCACATGTCATCCGATATTTCTGTTATTACTGTTCATGTATATTTATTTTTGTCTATTATAACATGATGATGATGATGATGCTAGGAATAGGCATGTGACTATGTGTGTGTGTGTGATTAGTGTGCTTGATGCGAGTGGAGTATCAGGGGAAGGACGTGGCATGGTGGTCTCTGACTTGGTCACCAGACTCTAGCTCTATTTCTGTTCAACTTTTGCCCACTGACATCGTCGTATCGCCATTACCTTAGCAGAACTATTACGTCGTAGGGCATCAGGGGAGGTGGTCTAGTACTGTGTGGTCTCTGACTCTGTCGGGGGCCTTAGCTCTATCTCTATGGATAAATTGAGGGATGCTGGGGTGAGGCTTTGGATACACTGGATGACATTTAGGATTGGTTAGTTGCGAGCCCAGTTTGCAAGCCCTCGCCAATAGGGACTTACGTGTTGGTATGGGTAGGGCATCAAGGAAAGTGTTGGCGGTGTTTAATCCGGACACTTTAGCTCTATCTTTATTCCATGGTGGGTGCATGTGGGACGGCAATGGTGTTTGATCCATTGGGCGGATTCACACACTCGTGTATATAGGTGCGGTGGCCGCCAATCCTTTCCATAGCATATTGCAAACTTAAACACCCGACTAAAAATATGAATTGAATGCATGCATATATTTGTTGCATTATTTTATTTTCTCACTGAGCTCAAGTTGGAGAGCTGACTCTCACGCATGTAATTTTTTTTAGTTTCTGATGTTGCAGGTGTTACTGTCAAGACTATATCAATGCACCAACGTATGGACATGTAGCGGCTATGGATATGCAAGCTGTGGATGATGAATATGATGAACTTGATATGACATTGAGAGGGGGGGGTGAATCAGTGTCTGAAATTTTTTCCTGATTATTTACTGCTGCCTAAAGCTGATGGAGATATATTTTTTTAAACACACACAAGCGTATACAAATCTACCTCGCTACCACTCAGTGGCCAGGTCTACCAGATTTGCACACCCATCCTGCAAGCCATTCCACACACTCCAAAATATATAGGAAAATAAAGACAGTCCACAACACAGGATATACGTGGTTCACCAACACAGTGTGTGATGGCTAGTCCATGGAGTAATGCCCAACGGGCTCCGTATATACTCAATACACTTCTTTTTGCTGTCTACACAGCAGGGAGTATATACACCCAATTTACCCAGCATAAAACTAGGAGGGCACACATGTGCCAGGAATTCAAGTATCAAGTACCAGTGCTCAGCACACGCTGCACACCACGCTTAACCTGCACCCACGGGAAGCAAATAACAAATATTTTTAGGCTTATAAATTTACCTTACAGTTTTCCCCCACTAGCTAGGTATTCAATAATTTGCACCTACCCTAGCATACAATAAATTGAAAGCATAAATAGATAAGGAATTGAGAATCTCACAAACAATGCTTTTCGAATGGCCAACAATATCTCTGGAGCTTCACACTGACCTCAGGTACTCTTTAACAGCCTTCAATGTTGATAGAGATCGATTCACAGAGCACACCTTGTCCACAGGCTTCCAATCTTTTCCACACAACCCATAATCACCATGAATATGAAAATAAAAGCTCTACTGACCTCTCATAGGGATTTAGCACTCCATTGATGCACAGAGAAGAGGCAGTTGGTGATTGATCACTCCCACAGGGCACGAAACCCTATAAAACCTTCTCTCTGCCTTCAAAATGCTCTTTTCAATTTTTCTTTAGGTTTTCACGACTCCCAACGATGCCCAATAGATAGAGCATCAAAAAATATAGAAACTGCAATTTGAACGGACCGATTTGGAGCTCGGATGAAGAAGTTATGTCGGTTTGAAGTTCAGCCAATCAGAAAATTCAAAATAGAATCTTTCGGAGGCATACCGTGCACCTGCGCTACACGGAATTGCCGCCCTCCTATGCGTTATCGCTTTACGATTGGTCCGCTGTAGAATCTAAACCAGAACCGTTGGATTAACATCAAAAAGGCCGGATTTGTTTCTCGCCGCTGGATCTGCATAAATAGCATCAGATCCTGTCGGCTTTAATATTAAACGCACGATCTGGATCTTTGCGCCGCTGTACCGAATGCACGCCACATAGAATCAAGGCGCTGAGACCATGCAACATTGACCACCATATTAACCTACATCAGGCCAATGAAATGCCTCGCGATAGAATCTTGACGTTGCCGCCTCACTACACTCGAGCCCGCCTTGATCTAATCCATTCAAAGTGGATCTGAGCATCGTGGCTCAAATCCAGCCGCTGATCTTGCATCTTCTCCTCTTTTTATGCCGAAATTGCCCCTAAACAACTTATGAAATGACTTTTTCGAGCGATTCTACAGAAACTGCGATATCTCTCTCATCCGACGTCGGAATTGAGTGATTCAAGTTGTGTTGGAAAGCTGACTCAATGCTCTACATCTCTCTAATGCCGGATCTCCATGAACCTATTGCTGGACCCACCAAAAATAGGCCCAAAGTTAAAAGTCTATCAAACCTTGGAATTTTAACCCGAAATTTTGCGTGCATGCATGCCAAGCTCCGTGGACTGCTGTGTTGGCATATCACCTTGCCACCACACCCGTGGGTCCCACTCACATTTTTTCTCTCTCCTCTTTCTCTCTCCAGTTTCTCTCTCTATAGTCTCTCTCTTCATTCTTTCTTCATTTTTCATGCTTCAGAAGATCTTCATTTAACACAAGAAACATAAACATGACCCAAAAAAATTCAAGAACACTGTCGCACCATGAGAAACTCGACCACATCACCAGTGGGGTCCACAGACACACTCTCTCATCAAAATCAGTGTAAAATCTCATTTAACTCATTGTAAGTCATCTAAAACACATGTAGAATCCTGTAGAACACATAAGCGAAGTTGTCACATCTGTGCCACTGCACTGACACTCTCTCTCCTACACTAATACTCTCTCTCCTTATTTCTCTGACTGAATACTCACAAATACCGTCACATCAGCCAAGTTGCCAACAATGACAACATAAAGTCCAACAGAATATGACTTGTCAAGCGAGTGTTTCAACAATGACTACACTTAGTGTTTTATTTTCGTATTTTGATACTTATAATATGTATTACTTATGTTTTGGTTACTTGGAGATAACTGGGTTATGTAATTTTATCATGTTAGACCTCAGTTCATTATTAATAAGAGTTCCGCTATTTACTTAAATATCTCTGATTATTACTGTGAAATGTGTTTTGATATAACATAGTCGGCATAGCCTATACGAGATCCTGGTTTGAACCGTTGGTTCTTTTGACGGTTCATCACACCATTAGTTAGTCCAGAATTGGGGTGTGACATAGCGTCCTCCAGAGAGAAGAATAAGAAGAAGATAAATAGGAGAAATATGTTTTCTAATGATTTACTTTACTCATGTCTTCGTCCATTTATACAACTCACACAGTATAATCTTCACTCTTTCGCATCAATCATTGCTTGTTATAACAACCTTCTCTGTTTATCATCACGTATCCCATGGTCCCCCCACTATTGCCAATACATATTCCCTTAATCTACTGGATCTATGCTTTACCTGAGTACTCCTTCGATTAGCCACCTCACCATCGTTATGTACTGTGTTGTACAGAGTCTTTGTTGACACCTCAGCTGATGTTTTCCACCTGTTGCGATATCCGCAGGACTATTTGTATTATTCCCCCTCTCTTTCTCTTCATGAAATGAGGAATGAAAGAGAGGACATGTGAGAAGGGGTGTACACAATCGTGTGTACTTTTCCCCTCGAGTTACATCATAAATTGGTATTTTTTAAATCAGTTTGGAACAATTTTAACTAATTTTCATCACCTAAACTCAAAACCTAATCGATTACATATGGTTCTATCTTTAGGGATCGGTTTTGCTGACTAAGTTTAATGGTTTCGGCTTAATATTGACACTTTTACTGTGGCATTTGTAGTAAAAGTAGGTTCAATATATAAGTTTGAGATTCAACAAAAGATAAACCAATATGACTTAATAAGGAAACAATCAAATCAATAATATGTGAATCGTACACAACAAATTAAATTTTAAGGAAACAATCAAATCAATAATATGTGAATTGTACACAACAAATTAAATTTATAAATGACTTATAGATTCGTGCCATTGGTAACTATCCTTGAGATTATATTCACTTCTATTAATGCAAATGGTTCCCATGAATCAATCCCTAAGATGAAATAGTTATTTGTCGGCTCCTCCAATTATGTTGTACTGAAAAAATGGGCCTCATCAGAAAACTGACGGTTGTTAACAACACTCTTAAAACAAAATAGTTAAAGCAGAGACAATCCGTTCACAAAGTGAAAATGTGAGAGAGAAAGAGAGAGAGGGGGGAGGGGGGGGGGGGGAGAAGTGATGTCGAACTCAAGTTATTTGGACCCTGACTATCTCCTCTTCTTTATAGGGAAATGATGTCCATTCAAGAGGGTACGGGTGATAAGGTACACCCATTTAGAATGAATGGACTAGATGTCATACGTCTATGGGACCCCCAAATTAAGGGTTGAGATTGCACCTTTTTGTCTATACACATATCCTTTTATAAAGGCACATGTTTATACATGGAAATGTATCATATCTATTTTTATATCAAAGGATATAATACATACCTCTATGTTTTAAATACATAGAGACACAATTCTTTCCAAAGGTACCTCTACAAAAAATAAATCAGTAGCTTTAAACCACACCCACACTTGTGCATGTAAAAAGAACACTAGATCTCCAAAACTCCTCTTACAAGAGGAAGACCATATATATATATATATATATATATATATATATATATATATATATATATATATATATATATATATATAATATAGTCCAACCATTACATATATACCGTTCTTCATCTCTATCCCCCAAGCAATGGGGGTTTAAAATTCTCACAATCTAAACCATAATAAGTTTAAGAATGGCAAACATTCGAGTATGGACGTGTCCTTGTATAAAATGCAATCGGACTTCAATATGAGGATTGAAAATCTAGTTAAAAACAACACATACGACATTAATATGTACGTGTTTAATATGGTAACATTTTATACAGGCATATATTCAAACTATGCAATAGACAACCATTTACTACCATTAACATCAATATATATATATATATATATATTAGGAGAGAGAGAGAGAGAGAGAGAGATTTTTATTATTATTATTTCTGATTTTCATGTTGAATATAATACGCGTTTAAATGTGTTTAATACGTTTCAATATAAAAAATACAATTTTTTAAAATGTTTGCAATAATTCGTAAAGATATTTTTAAAAATCAAAACATGTATAATTTGTGTATTAAACATTGCTTTACTAAATATGAACTAAATTAAGAAAAAACAAAAATCATTTGAAAAAAAGATGTCCTCTAAAATGATATATTTGAAACTTTAGTTTTATCGTTTTGAAATAAATCAACAACATTTCTATTCTAGTCTGGACACAGGTTTGGAGTTTGCGGGATTAAGAATCTCCGGTGGGACAAATCCTTTTTCTTCCTTTTCTTGCTGTAGCCGTGAACCGTACATTTGGGAGAAGAATCTTTGGAACGATGCTGAGAATGTCGTGGAGGATAGTGGGGATACACTTTATCCTCCCCCTAGGTAATAGCCCCCCCCCCTTTTAATATCGTACGCTCTCAAGCTTCCTCTTCACTGCTTCCTTGTCTATCCAATTATCTTCTTTCCAGGTTCCAGTACTTCTTTTACACGTAGATTTCAACCCAAGAAAAATAAAAGTTAATCTATGAAATCTCTAAATTACCCTTTCTCAACCTTTGATCTTATGTCTCCTCACTAATTTCTTGGGGAAACCATATATTATACTATTATATTGATTTGTAAAGGTTTGTTCCAAAGTGACCAAGTTGGCATTTTTTTTGCACTTTTGATTTAAAGAAACCTATAAAGTAGTCTTAAGCATCCAATTCAAGAAAATGTATCAATGGAGGCCTATTAATACTATAATTTCATTGGTGAAGGAAAAAAAAAAGCATTAAAAAAGGATGGTAGGCCCCTCAATCACCTAGAATGGATTGTGAAAATAATATGTCGATTTGTATCGATTTTGGATCTGGTCGATTCTTGATATGATCTTTCAATTCTATTCTGTTTTAATATTATTTTAATGCATATTGGTCATGTTCAATTTCTTATTGGATGCGTACATCGATCCGATTTGGTTTTGGACATTGCCGATTCTATGTTCGATTCCTAGTTTTAGAACATTTATCATAAGTGACCTGCCTTCTGTTTGATGAATTCCGATAATACCGTCAATTATTTTTGAACCCTAATCGTCGTGCCTAATGCCTACTTTTAGAATCTTGATCATAAGTGATCCGTCTTCTGTATAATGAATTCCGGATAATACCGTTAACTGTTTAATTCTAAACCCTAATCTAGTGACTCTAAAGTTTAGGGTGAAGATATTACTCTTCACCAGAGGTGATATATATTCCTTTTCATTATGAGAAAGAAAAATTGTTTTAAATTTTTTTTTATTGAGCTGATTTGCTTATAAACATAGGGCAACCTTGTTGCCTCGGGTGCATTTTTTTTTTGTAATTTTTAAGACATTTGTTATAAAGTTGAGAGCTCTTCCTTAGATTCTCCAATTAATAAAACGTAGATAAAAAATATTAAAATATTTAGAAGCAAAAAGCTTGGGTGACTTTTTGAGCTCCCAATCTTATTCCATAAGGATTTCAAATGTGATATATTTTTGAATTTAAGGATGTTAAATGGAATGATTTCAAATAAATTAGGATGGTTTCGATTCCACTTAGGCCAAACATAGAGCCGTCCTATTAATAAATGATCCTAAAATTATGATTCGGTCCTATTTAATAAGAGGATGGTTCAATTTTGGTTCTTTAATGGTAAAAGTTCCTAAAAACATAGTTAGATTAAAAGATAATTGAGCATGCCATGACGTTGTTAGGATCTCGTTGGCCTGGTAAATGGGTCTTTTTGAGCCTCTAAAATATCTTTCGGACCATGACCAATGCCTCAGTTGGTCCTATATATGTGACCTGCTATATCTAAATGACGGTGTGCAATATCAGTCAGCTATATGTTGTAAGGTCATGATTGGATCTATATATGTTTGCTAAAAAGAATAAAGGATAAACATTAGGGGAGGGCATGAAATTTTTCCAAAGAATAATGTTCTCCTTTTGAGAATAATAAAAAATGGGAGGTATTCAATTGGAACATGAAACCTAAATGAATTGGTCCTAGTTACTCTTCGAAATGAAATGGAAGAAGGTAGGAGATTCTCAAACGAGAAAAATGATCCAATGACTTCAAAAGATAAGAAGGAATCCTGAGATGACAGTCTCATGTACGATTCTATAAAGTGACAATAAGGGTGATTTATCTATCAACATTTCCACTATTGCACCCTTAACAAACCAAACCCCTGTATTTCAAATTTTTTTTCCTTTAAATTCCAAACATAGCCCAAATGAATCATCCATATCTTCCACGTCTTCCACAGTTTCTCAGTTCTCATGGGGAATTTTGCCTGCGACATCTCGAACAACGTCTTTTTGGAGAATGATTCCCTACCCACTTGTTACTTATTGCTTATTCATGAATTAATATTTAAGTGGAGATTGATATTTCCGGTTTGGATGGAGGTTGAACCGGACACTGACGGTGCATCCACCAAACCATACAAACCCAAGTGGTTTATTTTCAGCTTCATCTTGGGTTTGGGGCTAATCACAAGTCCCAATTCCGGTATTAAACGGTGTAATTTTGGTTTAATGATTTAATACGATTTTGGCTTGATGTATAATGGGTAAAACCAAAACCAAGTTGTTTATTAAAGGGGTTTCAAAATGCTTTTCAAAATGGATTATTAATTGGTTTTGTTTATTCAGTTTTTAAACTGAGAGAGAGAGATAATATTCAGTTTTTAAACAGTTTCCCTGACAAGAGAGAGAGATAGTATTCAGTTTTTAAACGGTTTCACTGAGAGAGAGAGAGAGAGAGAGAGAGAGAGAGAGAGAGAGAGAGATAAACTCATTTTAATCATATGGAAGTGGGCTTATGATTTAGATCGAGGAAGTAGGTCATTTTGGAAAGCATTAAACAAGCTTTAATTTATTTCTACACCTTAAGCAATAAAGGATTGTGTTGTTAACGGTTTAATCGATTTTAACAACTTATTTTTTGAAACCAAAATCGAATTATTTAACTAAATAGTTTTTTATGGGGTATCTTGGACCCACCAATCAACGAGCGACACATTGCAGGACATGTGTCGACAAGAGAACTTGCCACCTCAGAGATCGGATTGGTCAGCATCCGACCTTTGCGATCTTTGACCCTGTAATGGTCCACCTGGTTAGCTTCCAGTTGTTATACGTACGGCTGAGCTTGCACCGCATTTAACGGGTAATAATCGACATGTGAGACGTAATCGACGGGTGCATAACTTCACTCTGACGTAACAGACAGACGAGTAACTCCACTAGGACATAACGGACAACACGTCAAACGTAACTGATAGACGAGTAACTCTACTCAGGGGTATATCCGACTTTACACCACTCGATGAGCCACAGATAAGTAGACCAGATTCTGATGGTATGGAGATCAAACTTGTTACACTCAAACTTTCTCTACAAACCCACTTACTCAGAACTTGTATTCTCATATCGAGCTCCATATCTGCTTGTACTCAGAGTACTAACTTAAGTATTAGAGTGGCTCAAGGGTTCAACCCTGACTTCTCTTGCCTTTCTCTCCTTAATTGCAAGTCCGATTTGCTTCGTTTTTTGACTGCAACAGAATTCATTTTAGAAACCAAAATTGAATCATCTAATAATCACTTTCACAGTTTCGATTTAAACGATTTCGTTTGATTTTGATAAATTGTTTCACTGATTTATCACTCTAGAGTTCAGAAAAATCTTTTCCCAGACCAGCCGGCCGCGCCTGGCAGGTGGTGGTCGTGGTTCAACCGGTCAATTGTAAAGAAACCCAACTGAAAATATCCTGCCACGTGGTCGTTAGACAGTGAAAACACTAGTAAGTAACAAACTTTTTCTCAGATTCCTTTTTTTTTGCCGCGTACATATTGCTTTGCTTTTTAAGGGGTTTTTCTTGCATGGACGGAGACAAGGAATGCAGAGAGTAATTCGCCTCTCTTCGTTTCGGTCCTCCGCTCTCACTCGAAACGAAGTCCTCGCTGAAGTCTTCCACTTCTGAAGAACAGAGACCTAAGACGCTTTCAGGTGAGTGCCTCATTCAATCGAATTAGGGATTCAATTTTTCTCCCTTATTTTCTGCAATTTTGGATATTAGTTTCTCTATTGTTTATGATTATTTTTGTGATGCTGTCTTCTCCTTGTCATCCGCTCAAGTATTTAGGGTATTCGGATGTAGAACTAGCGATCAGAGTTTAATTTTGGGTTTTTGACTCTTTGCTGTCTTTCAGTTTCGTGATTCAGCCATCGTTTCTTAAGCAGTTATTTCTATTTTGGCGAATTTTGTGTTGTTTCTGGAGTGAGGTTGACATATCGTTGAGGATTTTGGTTGTCAATGGGGAAAGGTTCGAAGATTCTTTGCAAGTCCGCATCCCACCAACTCTTCAAGGATAAGGCGAAGAACAGGGTGGATGATCTTCAGGGTATGTTTACGGATTTGCAATTCGCTAGGAAAACGAGTCGCACGAGCGATGTAGCTGTTCTGGAGGAGCAAGTACATCAGATGCTGCGTGAGTGGAAAGCCGAACTCAATGCGTCTTCTCCCGCATCATCTTTGCATGTCGGTGTTTTCTAATTGTAACTTTGAATTCATTTTTCTCTTTTTGAGCCTTTCTCTCTCATTGTTATGGTCTTTATGAAACAATAGGGATGTTTATTGTGCAGGGTGGTAGTACTGCTTCTTTCTCTTCGAATATTTGCCGAATGTTGCAGCACTGTGATGAAGAAGATGATGCAACTAGTGCATTGGCAGAGCCTCCAAACCCTAAGACTGAACCCGATGATCAAAGACTTCAGGCAGGAAATGCCACCGCATTCCAGGAGGTATTATCTTTCTATCTTCTTGAGGTTTAAACTTCTATTTTCTGCTGCTGTCCGAAGGTTGTAGGACTTGAGAAATGAAAAGAGGATAATACTTTCAGTAATATGAGCTGGAACACGAGTTGAAGAACTGGATTCTATGGTCAAAGTGACACATTGATCTGCTTAAGTCTTACTACCTCCAAGCTGACTATGTGTCCTATCTTATATTGTAGGTGCAATAACTGCAATTGCAAGAAGTATATGCAATTGGTGCTTATGGTTCTACCAAATATTCACTGTTGTCCTTGGCTGGTTTCTAATAAAAGGAGTATACTTTAAAATTGTTAAACTGCTTATAACTAATATGCTAGCTACGTTTCTTTTTGAATGCCTTGATGAAACAATTGCAATAAACAATAAAATGATTTTGATTGTGAGTTGTACATGTTCTTGTATTATGATTGAACCTTTAGTTTTTATCTCTGCTTTTGCTTGAGGCATGGTAGGAAGGGAACCAAGGGCTTTACGGTAGGATGAAGTTTTTGTCTCTGCTTTATCCATAAGGTATGGTAGGAAGGGAACCAAGGGTTTTCCGGTAGGATGTGACTGTTTGTAATGCTCTACACTTATATTAGTAGTGGTTTACAGTGGTTAAGTTAGTGTAGTCAAATGTACTTCAGTTATTGTATAAGCAAACTTACCCTTTCTGGCTTAATGTCATAAAGAGAGTAATTTATTTCAAATATTCTCTTATATAGATCCATAGTATTTTCGTCCTTATTATGTAGAAGGCATGGTAAGGTTGGAGGCTGGAGCTTTCTTACAGCCTTGCAGGGTATAGTTGTCACTTACCATTCTTCATGTGTAAGTGCTCAGGACATCGAGTGAATGTGAGAAAGATGACCAAGATTCATAGTTAGGATGCATAAGTTCTGATCAGATTTGTGAATAAAAAGTCTTAAGGGAGTTAGGAATATGCCTTCAATTATTAATCTGTAACTAGACATTCTAAATGTAATGGCACTATCTAATGCTTTTACTCTATAGTTGCTCAAACAAGTTGTATGAAACATGGTAGTCACGCCGACAAGGCGTTCCAAGGCATTGGAAGTCCGATGGGCGGCTAAGGAGGCCTATTTTCCAAGGCACCACCAAGGTGCCTGGTCGCCTACCGTTGCCTAGGAGACGCCTTGACAACCTTGGAATGAATGATCTAAGCATTCTATAAGGGGCATTGAACTTTGAACTTTTGACCTGTAAAATATTTGTTTGTTGACATGGTGTTCTTTTATACATTAGGATGTTATGAGCTATAATTCATCTCTCGATTTGCTGCAACTGATATGAAAATCTATTTTGTTTCCATGTAGTACAAGCGGCTGGCTCAAGTAGTTGACATGAGTCTTTTCACTATCGGGAGTCATGTAATATTTTAGTGCAGTATAAATGTCCCTCATCAGATATTCCTTTAATTTGATCAAACAGATGCAACCAGTCACGTGTTTAGGACCATTGGATTGGCCTTCTTTCTGGTTAATAGGTCTCAATCTTTGCAGCGTTTGGAGTGCAAGTTTCTTAGTTCTCCACCAAAATGGCAAAAAATAATGCACTGTTTTCAATTGTTTTCAAATTAAAACAAAGATATGCATGTGAAATATGAATTCCTTCCTGTTTTATTTGTTAACATTTATCTTTGGGTTCATATTTTGGATGCTTTATACTTTCCTGCTGTTATATTTTCCGTTAAAGATGGATGTGTACCATGAGTTATATAATTGTTTTGCTTTTAGGACTATTTCACAAATCAGGGACCAGAAGAACATGGGTTTCAAGGGGTTGATCAGTGCAAAGGCGATCCTTTGGATGTGCATAATGCATCAATAAATAACTTGGAATTGACAACTCACCTAGACTATCATCAATTTGATTTGCATCAAGATTTTGACCACAATCTTTTCATCGGCTTTAATGGTACCGGACAGTATGGAGAGGATATGTCTCATATTTCTGGCATTCTTCCAAGTATCTGTCCTCCACCTTCTGCCTTCTTAGGACCCAAATGTGCACTTTGGGATTGCTCCAGGCCTGCTCAGGGGTCTGAATGGGGTCAAGACTACTGCAGTAGCATTCATGCAACACTAGCATTGAATGAAGGCCCACCAGGTATGACTCCAGTTGTGCGGCCACGGGGAATTGGTCTGAAGGATGGTCCCCTTTTTTCTGCTCTTGGTGCAAAGACACAAGGAAGGAATGTGGGTATTCCAGAGTGTGAGGGGGCTGCAACTACAAAGTCTCCATGGAATGCTCCTGGTAAGCTTTTGTTGTGTCCTTATTGTATTCTTGTGCATATACATTCTCATCATGTTGATTCATGTTTTGCTAAATTACTGAGTGAGGATGTAAGAGAGGGATTCTTAGTCTATCTAATACTCTCTCATAATGCAGAGCTCTTTGATCTTGCTGTGCTTGAGGGCGAAACAATTAGGGAGTGGCTCTTTTTTGATAAACCTCGAAGAGCATTTGAGAGTGGTAACAGAAAGCAGAGGTCATTGCCAGATTACAGTGGACGTGGTTGGCATGAGTCAAGGAAGCAAGTGATGAAGGAATATGGGGGACTTAAGAGGTCTTACTACATGGACCCACAACCGCTTAACAATTTCGAGTGGCACCTATATGAATATGAGATCAACAACTGTGATGTCTGCGCATTGTATAGGTTGGAACTCAAGCTTGTTGATGGAAAGAAAAGCCCCAAAGTAAAAGTGACAACTGATTCGCTTGCCGATCTGCAGAAGCAGATGGGAAGGTTGACTGCTGAGTTTCCTGTGGATAACAAACGTTTTGTTAAGGGCAGAGGAAAAGTTAATATGAAGGGTGGTATTGGGAATGTCAATTCAGCTCCAAGCCAGATCGTCCCTTCAAATGAAACTTTTGGATATGGTGTGAATGCCCCATATGGTTATCTTGTTGAGAATTTCAGAGAGTATTATGGTACATAATGGAAGAGACTTTTCGACACGTGGGCAAACATTATTTTGAGATCAAGATTTTAATATCTCATGGTTTTTGCTGTAGATGTTGGAGTTGTTACAATTTCTCTATAGATCACCAGTCTTCATTAACATTCCAATAGCTACAATTTTGTCACTTGGAGATATTGTGAATATTTTATTATCACCTGGGAAGGCTACAGCATCCTCTGATTGCTGAGTGATGGTTAACTTATTGTAGAACTGGTTGTATTTAGGTGGTGCAGTTTGCTAACTACATGCATTGAAAACAAATGCTGATACTAGAAGGGCTTCAAGAAATGTATAAGGTAAAGGTGCAAGTTTTAGCCATAATTTTATCTTTACATTGCATGGGTTTGGTATCTATAATGTCCAATATGTAGTTTTGGCATTGCTTCTGAAGGTCTTAGCAGAAGCTTTTTGTTTTGTTCGTTATAAACATATAACTTTTGGATTGACAGCTTATTCTGCTACCATTACAAGTATTAAATTGCTTTCTTAGCTCATTACTGTTCCAAATTGATTCTTCTTCTTTTTTTCCCCTTTATTCCCTCCCCTTTTAATACTTTGCTCGTCCATTTTCTATGTAAGGGTGGGAAGGGTTCTTTCTTTACTTGTCTTTTCATTACTTTGCGAATATCGTGGATTACGGTGTGTGATGTTTGACAACTTATTCAACCTACTACTACATGTATAAAGTTTACTCTCTTAACTCATCTTTGTTCCCACAATGATCTATCTGTATGTGTTCTTTTCCTTCTAAACTTGGTGATACAGCAGAAAACCATCAGTAAACCAGGGCCATCTGTTGGGTCAGATGGGACCATGAATTGACCAATAGGCTTAATTTTGAGTGTCTAATTGGTTATATGAGTCAGAAGCTTAGTTGTTTTTGGGTTTTCTATTCCAATCCTATAAGCCCGAATATGAGGGATTTGAGTTTTATACGAGATTAGGTGTTTGTTTCTATTTTCTTAGAGTTTCTAGAGATTTTCTATTTTAAGAGTTAAAGTTGTAATGGGACTTAGCCTCGGTATGGAGAGTTTCGTAAGTTCGTTATTTTTAAGTTCTATAAATAAAGAGTGTGCTATACAATTACCCCCATGACTTCTGAGATTCAAACATAGCTTTTGCTTGTTAGTTTTGTGAGAATCAGGGGTCCTTTGCTGTGAGGTGCAGTGAAGTTCTTGCTGGGATTGCGAAGTAGCCTGGTGGGATTCCAGGTTTGGGGTTAGGTGGAATTCCTGCCTTGCAGTTCAGCTGGGACTCCTGAATACATATCCTTCTTCTATTCCTCTTATTCTCTCTCTCTTCAGTTCTTAGGTCAGTTTTCTACATACCTTTTCTGTGTATACCAGTTCTGTTCCCCATTTATCATTCGGTTTCCCTGCTACTGACTCTCAGTTAGTTTTCTTTCTGTTGCTTATTCTGTTCGTAGATTTGCCAACTTTTCTACTCTTCTCCAAAACCAGAGTCAGGCCAACAATTAGTACTGCCAATTAAACAGCAATAATAGTGTGAGATCATGCTGATTAGGAGATAGCAGAACAGGGAAAATAATGTTCTGCTAAGTATTCTGTGTTTTTGTTAGTTGAATTTGTATGGCTTTCGGGTTTCAGGTTGCACCATGGAATGGGTTTGCCATGGAGTGGGATACCAGATGATTAAGATGCTATAATGAGTTCATATCATGATATTAGTTAAGATGGAATAATGACCTAGGTTCAACTTGGAATTTTTAGGTTATGCTTACTGCCTCTAGACCTTAGTTGACATTATCCCAAGTATACTTGATGTGTCCTAAAGAGTTGAGGGACAATCTGGTGGAAAAAATAATTTCCCACTTTACAGTCATCTATATGTTTGAGCATTTTTCTCAAGTTACTTCTACAAAGGTGCACTAGTACAGTTGGTAAGGCAGTGGCCTGTTGCCCCTATGCCTAGGGGCCAAATCCTGCATTCAGCCTTAAGGGGTGGGGGGATTTTCCTTGTAATGCCAAGTAAAGTTTTAGCACCGAACAAAAGGTTGCTTTCGCCATTTTGGAAGCTATAAGATGGAACATAAATACATGATTAAAAGTTCTTTAAGAACCAATTATGATTTGATATGCAAGTGCACTTTTTTGTCAAATGACAATGGAATAGAGAATGTACCTGTGGATGCTTATTACACTTCTCGAAGGAAGAAACAGGTATCTTTCTTCTATTACTACTGGACAGGCCATAGAAGGCAGAAGGTGCTTTGATTAGTTGAACTTTGCCAAAAGTATTCTTTCAAGCAGTGTGTGACTTATCCTTATTCTGCTGCTGCCTGCTTCGATGCTAGTATGTGTTGGTGTGAATTGATTTTAGCAAGTTACTTGAATCTTCCTTTATACTTCGACTGTATGCTTTGAACAGCCCTAAGAAGAGGGCTGAAGAGTTTTTGTTGACTTGTTGATGGGAGGATGGTTTGATGGAATGATACGATTTAATGCAGAATTTTTTTATTTTTATTTTTTTTGGGGGGGGAAGGTCGCTCTTGATGACTTCTTGGGAGGAGGGGGCCCCTGGACGAAATGCTTCTCTTCTACAAATTGACGTGTGGAGTGGCATGAGCATGTAACATTGATCTCCTTAGCTTTGGGAGACGTAGGAAGGAAAGTTTCCAAGAGGTGTGCAAACTGTTTTTTTTGGTTGAATATCAGTCTGAGTTGCTTAGTATGGGGACACAATGTTGCAAAATTATGTGTTGCTTTTGAAGAGCTGCTGTGAGACCTTTGAATGCTTGAAGAAAGATTAATATGATTCAAATGGGAGGAACTAAAATAAGTCAGAATGTCTAAAATGAAAAGGAGATGGGTGGAAAGATATGCATAGTTTGAGTTTCGTAACAATTATGGCTTTAGAATAGAATTGATTGGTGAAAGAGAATCCATGTAATCAACCCTATTCAGGCCTTGCTTCAAGACAACTTGGTAAATGCATAGCACCATGAGGCAAGAATCCTGTACTATCGTCAAATCAAAGACAAACCATTGGTGTACCTAGATTTAGAGCCATGGTTCTAGTCTTGTATACTAGAGACCATGGTTTTAAATCTAGGTATCGGACATGTCGAGTGTTCTCTGAACAAACAAGGTAGGATAGGATAAACCAAAGAGGGCCAAAGGAATTCGTATAAAAGGCCAAAGAGGATAGAGAGAGCAAGAGTAACATGTCACTTTGCTCAAATTCTTTTCGTAAATATTAAGGCTCAGTTTGGTTGCAAGGGAAATTAAAAGGGAAGGGAAGTGAAATTTTTAAATTTAAAAAAAAAAATTTGTATAGATATAACATAATATGATTGTATAAACTATTTAAATTTTTAAGTATAATTAATAAAGATACTTATTAGATATAAAATTTATTTTACTTTTTAAATACAAGGGATATGGATGTAAAGTGAAAGATAATTTATTAATTAAATATATAATAATTTGGAGTTAGTTGCATGGTCATTTGATAGAATGCCCTGCAATGATTATAAATTTTTTTTTTCTAATTAAAAATATTCACTTCCCTTCTTTTTACTACCAATCAAGTCTAAAGGGAAAGAGTTCTTCAATGGTATGAGTTTTGGTTTGCGATCCATGTAACAGTGACTGCTTCAATGGTATGAGTTTTGGTTTGCGATCCATGTCTTTGCTGTAGAAGGTAATAGATCTATTCCACTACCACCCTTAGAATCCTCAAAACAGGCATGGGTTTTTTTTTTTTTTTTTTTTATACTATCAAAACAGGCATGAAATCAAATGAAACATTATCGCATGTATCATACAAGAAGTTCTCCGAGCAAGCAGGGTAGGATATGCTAAAGTGGGGCATGGCAGAGTGGAGGGATAATATAAGAAGAGATAAAGAGTGCTAGCCATAGTTGTTAAGGCATCACAAGACTCAGGATGCCTGCCTAAGGCATTGCCTAGGGTGCCTTCGTCACTTTATTACCTAGTCATTTCTTTATATTAGGTTTTTATTTTATTTTATTTTATTCTATTACAATATATTTATTTGAATACAAATCACAATATTCATGAGATACATCATACATAGAATCAATGGATTATATAAACTAAAGTGCAATGAGAAAATCGATCTTGAAGAGTCCAGAAAAACTGAACTCAAAGTCTAAACTTTGAACTAGAGAAACCCTACAAATTTTTTTTTTTTTTTGGATTTTTCAGACTTTCAATCTTTTACTTTATTTTTTTTTTTGGGTAAAAGACAGTCACCTCCCTTGTAACTTATCTTATTGACCGTTGATCCCCAAAAGTTTCAAAAAAGACAGTTACTTCCCCTAAATAACTATTAAAATCCAAATAGCCCCACACGTTAAAAATATTCCATTAGATGGTAACGGTGAGAGTCCAATATTTTTTTAAAGACCAAATTACCCTTTTAGAGAGATGAACTACCTATTTTACCCTTACTATTTAATAGGGTTACTACTTCCCTATTTACTCTCTTACATTTCGGTTTTCAAACCCTTGAATCACCTTCTTCTTTGGAGCTCTCCGCCGCTGCAAATCCTTGAATATTGAAGCAATTTCTCCTAAAATCTCTTCAGATTTTCAATCCCTATTTTCACTCCTATCTTTCCTCATCTTTCTCCCATTCCAGTCGCTCTTAGTTGACGACCATTTTCTCTCCTATTGTTCTTTGGTTTCTTCTCTCCTAAAATTTATCCAAATTTTCAATCCTTATTTTCACTCATATCTTCTCTCATCTTTCTTTCATTCCAATCGTCTCCTATTCTTCTTCGGTTTCTTCTCTCCTAAAATCTCTTTAGATTTTCAATCCCTATTTTCACTCCTATCTTCCCTCATCTTTCTCTCATTCCAGTCGCTTTTAGTCTACGACCATTTTATCTCTTATTCTTCTTCGGTTTCTTCTCCTACTTCCTCTCCTAGCAGATTCTATTCTTCCCTCAATGTCGAAATAAAAAACCATGTCATTTCTCCTCCCTTTCCTAGCTCTCTCTCTCTTCAAACCCTGATTCTTCCCTTTCTTTTTCTACTGCAACTGATTTCTCATAGGTTTTCTCCTCACCAAAATTCAGAGATCCCCAACCCTTTTTTTTTCCTCCGCCATTTTCTCTCACACCTCACTCTTCTCTTTTTGATTCGACAAGTACTTTAATTAACTCACCCATTATATATATCCAAAGGAATCAGGAGGGCTGTCAACAGGGAAGAGCGAAAGAGAACCAGAATATGAATTTCATATTAAGAATGAGAATCAAACATGATTAAACACAAATCATAATACCAACTCATGAAAATCAAAACTAGTGCTTAATCAAAGAGTTTTGCCTCACTGGTCGTCTGTAATCATTTCGCTTGCATTTAAGTCCATCATATCATCTCCGCCGAAAAGAACGTGAAGGAGAATGAGAAGAAGATGAGATTAGAGTTTATTTTAGTTGGATATAAAAAGACTATATTAGTCTTTTAACAGTACTAAGATTTAAAATATGAATAAAAGGTTGAGGGTAGAGTTATTCATAAAAAATTTAACTTTAACACCATTAAAAATTAGAGTTATTTGGATTTTAATAGTTATTTAGGAGAGATAACTGTCTTTTTTGAAACCTTTGAGGATCAAGATCAATAAAATAAGTTACAGGAAAGATAACTATCTTTTACCTTTCTATTTTTTGAACAAATATCTTTTACCTTATTTGTTGTCTTGCATATAATATATAATAGATGCAACAGTAATAGTCGTTTGCTGATATCTTATTACAATGCCTAAGTTGATTTTTTGATGTATGATATATACATACAACCAATAGAATAAGGGGATATAAGGAGTGCACCTTTGACGACTTAATGATGCCCAACCCTGGGTTCCTTGACAACCATGCTAGCATAACTATGCAACTTGCTCATAGAGCCCTTTCCCACACCATAAAAAGGATTAAAAAAAAAAAAAAAAAAAAAAAAAAAAGAGAAAAAAAAGGGTATTACGTGAATAACATATACTAAACGGTTCAATATAGTTGTACACAATCCATTCTTTTGTCCTTAAAAGAGCCCACAGGGAGGGTTTCTCCACATACGAAGACAGGTTTACACATGGCACCGTCTTCACAATCACATCTTTAACAAGAAGTATATCATACCACATACTACCGAAGGATATGGTGTATGCCTTTATGGCTTAATGCTATCATGGTTATCACTTCACAATCCGCATCCATCTAGTCATATGGAACGAACAAGCTTAAGAAAAGCTCTACTCTAAACAACCTCTGCAACTTCCGGTCCAGCATTGAATTTACAGAGTCACAGAACAGAACATCCCTGTGGGGTCTACTATGAGGCATCGTCTTCAAGGTTGTTGACCCGCTCACATTCATCGATCCACTCACTGTATCTGCAGAGCAAATCCCCTTGATTATCAGATAAAAAATGCACAAAATTGTTTGCAGAAACTATTAGCAGACTCAGAAGATGAATCTAACTCACATGTCAATGGGTTCAGACAAAGCTGCCATCACAAAAACAATCAATCAGTTATAGAATAATTCAACCGATAATTAGGATGAGAAATATATGGAAGACTTAAAAGCTTTAGGCATTATTAGCTCAGCAAATGCATTAAATGCCTCTCTAAATATGGTGGAGCTACTACACTTGGGTGTTTTCAAGGGCTGTTGGTATGACAGTCTGAATGGGGTTACTCCAATGACCGCCAAACCTGAATGATCCTGTGGCCATTCCATTTCCACTAAGCCTGGACTTGAGTAAATACAGAACAAAATGATGCTATAATATCTGTCTAAAATAATAGTATTTTCTATGAACAGAGACTGATACGTAGCAGATGACACTGATAGGCAACATTTAGAGAGACCCACTAGTTTGCAATATTATTTAGTTGAAAAAACGATAAGATAGTATGTGGCACCAGAATCATACATTCTCACCATGGAGGCAATATACTCTGATCAGATAATGTTTGCAAAGGGGTTTACATCCTTATTGTAGAATATACTCTACATCATCAATTCTCACTGCTCAAGTTTCCTAAGAAGTTATTGGGCCTTCCATGGACACTGGGTCTATTCTATTGTAACCCTAATCCTGTCCAGAATGTTCATCCAAAATTCCTTATCAAACAGTATATTTAGTAATTTGCCCTATAAAGCAACTGCTGAACACATACCAGTGATGGTTGTGCTGAAACTCTCTTGACATATCTGGCAAATGGCTTCCCCAATTAAATTTTTCATATCACTGCAATCAGTACAATCTTTTAGTCACATAACCAAAACAGATTAAGCTTACACCAAGAAAACAAATCACAAGTACATATGACAGCAGAATAGGGATGGGAAAGTAGACTTTAGGTTGTAGCAGAAAGGCCCATTGCTCCGAATGGAGTGCACTTTCCAATCTCCATACAGTACAGGTTCTACACATGACTAACTCACTCATACCAGGACTAATACAAAGGTTAAAGTTCAGTGCCCCTTGCATAACAAATTTTCTGGAGATCAGTTCCAGGCAACTTAACCTCTTAAGGATCATTAAGGGCATAAAACCATTCTCACACCCCCC
This sequence comes from Protea cynaroides, assembly GCA_028583415.1. NCBI lineage: Eukaryota > Viridiplantae > Streptophyta > Magnoliopsida > Proteales > Proteaceae > Protea > Protea cynaroides. Next base: position 60,385,103 of record CM053265.1, read on the forward strand.
CCCCCCACCCAAAAAAAAAAAGAAAAAAAAAAGAACTCTCTAGGTGAACACAAAATACAATGTGAAATTGCTTTTCTTTCCCCTGTCAAATTTTAGTCTGTCTACATATATATCTATCTATCTATATATATATATATATATATATATATATATATATATATATATATATATATATATATATAGCACAAAATACCATGTGAAATTGCTTTTCTTTCCCCTGTTATATATTGCACAAAATACCATGTGAAATTGCTTTTCTTTCCCCTGTTATATATTGCACAAAATACCATGTGAAATTGCTTTTCTTTCCCCTGTCAAATTTTAGTCTGTCTACACATTTATATTGGAAGCTTGAATCGTCCAGTAAAGTCTGATTAAAGGTTGTCCCACAAATAAGGTGGCTCAAACCTAGCAGATGAATGGTAGGTGGCATCTAAAAGCCCCCAGAAAGTCGGTGGACCTCAGGTCAATGCATGCCTTGTATGCAGGAAAAAAAGGAAAAGAAGGGCAATTGAATTTATTGTCACTTACATGCGGCACTCAACACCGCTTCCATGATTGCAGAAAGGACAGCTGAAGACAGTATCAAGCTTATCCATCCTCTTCTTTGGAGGTGGCTTTGCCCTTGACTTTCTTTTCCCCATGTTTTCGCACAAGTTTACCTTCAGTAGAACTGCCACAACTCACATGTTATTACTATGAATGTACAGAAATCTTTAAGCACTTGTTCCATCAAATATAAGCTGAGAGACACAACAAAATTACACAATAAAGATATATATATTCTGCAAACGTAAATAACTTAAGACAGGTCAAACACTGTCTTCAGTGTTGAATAATGGTTCAGAAATCATTCATATTTAAAAATCCCTCAAATTACGACCCCAAACTGAAATTATTCAGAAAAATCATCACACAATTAAAATAAAAGAAAAAAAAATCACTATTCACATAAAAAAAAGGTGCCTATGCAGAGATCTAGTGAATTATAGCAGCAAACAAAAAATAAGAGTCACCATATGAAATCTACAACATTCCCACCATACACTGAATTCTGGTTGTTACGAACTAACATTTTTTCAAATCAATTCACCATGTCTAGAAGTTAATTTGTTTGAACTGATCACCCAAAAATTAAGAGTCATAAACAGCTGATATTGAGACCAGCACCACAAGGTATTTCTAAATCCATCCCTTCTCCCTCTCTCAAATAACCATGGCACTGAACTCAATTTTCTTCCTCCCCACCCCAAAAGAAAATCATAATAATAATAATAATAATAAATACCGACTAGGCAATGCATTGTTGAATATTAATAAGCCCTTTTATCTTTTTTGGGTGTGGGTAGGGCTTTTTTTTTTTTTTTTTTTTTTTGGGGGGGGGGGGGGTGTTGGAGAGTGAGTGGGTTGTTGATCAAGGTAATGTTCTATAACTGTGAATAATATCCTGTCACGATTTAGATATAAACCCAAAAGCAATCCTAAACCGATGTTTTAGCATTACATGGTGGAACGTAAACTACATCCTGCAGTCGTCATTCCGGAAATTGCACTTTTTCAGCATATACAATGTAAAAAATTGAACTGAAGCCCACACAAAGACAAGATACGTAAATTTAAACTCCAGTCAACTAGATCCCACTTCGATCTTACGAGACTCATCAAACAAAAACTTTATTCCAAAAAATACACCAGGTATTGAGGCCAGCACTGCAAGGTATTTCTCTCTCTCTCTCTAAAATACCTTTGCTTTTCCTTCCAAAAAGACTGAGTAGGCCATACATTGTTGAAAGTTAATAAGCACTTTTTTTTTAAAGGGTGGGGGAGGGGGTGGTGGGTTCTTGATCAAGTCAATAAGATGTGAAATCAGTAAAAGCATCTACCAGAACATTACACATTCTATACGTGTAAATAAAAACCTGTCATGATTTAGACATAAACCCGAAACCAATTCTAAACTGGTATTTTAGCATTACATGGTGGAATGTAAACTACAGCCTGCGGTCCTCATTCAGGAAAATGGACTTTTTCAGAAGAAATCAACTGCATATACTATGGAAAAATTGAATCTAAGCCCACACAAAGCCAAGATAGTAGATTTAAGCTCCAGTTAATTTAATAATACTTCGATCTTAAGAGACTCATCTAACAAAAACTTTACTCCAAGAAGTACAGGACACTGAAAAAAAAGAGGCTCAGACCTAGTATAGTAAGATTTTTATTTTTCATATGACTTGAAATAAACGTTTAAATGACAACAGATCAGTAATCAACTGGTCTATGAACGACATAATACAGACAGTTAACCTAAATTCTGTGTTGCACCCTAACAGCAGATACAACGGGAAAAGTGCCTAACCCCAGCAGTAGGAAAAATAATTATGATAAAGCACCACATAAGGGATCCTCACCTTTGATCTCCAGAGATGTCAAGCGAAAACTTAAGCCACAGATATTCAATATTCAAAACATTCGTAACATGAAGGGTGAACCAACTCAAGCACCGCCTGATTTTTTTTTCTCAAGCACCGCCTGATTTTTTTTTCTTTCTTTTTTTTCATACAAAGGGTTCCCCTAATCTAACGAAACTAAAGTCTGTCGAAGTAGAACAGCATCACGAAAACAAACCCTAGCTAAGTTTTTGGTACTTTCACCACAACGAAAACCTAAAATCCATAAAACCAAGCCAGTCAGATAATCACCGTCACCAAACCAATCAAACTAGATTTCACTCCTTTATCCCAAAGCAGAAATATGAAGGCAAACGAAGAACCCACAAAAACCGAATGAAAAACTTCAATTTACACATAACGACTTTAATCATTCTTGATCAAATAACAGAAGCCCAAAAGCCGAGGCTCTATTCATCGAACAAAAAAAAGGGAAAAAGAACCAAAAAAAGAAGCAAATTTCAGATGATTCTTGGTTATCTTGAACGTACCTAAATCTGTGGGGAGAAGATAAGAAATCACTTACAAAGCAAACGTCCAGACCAGCTGAAGAGACTAGAGAGTCAAAACAAGCAAGCCTGAATACCGATATATAGCTAGATATATAGGTGCGTATAGGCCCTCTCACCTCGGGATGTGAAATGACCATCCTTGGTTGGTTTACCGTTTATGTGAGATGACGCAGGCAACAGGGATCCACATCGTCTCCCGCCTGGGTTTGGGCGGGAGACTGGGCGACCCGAATGGATGACCACCATGTGGCATTCGGAGGGATTCGAGCACTCCATCCGAGCCGATCCCCAGTCGGCTCAACTTGTCGACTGGGCGGTCGGCTCGGATGGAGGGCTCGGATCCCTCCGAGTGCCACATGACGGCCATCCATCCGGGCCGCCCAGTCTCCCGCCCAAACCCAGGCGGGAGACGATTTCTGTTCAGGCAACAGTCGGTGGATTGATAGAGATGTGTGAGCTTTATCAATCCTTATTTCATGGGTGAGAAGCATAGCTAGGAGATCCATTAATGAAACATCATTGGTGTAAGTGGAGATGACCATAACAAAGGCATTCCATTTAGGGCCAAGGCTGGCCAAAATATGAAGTACTAAATCCTAATCAGGAATGGGATGTGCAACAACAGCAAGACTATTAGCAACGGACCTCATTTTATGAGCATATTGTGACACAAAAATCCCTTTCTTATTTTCTGTTTGTAATTGTAGGCAGAGTTGCATGATACGAGAGCGTGACTGAGAAGCAAATGAACGCTCCAGTGTAGACCAAAAAGAACTTGAGGTGAGGCAACTGACAACTTGTGCCAACACAGATTCAGTAAGAGATGAGAGCAACCATCCAGGTTAAGTTGATCTTGGCATATCCAAGAACTATATGTAGTATTTCGAAGAGGAACATCTTCGGAAGAAGAGGCGGGGGTTGGAGGAAAATACTCTTGTGGGCAAGGTGAGGACCCATCAATGAAGCCCTAAATTTTGTGACTTCTAACTACAAAAAGTATTTGAGAGCGCCATAAGAGATAATTAGTTGGATCAAGCTTGTTAACAATTGGATGACTAAACTTTTAAGAGGATTTGGTTTGATCATTGGTGATTGTAGAAGAAACCAAAAAAGATGCTGAGCTCATGGTGACGTTGGTAAGTTAACTTGCTCTGATACCATAAAAATATTGAGATAGAGATTTGTTTTGTACTCACTCTCCTTGATCAATGGAGATGAGTATGTGCTTCTATATATAATATTATATTACAATTTCAGTTTCTCTAAAATGTATAAAACGTTTAAAATTACAGATAAACATGGAGAGATTCAGGAAAATTATTCCATGGCTAGATTTTGGGTGGGATTGGATTCAAATAATGATCTACGATCACTATCCTTATCCTTAACAGTTTGAAATTACAGATAAACATGGTAACAATATGGAGAGATTTAAGGAAGCATATTCCATTAGAAGTGCATGGCTGGATTTCAGGTGGGAATGGATTCGGATAGTGCTCTGCGATCACTATCCTTATCCTTATCCTTAACAACTACAATCTGATATTCTCTCCCTGGCGAATTCACCACCAAAAGTTGTAGTTTTTGTGCTAGTGTGTGTGTTGAGAGAGAGAGAGAGAGAGAGAGAGAGAAGGGTGGAGGGGCAGAGACATAATGAGAGAGAGGTGAGAGAAAAGGTAATTATATTGTAAGGGGATGGTTTATCCTGACAACAACAAAAGAAGAGACCATGATTCTCCCGTAGGGCTCAAACTATAGATCTTGAGAGGCCATAAACACATTTAGAGAGAGAGAGAGAGAGAGAGAGAGAGAGAGAGAGAGAGAGAATTTGTCCAGGGACAAGACGCAAAGATGTAGGTTTTGATTACATGGCCAAGAAGGAGGAATTTTTTTGCTTTTAGGTTGAACCCATAGATCCTAGCTTGAGATTGGGTCAGTCAGGTCTTGGATTGACGTCTAAGTTTGAGCCTAGTCCCCGCATGAAACTACATTACATGTAGCGTATATACAGTAAGCATGCCACATCATACAACACCATGTATATGCAAAGTTTACAGGCTTAGATATGCCCACCCAACTAGGCCGATCGAGTTCTACATCCTTTACATATGAGTCAAAGTTGTCCATAAGTGACTCATGTAGATGCAGCCAATCACCACACTAAGGCTGTGTTTGGCTGCAAGGGGAATTGAAGGAAAGAGAAGTGAAATTTCATAACTTAAAAAGGAAATTTTGTTAATGATTACAACACATTTATCACATTACTATGTAACTAATTCCAAATCATTCCATTTAGTTATTAACTTACACTTCACTTTGCTTTCAAATCCCTTGCATTTAAAAAGTAAAATAAATTTTACATCTTATTAGTAACATTACTAAATATGGTAAGAAAATTAGATATTTATACAATCATTTTGTGTTATAACTATAAAAGTTTTTTTTTAAGTTAAAATTTTTTCCTTCCCTTCAATTCCCCTTACAACCAAGCACAGCCTAAGGGGTTTTTTGGAAATCAAACTTGGAATCTCTTTATTTGTAACAAAAATATAAAATTGAACAGGATATGGACCCAATGAAATCGGCCGAGGGGCCTTGTTGAGCCACAACCCACTTACAATGCCTCTAGTCATGGTTGCATGCCATGCACATGCGTGCGGGTATGCATGCATGGTCGCAGGCACGCTTGCGAGCATAGCTGCACACTGCTGCACATGTTGTGCAACAAAATGCAACCATGCCCGCAAGCATGTGCGACGATGTGCAGGCACGCCTAAAAGCATGAGGGGTCATGCCTGCAAGCTTATCCGATGATGTGCGGGCATGACTGCAAACTTGTGCTTCGATGTGCATCCATGCCCGCAAGCATGTGCCAAGGTGTGCAAGAGGAGTGCCTAATAAACTTGCAATCGGCCAGGTTTTTCATCCAAGCCCCCATACTTTTGGACCACTACCGCCACTTGGACATTAAAATTGATCCTTTTGAAGCTTGGGCCTAAGGGTGTCAAAGGGCCGGTCGGGTCCGATTTTGATCGGGGCCAAAACAGTGTTGGCTTTATAAGCCCAGCCCAAAACGTGTCCATTAAGGGTTCGGGCTAGGGTGGGCTGTGCTGGACACGTTAACTAACGGGCCGGTTTGATTTCGATTTGTTATCGGTTGGGCTTATCGGTCTGATTTTGGATTGGCTTGGTCTGGTTGGGCATAGCGGGTTTATCAGGCCCATGCTATCTCCCACTTAGTTTGCGGGCTGATGATAAAACAATCTCTCAACAATTGGATATGAAGAAAAATCAGCAACAAGATTCTCCTAGAAACATTACCATTTCAAATTCAAATAAACCAATCTCCTCAATAATTGGATGTGGAGAAAAATCAACAAAAGATCCTCCTAGAAACGTTACATGTTTCAAATTCAAATAAACCAATCCCAATAAAGAGCAAAAGATCCTCCTAGAAACGTTACATGTTTCAAATTCAAATTTCATATTTCATGTAATCTTATCTCCACATCATCTCTAACTGTATAAATCTTATCACATGTAGTTATACCTCCTCCATATATGGGATTTACGTTATCCCATCAAATTGTATAAATATCACATATCCATAGTAATATAATCATCAGGAATTCAAAACCGAGATTGGTTCTTTCTAAAAATTCTCAGTTCAAATACTCTTTTTGACAGATCAAGTAATCTCACATTAACTTTATATATCTAAGCAATGGATTAGCAGATAAACAAAGATTGAGAAATACCTGATTGAACAGTTAGGTGCACCTGTGTCTGTTAAAAGTCTCCTGTGGGCCATTTTCAAGTATTACACATTTTGAATTGATTTGGTTTGTTAGACCATCTTAAGCCTTTGTCAGAAGAAACCTCGGTCGAACCATTGGTGGCAAGGTTAGTGTAAACAATACAATGAATCTGCTATTTTCTTGAAAATGTTGGACTGAGCAAGATGAAAGAATCAAAGGTAAGCTTGGATTGCAGATATTGTTGACGACTTACAGTAAGACCCTTGGTAAAAATATCTGCTAATTGATCAGTGCTGGAAATGAATTGAATGTCAATAAGTAGCTGAAGAACTAGCTCACGAATATAATGAAAATTAACTGCCACATGTTTCGTTCTTGCATGAAAAACGAGATTATGAGCCAGTGAAATTGCTGAAACATTGTCACAATGTATAATAGGAGGTGCTGAAATAAGGTGATGTCGTTCACGAAATAATGAGCATAGCCAATCGACCTCGGCTGCCGTATGAGATAGGCATCAGTATTCAGCCTTTGCCGATGGGCGAGCAATTGTAGCTTGCTTTTTAGCACTCCAAGCAATGAGATTTGGGCAAAAAAAATACACAAAAACCACTGGTAGAGCGACGATCGATGGGACAACCGGCCCAATTGGCATCACAATATGTTGTGAGAGTCATTGGACCAGGTTGGAGAAGTAGGGCCACAGTGATTATGCCTTTGAGAAACCTTAATATTCGCTTGACAGCGGTAAGATGAACCGCAATAGGCACTTGTAAAAACTAAGATACTTAATTAACTGCAAAGGCAACGTCTGGCCGTGTCAAAGTTACATATTGTAAAGCGCTGATGAGGCTACGATAGTAAGTAACGTCAGTGAGTGTAGGGCTAGTATCATGGGCCAGTTTTGCAAGAGCGGCAGGGTATGAGACTGGTTTACAACCCGTCATATTCGCTCTTTGGAGAATCTCTAGAGTATATTTCGATTGGTCCAAATAGATTCTAAGAGGGCCCCTGGTGATTTGAATGCCTAAGAAATGTGACAATGAACCAAGATCTTTCATCTTGAAATGAGTACCCAGAAACTTGATGAGATATTGAATGTCAGCTATTTTCTTATTTCTATTAATAAATTTAATACAATTGTAAGCAGTTGAGTTTTGATTGATCTTAAAGGCATCTGAACATGGATAATGGATTGCATATTTGCATTTATTTGGATAGAATCGTTAGATCCTTGGTCAATTGGTTATTATTTGAGTAGTAAAAAGAATCGATTAGGGCTAGCTCGGGCTTTTTAACGGGCTTTACTGGTGTTCGGGTTGGGTATTATCAGTTCAGGCTAGTTCAAATTTCTTAACGGTCTGGTCCAGTTTGGTTTCAGTTTGGGCTGAAATGGTATCGGGCTTTACAAGCCCAGACCGAAACCTGTCCATTAAGGCTCGGTTCGGGCTGGGTTCGAGTTATATCGGGTTGGCTTTGTCCGTGCAGGCCCAGATTTGACACGCTTACTTCGGCCCATTCCTTGTTAGATCCAATGTCCACACTTCTAATGGGTAAACCTCTTGCCCGAGTAGCCAATAAAGCTGTAAGATCATTTTTTTTTTCATGATAAAAAAAAAAAAAAAAAAAAAAAAAACAGAGAAATCCCTTTACCTTTATAAGATGCATGACTTAAAACAGTTAGCAAAATGCATTGTGAACACTGTATACAAATATAAGAACTCATTATCTTAAGGTGACATTATTTTTCTACTTTCTTATCTTGAGCGAGATGCATATTGTTATGGTAAAAGAAAATAGTTATGACATGCCAAATGTCAAGACTAAAACATTGGAGAAAACCAAATAAATGAACTTATTGGTAAGTATACATTTACCATATGCCAATAGAGATAATTTTCATTTTTGTAAATAATAAAAATCATGATGATCTCCAACTCATGTTTCTTTATAACGGTGGAGGCAAGTGATGAATTATGTTTGAAATCATTTAAACTTGATAGAATTTGATGGCTTAGTTTGGATCCATTATTTCTTTTTTTCATTTATTTATCAAAAATCTTTTTTGAAAATCATTTTTGATAAAAAACAAAATGTTGTTTGATAGGTACAATAAAAAATAGATTGTAGAATGAGAAATATATTTGATATACTTATGTCTAGAATAATTTTATAACTTTAATAAGTAAATCCATCTATTGCATGCCATAAAAATGGACCCAAAAACATGGACCACTCCAAAATACACCAATTGTTAAAATCATAAAAAAAATATATTAATAAATGAATCCACCAATTGTATACCATAAAAAAAAAAAAAAACTTTAGAATGATGCCATTGAATCAACAAGGTTCTTACAGAAAAACTAGAATGACGAAAAATCAGAAGCTCAAGAGAGTCAGTAGAAAACTCTGCTAAGATAAAAAGAATCTAAAAGAAAACAAAAGACTAAAAAGAAATTATGCATCCCTTGATGTCAAATTGACAGATCACATTGAAATAGATCAGGCCCTTGCCAAAGGTGAAGGCACAAACTAATAGCTGTGCTCAACTCAATGCTAGACTACAAAATCATATTAATGGCTCCTTGCTGTGTGACATTGATCATGTTTTATCTAAAGTCCAATGCCAAAAAAACTTAACATGGAAGTTCTTTATGAGACTTCAAGTCAATTGAGACAAAAAAAAGGAATGTTGATGAATTCCTTAAACGAAACCCAATTATGAATCAAAACCTTAACAAAAAAAATAATAATATATGAATTAAAAAAAAAAGAAATAAAAGGAAAAATATACCCCATCAATAAAAAGAACCTTACTCCCCATCCTCTCCCTTCACTCGAATGCATCAATCATCAGGTACCATTGGAGTATGGCAGCTTCTCATTACCACTCATGATTCAAGTATACGGTTCGTTCCGATTTCAAGACAGACCTGACAAAAAGTAGATTCAGCCTTTGTGTGAAGGATAGAAATCCTCTCCAGTGGCAGGTGTACCTGCCAAGGATTGGATTTCAGTCAACACACATACTAATTTATTGGTATATATACCAGTTGAACTCCAGCCCTTGGATTCTGGTTGGAATCCTCTTGTTGCAGGAAAGGATTTCAATCCTTATGTGAATCCGAAATACACTAGTGTGAGTCAGGATTCTGAGCCATATCAACTTATATAATCATGGCCAATGGCCAAGCCTTTCTCCTAAAGTTGCTAGTAGAGAGACTATAAAGAAAACACATTGCATAATTTCCATAAAATAAGACTTCTTTTTTTTTTTTTTTTCAAAATTTCTTTTTGTTACATTTTTTTTTAGGTATAGGGTTTTTTAATTTTCATTCAAATGAACTAGTTACAACTCTTATTGATAATTGATAGACAAAATTGAAATAGAGTTCAACAAGTTAAGATTCATCATCAGGGCTTGATCAGCATTTGAGCCTCTATACTACACTCCTCATCAACGCCAAGATTGAAAGAGTACTCTGGCAACAAATTTGCTATGTCATCGTCATCATCAACGGAGCTAGCTGCGGAGGAAGTTTGGCTCTTCCTGATGTTGGGAAAGCCAGTAATAAACTTAGATACACAATCTGAGAGCCTGTGACTACCTGTGAGCAGATATCTACGGCTGACCCCTAAACCTACCAAGTGGTTTGTAAGCCGAAACTAGGGTTTTGGGCTTATCATTTGTAGAGTCAACCAGAAAACCCTATAAAAGATGGATGGCAATGAAATGAACCTGTAACAGTTGGAGGAATCAGGTAAAAGAGGGATGACAACGAAATGAACCTATAGCAGTCAGAGGAATTAGGCAAAAATCAAAAACAGATCTACAAATGATATCAAACTCGTAAAACATAAAAAATTGAAATAAAAATAGAAATAAAAATCATTCCAAAAAGAGATTCTAAGGAGTAACATATTGACTATACAACTCATGTTTATAAAAGCTTCCTACACTCATTTCTTTCCACGCCATCTCTCACCCTCTTTTTCTTGTTCGACTTTGATTTGCTACGATGAATAACAAGACGACGACAAAAACATCCTCCGATTTCGCAACTCTACCTTGCGGACAAGTGTTTCTGATCCCATCATTAGTTGGAATTATGCCTAAGTCACATGATTTCACATCCCAAGGAATGTCGTTCAAATAAAATCATACATTCCTACAGGATATAACAGATTTTAAAAAACCAAGTCAATAATTACGGTTTTAAATAACATTTCCAAAGCACCAACAGCAACACAGGCTGAAATACCTCGATTTTCCCATTTCCTAATTCCTCTTATTTTATTGCCTCTCTTCATTTGTCTCAATCACCTCGATTCCTTTTATTTTATTTGTTAAGTGTTCTCCATCATTCTAATTCCCAAATTGCCCGCACGATTAAAGAAGTGTTCTTCTAAAAATCTAACACGTTCGTGGTCTCAAAGGTTGGATCGCGTCTGGTCATGCTCATCTTGAGTCTCATCTTGAGTCTGAGACGTGATCATGCAGAGTTACATCAAAGTCCCTAAAGTTGAAGTACTAGATATATTGGTTTCTGTTGACGAGATCTGGTAAATTTTTTTCCAAATAAGAGAAAATGAACTTAGATTCAAGGTGTCGACATTGTTTTTGGGACGAAGTAGTGATCATAGTGATGGCTCCTGCAAAGTGCTAAATACTAAATAAGAGCCAACGATGGTATCATGGTAAGAATCTCTTTTTCTCTCTATAAATTTCGAACTAGTTCCAGTCTCTGCAACTCCTATCCATCTTTAACTATCATTTCTTATTCTTCTTCTTCTTGCTCACTTAGAATTCGAGGCAACGCTGTCAGCCCTGTTCGTGCCCAGCTCCAAACCAGTCCCGGACTTTTGGAAGTGTAACTCTCCAGTCCACCACCGCAATGATCATAACCCCACCGAAAGATGGACCTATAGAACTCCCCCACTCGTCTTCATCTATCTTCGCCACCACAATGACCCTTCTTTTCTACAAGCCTCAACTAGTGTACTTCTCAACAGCTCTATCTCTGTTTTCCTCTTCGATCCGTTCACTGAGACGCTACGCCAAACGAGCCAAAGAGCTTGTAATAACTGATTTACTGTTACTACGGCCATTCGATTCAATCCAATCCTATTTTTAATGAATGGTGGGTGCTGTTTCAGAGAGTAAGGTACGGTGGTGTCAACAAAACGACTCTCAAGGACAAGGCATTGGATAGTTGCTGTTTTAGAGAGTAAAGTACGGTGGTGTCAACAAAACGACTCTTAAGGACAAGGCATTGGATAGTCTCAAGGTAATGAAGCTGAACTTGGTTGAGGCAGGTTTGTTAGGGATGATCGTACAAATAAGAGAAAATATAAAGAACAAGCAATCACACAAACACAATGATTTATCATGGTTTAACATTCAATGCGGAATGCCTATCTCTACCCCAGAGAATCAAAGAATTTCTTTATTCACCAAAAAAATTCTACACCTCTCCCCACCTTACAAAGTATTTTCCCTTTGCTCTGTTACCTAGGGTTTTCTCTATAGAAATAATATATAAGTTCCTTAGAAACCCTGATCCCACACAGTTATAGATTAATCCTTGTATATGTAATGAACCCAAATTCAAATACAAATACAACTCTAATAACTATGTGGATCCTACAGAATATAAGATACAATCTAACAAATCTCCACCTAGCTTGGATTTACAAGCCACCTTAAAGAAGAACCCGAGTTGAAGTCGATTATAAGAAATCCTCTATTGTCTCTGTCAAACTGTTACACCCAAACCGGTATAGCCCACACCCCATCCGAGTGCCCCCACAGCTTACCGCCGCACGATGTGATGTGACTCCACCTCTCCCATTGCTGTAACATCACCGGATAAATCACTTTCACTCACAAAAGCTGAAGTGAAATAAATTCGCTTCTTCTTTGGTCTGCACTTGTTCAATACTTGAACTTTCTATAGTCTCTGTCTTCCATTTGTACCCCTTGCATGAGTTCCAACAGAAGTATCATCTGTTTCAACACTCCTTGCAAGTCTATATAGATTCTCAATCGTCAATCCCTACATCACAACCATGGCCCCTCTAGAGACCTTGAGAACTCTATCTTCAGATGAGCATCTGTAGCCTCTCGAATCTAGTGTTCCCAACGAAATCAGATTCTTCCTTAGATCCGAAACATGTCTAATCCCAATTACAATTTGCACAATCCCATCAAACATGTGAATCCGTATAGTCCCAATATCGACAATTTTGCTTTCAGTATAATTTTCCATTCTAGTTGTACCCTTATCATATGCATGATATGTAGCAAACTGTTCTCTAACTGAGCATATATGAAAAGAACAATCTGAAACTAAAATCCAATCTTAAACATTTATACCTGATGAAGTGGTGAGAAGACAACTCCATCACTCCACCCTTCCATGATAGCAATTGTAGATGATTTTTCTTCACTCTCCTAGTCCTTTTTTTTTTTTCTTTTTTTTTCTTTCGCTTTGGATAATTTCTCTTTATATGACCTTCCTCCTCGCAATAATAACAAATTATTTTGAGACTTTGTGACTTGGAGCGACCCTTATTTTTTCCATAATCATGTCTCCCATTTGATTTTCACCTACCCTGACCATCATCTGAAACCATGGCATTACCCTCGTCTAATGTCCCGTCACCACTATTTTTTCACTGTGTCTCAGCAAAGTAGCAATAATATCATCAAGTTTGAGAGTATCCTTACCAAATAATAGTGTAGTCACAATGTAGTCAAATGAAAGAGAAAATGAGGCCAACAAGAGAAGTGCCTTGTCCTCCTCTTTGATCATCACATCATGAGCAGAGAACTCGATCAAAATTTTGTTGAACTTATCAATGTGAACCTCAAATTTTGCTCCATTTAACAAACGAAGATCATACAATTGTTTCTTTAAGAACAACTGATTTGTCAATGATTTAGACTTGTACCTGCTCTCCAACTTGGCCCAAACTTCTTTTGGATCCTCTAAACTAATGACCTCACGATGAGTGTTATCCGTCCAATACAATTGGATCGTGCTATTTGTTAGATCCCTCAACTCTAACCACTCATTTGTCATATTTTTTAACTTGTCGGATTTATTCTTGAGAGCCTTAACAGTCCCTTCTCGTGTAAGAATATTTTTCACCCATTGTTGCCATAAGGTGAAATCATTATAGCCATTAAAGGGTTATATAGAGAAGTTTGAACCCTTCGATGTTGTCCGAATAACCCCATCGTTGCCTTCTGTGCCTACCATCAACTTCAAAGAGTTTGATTACTGTGGAATTTGCACAAGACTATCCAATCGACACCAATGGCACCGAACATGTCCAATCCGTGTGTTTCAATGAATCTATAGCACGCAAGAACCCTTGGAACAACAACCTATTTGATTTTTTGTTGTCATTGTTGGCAACTTTGTAGATGTGGCAGAGTGGATGGGCATACGGTTAGAGGAATGAGGAGAGAGAGTGTCAGTATAGGAGAGAGAGTATTAGTGTAGGAGAGAGAGTGTCAGTGCAGTGATAAAGATGGAACAACCTTGTATGTGTGTTTTACAGTATTCTACATCCATTATAGTATGTTTCAGATGACTTGCAGTGAGTTGAATGGGATTCTACACTACGTTTGATGAGAGAGACTGACTATGGGCTCTACTGTCAATGTGGCAGTGTTTGTTAGTGTGTGAGAGGCTTGTAGTGAGTTCAATGGGATTCTACACTACGTTTGATGAGAGAGACTAATTGTGGGCTCCATTGGCAACGTGGCAGTGTTTCTATTGGTCTGACAGTGTTTCTGAAGCTTTTCTGATAATGTGGTGGTGTTACTGAAGATGTGACAGAGTTTCTTATGTTTCTCATATTTTTGGTGTTGTGGTATAAGAAATTGAAGAGAGAAATTGAAGAGAGAGAAAGCAGAGAGAGAATCAAAAGAGAGAAAAAAGAGGAGAGAGAAAATGGCAGTGGGAGCCACCATGCTGAGGTGGCATGCCACCAGGGTAGCCAGCTTGGCTGAGGGCCAAGGCACCACAGTGGCAGCCAACCACATATAGCACAACAGCATAGCATAGCCGCAAGGGCCTTGGGTATGAGCACTGGCCAGCAACAGCTGCTGTGGCATGCCATGCCGCATACAACAAGCCGTGTGCGTGCATGGCTTGGCCCCTGGCTGCACACAGCAAGCCCATCACCTATTTGCTAAAATTCCTAGAGAGAGAGTCGGGCAATGTAGAGAGATACACCTCTCGGGAAGTAATTTCTATACAGAGAATCTTTGATGAAACAATCGATTACAGAGGTCCCTTTGAGAGTTTCCAGGGGTATTTTGGGGAGTTGAGATGAAGGAAGATCCGATATCGGAGGCCAAGAGAGAGCCATGCAATACAGATGCCGATCTGATGACCAGACAATTTGCGGGTTAATGTATATCTCAACTGACGCGTCGTGATTCTCCCACGCAGGTTCTAATTGGTCGATTGCATGATTAAATAGTGTGCCACGATCTATTGTGTTAGCGCCTTGATTCCATGTGGTGTACGCGCCGTACTACGGCAGGTCAATCCAGATCTTACGATCACGATCGAAGCCGAACGCGCTTGACATGATAAGTTCTGATCTAACAGTTTGAGTTTAATCCTGCCATTAACCAACAGATCCAATGGAGGTTAAGGAAGATTCTACGATCAACCAATCAGAAGTCGACAACGCAGTGGTGGCAGCGTTAAAGTGTAGCGCATGTGCATGGATTGAGTCACAAAAATTCCATTTGGTTTAATTTCATTGGCCGACTTCAAACCGCCATAACTTCTTCATCTTAGCTCAGAATCGGATGGTTCAAGTTGCACCGAGTCCGAAATTTGATGCTCTATCTATTGGGTGTCTTTGGGAGTCATAAAAAAGACAAGAACAATTAAAAAGAGGATTTTGAAGAGAGAAGGAAGGTTTTTCTAGGGTTTTGTACCCTGTGGGATGTTCAATCACCAACTACCTCTTCTCTGCTCATCAATGGAGTGCTAAATCCCTGTGAGAGGTCGGTAGAGTTTTTATTTTTACATTCATGGTGATTATGAGTTGTGTGGAAGAGATTAGAAGCCTATGAGTAAGGTGTGCTCTGTAAATCGATCTCTATCATCATTGAAGGCTGTTAAAGAGTTCCTGAGAGCAGTGTGAAGCTTCAGAGATATTGTCTACCATTCAAAAGCATTGTTTGTGTGATTTTTCAATTCTCCATCTGTTTATGCTTTCAATATATTGTATGTTAGCATAGGTGAAAGTTGTTGGATACCTAGCTAGTGTGGAAAATTGTAAGGCATTGTTATAAGCCTAAAAAATTATTATTTGCTTCCCGTCGGTGTGGGTTAAGCGTAGTGTGTGCAGCGTGTGCTGAACACTAGCTGTCATAGCTTAATTATTGGCATGTTTGCCCTTTCAGTTTTATGCGGGGAAAACCTAGGGTTAGTATCCTTGTTTGTAAGAGACTAAAAATTGAGTATTGAGTAAATACGGAGACCATTGGACATTACTTCATGTACTAGCCATCACACACTGTGGTGGTGAACCATGTAATATCTGTATGTTCATTGTTTTATTTTTTGATATATTTTGGAGTGTGTGGAATGGCTTATAGGGTGGGTGTGCAAATCTGACATATCTGGCCACTGAGTGGTAGTGAGGTAGATTTGCATGTGCTTGTGTGTGTATGAAAAATTAGATCTCCATTAGCTCTGGGCAGTAGTGAAATTGTCAGGGAAAAATTTTAGACACTGATTCACCCCCCCTTTCAGTGTCATATCAAGTTCATCACAACCTCTACGTCTATTCCCTTCTCTCTTTGAACGATACAATGTACGTATATCGGATGCCATACAATGTACTCTCCCTTTTTTTTCTTAACCTTTCACATTCCTCCTTCTTGGTTTCCATGAAGAAGAGAAAACGCTCACAGATTTAAACTACAATCCAGTCCATTCTTCTTTTTTAATTCCTTTTAAAGGTTCACTATTTCAATGCCTTCAAAAGCCTCTCTTTCGGATTGTAATGATGACCAAAAACCTCTGTTTTGGATTGTAATGAGTACCCTTAAAGTAAATTAGAAATTAAAAAAAAATTAACTTCATTTTACTTATACGGTTTTTACTTCTCCATGTGTTTCTTGCCCAATTCTTTTTTTTTATTCCGATCCATTTGAGAAAAAAAAAATTTCTTCCTTCTCGAAGAAACCTTGTACACCTCCCCTTTATATCTCAACGCACTATTGACGACGATCTGTCAAATCTCGCTCTGATACCACTTATTAGGGATGAAAATTCAAATAAGAGAAAATATGAAGAACAAGCAATCACATAAATACAAGGATTTACCGTAGTTCAGCGCCCAATGCAGAATACTTACCTCAACCCCGAAGAATCAATGAAATTCTTTATTTACTAAGAAAAACTCTACACCTCTCTCCACCTCACAAAGTGTTTTTCCTTTGCTCTGTTACCCAAGGTTTTTCCCATAGAGACAATATATAGACCCCTTAGAAACCCGAAACCCATACAATTACAGATTAACCCTTGTACAAGTAATAGAATTAAGCCCAAGTACAAATAAAATTCCAATAACTGTGTAGACCCCATAGAATACAAGATACAACCTGACAAGGTTCCCTTCCTTCCTCTGTGCAGGCATTGTTGGGAGGATTACGACCGGTGTCATCGCCCTTATGCTAAGTTCACCACTACTTTAGAGGCTGTGTTCAATCGACAGACCATCTGTGATAACTTCTCGGTTCGTAATATATATATATATATATATATATATATATATATATATATATATATATATATATATATATATATATATATATATATATATATATATATATATATATATATATATATATATATTATTTTTTTTTTGGTCGAACTGGGTTCGTAATATTTGCCTCCCTGTTTTTTCTGCAATTTCAATAATTCATGTTCCAAGTTCCAAAAAGGATTCCCTCTTTAATTTACCCAAACAATTTGAGCAATGCTTTTACCCTCCATTGGTTGAAGATGCCATACTGCAACTGCTGACTCTCGCTTGGCCAGGTTGAAGAATTAGGGATTTTTCCCCAACCTTCAAGAGCTGTAGGGAATTATTATGCCGCTGCAACTACTGAGTGTTGCTTTGGCATGTTGAAGAATTAGGAATTTTCCCCCAACATTCTAATACAATGGGAAATTGTTATGCTAAGTGTTGCTTTGGTTGCAGCTATGTTTGGTTGCAACGAAAATTGGAAAGGGAAGTGGAGGGAAATTGTTTTCTTTTTGAGTCATTTGCTTGCACAAGAAGTGAAGTGAAAATAATTTTGCATTGGTTATTTGGTTGAATGTAGATGTAAAACTAATGTAAAATTTCTAACTTTTATAATCTAACATACATTTTTCTTTTTGGTAAAAATCTAGCATATTATTTTCTAAAATATAATCTTATTCTAGTTCATTTTCTAAAAATTATATATTTAATTAATGGGCTCACCATTAAATGAGTGTTTACATTGCCTATCATTGTCCAATGGCCCTACTTTTGAAACATATGACTCCATCGAAGACTCATATCGAAGACCTATGTTCTTCGATGAGTCTTCGATGAGTCTGAAAGTTCTTAAATGATTATTATTAATGTTTAAAAATAGTTT
Source organism: Protea cynaroides (assembly GCA_028583415.1). NCBI lineage: Eukaryota > Viridiplantae > Streptophyta > Magnoliopsida > Proteales > Proteaceae > Protea > Protea cynaroides. The sequence continues at coordinate 60,403,500 of CM053265.1, forward strand.
TGAGATCTTTTGCCAATTTATCCAAGTTTTGATCGACGTTTAGAAGCTTAATTTTATACTTATTTTAAATATTTTGTTATCTACATATAAAAAAAAAGGAAAGAAACTTAATAGTCATAATCGATGGAATCAGAACTCCATTTCTTAGACATTGCAATAAAGAAAAAAAACAAAAATGACTTCGAACAACGCCAGATTTAGACAACTCGTGACTTGACTTTGCTGCCTATTCAACTAGGGGCATTCGTTAACCAATCCTTGGATGGAACAAAATGTCACGGCCCCAAAAACAATTAACATATAAGATAACTTTATGTAAGAAGTAAGTTTGTAGCTTATTATAATCATTATAACAAAGGATTAACTTGGGATCCCCAAATTGGAATGAATAGACTAAACATATAATCCATATAGATACATGAAGGTGCAGGATGTAATAATTCAACTACTACACTATACACAAATTCAAGATAACCCTTCAAAACAATTGAAGGAACTGAAACTGAATAAGAAAGACATGATTTTCACAACATATTAATTAGAATCATCACATTTCAATTCAAGCACCAAGTTCATTATCCTCCAATCACAAAAGGACCCATAAAATTTGGCTACTACAACCAATGGATCAGAGAAGACCCCGATGCCATCCAAATGGAAATTTGATGCTTTCTAGGACAACTCTTCTCAAAACATACTTTGTTGAACCAACAATCATATCTCAACAACAGTTCAGTATGAACATTATCTCTGACAAGTAATGACTAGATTCTGGAAAGAACATGCCCTTCAATTAGAAGACAAGAAAATAATATATTTTCAACCAGAAGTCAAAAATCAAAGGTAAAACCAGTATATGCTGACCAGATTTGGGTAGTCAGTAATAAACTAGGATCCCTGATAAACATGCTCCCTGACTTTTAGTGCGGCAGTTCCAAAACCTGTTCCAAAAGAACCGTTCATTATTCTTGTACTAGTTGCAGAATGGACAACTTTTTGGAAAGACAAAAGTCAAAGGTGATAGAAAAAATCCACAAGATTAACTGTCATCATATAAATATAATCTCACATCAATAGTGGGATATGCTGAATCTTTTGTGCTAAACATTTTTCTGCAATGAATCTTTTGTGCTGAACATTTTTCTGCAAATAGGGATAGTAGAACCCTGTTTATTCTTTTTGAAAATGTGGGTTATGAAGCATAATAATATATTTTTTCGCCACTTTTCTCTTCTTATTATTTTGTCATTGTTGTTTATTCTTCCCTCTTCTGATAATATTCCCTTTCCCATTTATATTCTGCTCTCTCGTGAACCAATCAATTAAAATAAAAGGAATCTATTGTTGGACTTTATGTTGTCATTGTTGGCAACTTGGCTGATGTGATAGTGTTTGTGAGCATACAGTTAAAGAAATCAGGAGAGAGAGGGTTAGTGCAGGAGAGAGAGTGTCAGGGCAATGGCAAAGATGGAGAAACTTCGCATGTGTGTTCTACAGTGTTCTACATGTGTTTCAGATGGCTTGCAGCGAGTTAAATGACGTTCTACATCAAGTTTGATGAGGGAGAGTGACTGTGGACCCCATTGGTGATGTGGCCAAGTTTCTGATGATGCGACAGTGTTCCTGAAGCTTTGCTGATAATGTTCATGTTTCTTGTGTTGTGGCATTGAAGAGAGAAATTCAAGAGAGAGAAAAAAGAGAGAGAATCAGAAGAGAGAGAAAGAGGAGAGAGAATAAAGAGAGAGAGAGAGAGACTGTAGAGAGAATGAGGAGAGAGAGAGAGAAATAGTGGGTGGGATCCCGAGGATTTTGGTTATCAGGCTGTTTGTCGAGGATCTATCGTGGCACCACGAACTACGAAGGGGGGGGGAGGGTGGTACTACCTTGTTTTACACTGGACACTCGGAATACCCCTCTAACAATGCAATCATACAATCTCACCCACACTGTTACTTTCAACTTAACGGCAGAGGGTTAATTTTTTTTAAGACAAAAATACCCTTACTAAGTGTATTTTTGAAAATAAAAAAGAAAATGAAAAAATATAAAAATGAAATTGAAAAGTTTTGAGGGTAAAAAAGTCTTTTTAGCATCTAAAAAGAATAAACCCTTTTAGGTAATTTTACACTTAGTAAGGGTATTTTTGTCTGAAAAAAATTTGACCCTCTGCCGTTAAGTTGAAAGTAATGGTGTGGGTGAGATTGTATGCTAGCATTGTTAGAGGGGTATTCTGTGTAACTTTTGTAAAAGCAAGGTAGTTCTGTGTAGTTTCACTACAGTGGAAGGGGTGTCTGTGTAATTTACCCTATATACAATGCTTTTTATTTTTATTTTTAAACTTAGCTTATTTCCCTTGTAAACGTTGGAATATCAGTTATAAATTTCAATTCACTTAGAATCTGTTTTCTTGTAGTTTTCAGTTGCTAGTTTGATTAGGATTCTCCCTCATAGCTCTAGGACTTGGGAGAGTTCTTAGTTTTTTGTGTTTTTCTTGTGTTTTTATGATAGGATAGTTTTCAGTCTTTATGATAGGAATATCTCAGTATGGGTACCACCTAGAAAAATTCAAAAAAAAAAAAAAATTATTATTTTTAGCGACGGTAAAATATTTTCAGTTTGGTAAATATTATTTTTAACCACGGAAATCAAGTTTCCGTTGGTACATATACACATTTATACCCACGGAAACTAAATTTCCGTGGGCAAAAATATAGTATTTTACTTTGATAATTATAGATATTTTTACCAACGGTAAATTTATTACCGTCGGTAAATATCAACAACTTCAACCTAGAAACCTGTGCATTAGTAAATATATACGGCGACGGAAACCTCTTTGGCGACGAAAAACTTACCGTCGCCAAAAATGAACATTGTTGTAGTGTATATATATATATATCTAACCAACAATACAACCCAACTATGGCTTATTACGACTAAAAGGGACAAAACAATAACCCAACAATAGGTTACTGAAAATAGCCTAAAATCTGATTTCACAGCAGCATATAGTTAACTGGTGAAATAGAAATCAGAACGTCAATTGATGCATTTACTAATCTTAAAAGAATTACTAACGTATGATCAATCAGAGTTGAGCTTCAATACCTTAAATAGAACCTCTCAACCATGAGAATTGAAGTGAGAAAACACTGAGGAACTTTAAGAGAACACAATAGATGGCAAAACTAGATGAGGAACTACTCAACTAGGTATAGTGAAACAACAACTAACTCTAGAACCCAAGGGCAACAAACCCAAGCAGAAAAATGAAAATCTTCTTAAAATGAAAATCTTCTTTAGCAGTTTAAACTCTACTGCTGCAGGCAAAGCTATAAAAATGAAAATCATTGCTTCGCCCTTCTTAAAAACACAGTATCGTAAATTTAGATGATGAATAGAACCAGGAGACCTTGCTGCCACTTCATAACCAAGCAATGAAAGTTAAAAATTTTAAATAAACACTCCCATAAAGCTAGTGCCTTAGTGTTAAAGTTATTCGACTAAGTTGATGCATCTTACTTTTCTAGACTCGGGAAATCTTAATGTCTTGATTTTGGGATTTTGTAATCTTTAATCAACAAAGACATGAAGATCAAATTGTACATAAATGATACTTTATCATTTCCCAAACAGCTCCGAAGTACAAGCTATAATCATGAGTTTGAACCTATAAAACTCATCACCTAGCAAACTAAAAACGTTTGCTTCAATATGAATCCAATTTTGAGCATCATAAGGTGAGATTAAAAAACTTTTTACCTCAAAAGAACTCAATTTTGATTGTCGTAAAGGTTACATACTTCCCATGGAAACTTAGAGATGTCTAATAGAATATAGAGAACCCCCATATCTCACCAGTCAAGTTCTAACCCGAAATAAGACGTGTTTAAAAATGCGATTTTAAAATGTTACAATGTTCTCTATCCCACCACTACTGGGGTAAAAATTATTTAAAATAACAGAGACACTACTTGTCTACAATTCTTTATTTTTTGCCCATGTTACCTCCATTAAAACAGTTTTATGACATGTTCCAAGCGAAAACCTACTCTCCAGAATCAAGATAAGGATCCTTGCCTTGAATGGCCATCAAATTGAAAAGAACAACCTATTGTGAAATGAATTCCAAATGTAGAACCTATTGGGTTTTTGGGCTCCCTTTGTCACACCCTAATTATGCATCAACCAGAATGGTGTGATGAACCGTCTATGATCCAACGGTTCAACCAGGATCTCGAATAGGCTGTGTCTTTTTGCTTAAACCATACACATCCACAATCATAATCAGAATAAATAAACAATAGTGGAAGTCTTTAATATTAATGAACTGAGAATCAAACAGTGATAACATAAATAAATTATCCAATTATCTCCAAATGATTAAGACTTAAAATAAAATAAATTAATCAATTACATGTTCTTAATAATCCAATAAATAAATATAATCAAAGGCATGAGTTGCACTCGCACGACGAATCATGCGACTCCATCATAGGTTCTACATCCATTACCGCAACATGCCTGTACATTGGAGCATTCATATAATCTTCTACTGTAGTACCTGCATCATCAACTAAAAATATTCGACGTCGAAAGGGTGAGCACACATCATGGCTCAGTGAACAAACAAAACAATGCAACAAACATATACATGCATTCAATTCATATCTTTGGTCTGGTTCATAAGTTTACAATGTGCAATAGAAAGGATAGGTGGCCGCCGCATCTCTATACACGAGTGTGTGAAGCCGTCCAATGGATCAAACACCATTGTCGTCCCACATGCACCCATCATGGAATAGAGATAGAGCTAAAGTGTCCGGATCAAACACCGCATGACACTTCCCCTGATGCCCTACCCATACCAACACGTAAGCCCCTATTGGCGATGGCTTACAAATTGGGCTCGCAACTAATCAATCCTAATGTCAAACAGTGTATCCAAGGCCTCACCTAAGCATCCCTCAATACGTCCATAGAGATAGGGCTAAGGCCCCCCGGCAGAGTCAGAGACTACACGGTTCGAGACCACCTCCCCTGATGCCTTACGACGTAATAGTTCTGCTAAAGTAATGACGATACGACGATGTCAGTTGACAAGATTTGAGTAGAGATAGAGCTAGAGTCTGGTGACCAGGATGAACCATAGTGTCACGTCTTTCCCCTGATGCCCCACTCGCATCAAGCACACTAACCACAGACATACATTCACATGTCTATTCCTAGCATCATCATCAACATCATATTATAAATAAACAAAATTAAATATGCATGAACAGTAAATATGGGAATATTGGATGACATGTGATATGCACATTACAAGCATATAAGCATAAAATCATTCATGGTATTGGACTCAATAAATAAAAATAGTTTATTATTAGCCAATTAATTTAGGTCTTGTTTCCTCACCTTTGGTTGATAGTAGATCATTGTTCAAGCTTTGTGAATCACTTTTAAATCACTTGGAAACCTAACAAATTTATAGATTTTAAATTAAAATTAATTCTCATGAATTTAGACTAACAGAAACTGAGGGGTCGCAGGTGTGGCAGCACCTGTGGTCTCAATTTCTGCGACCACAGGGCGTGGGGTCGCAGGGTATGGTCTCATATCCTGCGACCACACGTGCGACCACACCCTCCTTGGAAACTTCCCGAGGGCATGTGGTCGGACATGTGTGTCTCGTGTGGTAGCATGATCGTGTGGTCGCACATCATGCGACCACACGTGCGACCACCCGTGTGATGGTCGACCTTTCACTCTCAACTCCAATCCTCCATGTTTGGATTCCTTGGCCTATCATCATGGTCCTTCCTACAATTGTTCTATGGCTCAGAATTAGTATTTTATATAGAATCCATTGTCCACATAATTTCCTCCATGGATTCTCTTGAAATTTATCCATGGATTGATGATTTGAGTTTCTCCTAAATCCTATCTTCTTCATGAACTATTCTAGGCTCTCAATTTAACATGGGAAATATGTTCATACCTTAAGCTTGCTGAAGATTCAGAGTTTTCTCTGAATTTTCCTCCTCCTTAGTCTTCCTCTTCAATTTTCCTTCTCTTCCTTCTCTTCTCTTTCTCTCACTCTCAGTTTGAGTTCTAAAAGAGTGAAAGAGGCTAAGGGACGTCCTATTTATAGAGGAAAACTCTCTATAATATGCCCTAATGATTTTAGGAAAGGACCCCTTTCAGATTAGGAAGGTTTTCTAATTTTCAATTTTTAACTGGGTTCGTGTGGTCGGAGGTGGGGTCGCAGAAGGGTCGCAGAATCCGTCGACCACACTTTCTGAAATGTTTGACCACATGACCAAAATTCATGTGGTTGCATTATTTTGAGGTGTGGTCGGTCACTCCTGTTTAGGTATGCGACCATACGCTCATAATTGACTATTTTTGGGTTGATTTCATACTTGGTCTTGTGGTTTCCTCACGCACTTGGTCCACTTGGTCGACCATGATAGGTAGACCTGATACAAGGTGGTAAGACCGGTTAGTTCAATACGGGTCTTACAACTCCCCCCCTCTTATTAGAAATTTCATCCTCAAAATTTATATCCGAATCGAAAAGGTGAGGATATTGCTTTCGCATAGCATTCTCTTCTTCCCATGTGATCTCATCTATATCTCGGCTTCTCCAAGTGACCTTAACATACTAAATGTCACGGTTGCGTAGACGTTGAACCTTTCGGTTGGTGATTTCAGTTGGTGCTACTTCGAATGTCAAATCATCAGTTAGACCTGGTGGGTCCGCTGTTAAAACGTGTGTTGGATCTCTGACGTACTTCTTCAGTAAGGAGATAAAAAAATACATCATGCACACTTTGACATAGATGGAGGTAGTGCTAATTGATATGCCACTTTTCTACGTTTAGCGAGAATCTCATATGGCCCGACATATCTTGGACCTAGTTTCCCTTTCTGTCCGAATCGTTTTAAGCCTCGCATAGGTGATACTTTCAATAATACCTTATCACCTACAACGAATTCAAGGTCTCGATGTCGAGTATGTGCATAATGTTTCTGAAGATTCTGAGCCGTTCTAACTCTTTCCTTGATAATATCAACTACCCGACAAGTCTCTTCAACAAACTCTGGTCCAACGATACTCCGTTCACCAACTTTATTCCAAAACAGAGGAGTTCGACACTTCCTACCATACAGTGTTTCATAGGGTGACATCTGTATAGTAGCCTGATAACTGTTGTTATAGGCGAACTCGATCAATGGTAGTTTCTCATCCCATGATCCTTTGAAATCAATACACCAGCTCGAAGCATGTCTTCTAAAATCTGAATGGTACGCTCCGATTGTCCGTCTATCTGATGATGAAATGAAATACTAAACTTCAACATTGTACCCATAGCCTTCTGCAATCCTTTCCAAAACTTTGAAGTAAAGCGTGGGTCTCTATCGGACACAATGCTTTCAGGTACATCATGTAATCTGATAATATTATCCTCATATAGCTTGGCTAACCTCTCTAGGGTATACTAAGGTCGTATAGCTATGAAGCGAGCTGTTTTAGTCAAATGATCTACAATCACCCAGACCGCATCAACTACTCTGGGAGTCAATGGTAACCCAGTGACGAAGTCCATAGTGATGCAGTCCCATTTCCATGCTGGTTCTGGCAGTGGGTGCAATAATCCTGCAGGTCTTTGCCTTTCAGCCTTTATCCTCTGATAATTTAGGCATTGAGACACAAATTTAGCTACATACGCCTTCATTCCTCTCCACCAATATAGCTTCTTCAGATCATGATACATCTTCGTATTTCCAGGATGTACCGAATAAGCGGTGGTGTGAGCTTCCTTCATTAGTCTGTGTCTAATGTCCAAGTTTTTTGTTTCAGAAACACATACTCTTCCTTCGTATTTTAATACCTTTTCAACGTCCAAGGTGAACTCAGGAATAGTCCTACCTTTTTCGATGTCTTCTTGCACCATTCTTAGATAAGGGTCTAATTTAATATCGACTTTCACTTCATCTAAAATATCAAGTAAAATCTTCAATGTTGCGAACATATTTGAAAACCGATGAATAAACCCTTGATTGGTTGATCTGCCCGATGCATCTATCATGAACTGCTCATTACCATGATGGAATACTTTCCCTGTAACACACATAGCCGCAGTCGTGTTAACCTCTCATTGGAATTTTATCATTGCTTTTCTGCTCAGTGCATCAGCAACTGCATTAGCCTTCCCTGGATGATATTGGATATCGTAATCATAATCCTTCAATAATTCCAGCCATCTTCTTTGTCTCATGTTCAACTCCATCTGCAAGATGGGGATGCGAGATGCGCAGGTCAGTGACGAGGAGAGGAACGCTATGGTGCGTCCCCGTACTCGGGTAGAGATAGCAGACGCTGAGGCGGCAGCAGCAGCAGCAGCAGAGGTCCATGGGGGTGATTCTGAGGATGATGATCGTATGTTCATGGATATAGACGCCATACCTCCTCCATCACCACTGCATTCTACTGGAGCTGGCCCTTCTCGGGTTCCTTCCCACTCAGCTGGTCCTTCGCACCCACCACCAGATGACATGATGGGGTTGCTGCGTGAGATGAGGGAGGCCTAGTGCACGTTTGATCAGCGGATGACTGTTCTGACAGCTAGTCTCCAGGTGACCCAGACTCAGGTAGCCTAGCTTATGAGGGAGTATGCTGAGGATTATGACCGAGATGGTGAGGCACCTCTTCCTCCAGCACCCCTAGTTCTATGATGCATTAATTTATTTTTCCTTGTACTACAGAGTAACTGTCCGGATTGTGGACTGTACTTTGATTTGGATATATATATATATATATATATATATATATATATATATATATATATATATATATATATATATATAATTTTTTTTTATTCGATGTATATATGAAACTTATTTCTCATCTTAATAGTGCATTATTCTCTTTTTTAATTTTTGTCTCATACAACACAGGTGCTTATGGTGTGTTCTTATTACAGCTTTTAAATTTTATCCTAACTCAGTTCACAAACCTTTTGTGAAAGTATACAGGTTGAATGGACAGGGCCCGAGAGCTCAGATACCAAGTTGTCACACCCCAATTCTGCACCAACCAGAATGGTGTGATGAACCGTCTATGATCCAACGGTTCAACTAGGATCTCGAATAGGCTGTGTCTTTTTGCTTAAACTATATACATCCACAATCATATTCAGAATAAATAAACAATAGTGAAAGTCTTTAATATTAATGAACTGAGAATCTAACAGTGATAACATAAATAAATTATCCAATTATCTCTAAATGACTAAGACATAAAATAAAATAAATTACATGTTCTTAATAATCCAATAAATAAATCTAATCAAAGACGCATGAGTTGCACTCGCACGACGAATCATGTGACTCCATCATAGCTTTTGCATCCATTGCCGCAACATGCCCGTACATTGGAGCATTCATATAGTCTTCTACTGTAGTACCTGCATCATCAACTAAAAATATTTGACGTCAAAAGGGTGAGCACACATCATGGCTCAGTGAACAAATAAAACAATGCAACAAACGTATGCATGCATTCAATTCATATCATTGGTCTGGTTCATAATTTGCAATGTGCAATAAAAAGGATAGGTGAGCGTCGCACCTCTATACACGAGTGTGTGAAGCCGCCCAATGGATCAAACACCATTGTCGTCCTATATGCACCCATCATGGAATAGAGATAGAGCTAAAGTGTTCGGATCAAACACTGCATGACACTTCCCCTGATGCCCTACCCATACCAACACGTAAGTCCCTATTGGCGAGGGCTTGCAAACTGGGCTCGCAACTAACCAATCCTAATGTCAAATAGTGTATCCAAGGCCTCACCCCAGCATCCCTCAATACGTCCATAGAGATAGAGCTAAGGCCCCTTGGCAGAGTCAGAGACTACACGGTCCGAGACCACCTCCCGTGATGCCCTACGACGTAATAGTTTTGCTAAAGTAATGACGATACGACGATGTCAGTGGACGAGACTTAAGTAGAGATAGAGATAGAGTCTGGTGACCAGGATGAACCATAGTGTCACGTCCTCCCCCTGATGCCCCACTCGCATCAAGCACACTAATCACACACATACATTCACATGCCTATTCCTAGCATCATCATCAACATTATATTATAAATAAACAGAATTAAATATGCATGAGCAGTAAATACAAGAATATTGGATGACATGTGATATGCACATTACAAGCATACAAGCATAAAATCATTCATGGTATTGGACTCAATAAATAAAAATAGTTTATTATTAGCCAATTAATTTAAGTCTTGTTCCCTCACCTTTGGTTGATAGTAGATCCTTGTTCAAGCTTTGTGAATCACTTTTAAATCACTTGAAAATCTAATAAATTTATAGATTTTAAATTAAAATTAATTCCAATGAATTTAGACTAACAGAAACTGAGGGGTCGCAGGTGTGGCAGCACCTGTGGTCTCAGTTCCTGCGACCACAGGGCGTGGGGTCGCAGGGTGTGGTCGCATATCCTGCAACCACACGTGCGACCACAACCTCCCTGGAAACTTTGCGAGGGCATGTGGTCGGACATGTGTGTCTCATGTGGTCGCACATCATGCTACCACACGTGTGACCACACATGTGATGGTCGATCTTTCACTCTCAACTCCAATCCTCCATGTTTGGATTCCTTGGCCTATCATCATGGTCCTTCCTACAATTGTTTTATGGCTCAGAATTAGTATTTTATTCAGAATCTATTGTCCACATAATTTCCTCCATGGATTCTCTTGGATTTTGTTTATGGATTGATGATTTGAGTTTCTCCTATCTTCTTCATGAATTATTCTAGGCTCTCAATTTAACATGAAAAATATGTTCATACCTTAAGCTTGTTGAAGATTCAGAGTTTTCTCTGAATTTTCCTCCTCCTTAGTCTTTCTCTTCAATTTTCCTTATCTTCCTTGTCTTCTCTTTCTCTCACTCTCAGTTTGAGTTCTAAAAGTGTGAAAGAGGCTAAGGGACATCCTATTTATAGAGAAAAACTCTCCATAATATGCCCTAATGATTTTAGGAAAGGACCCCTTTCAGATTAGGGAGGTTTCCTAATTTTCAATTTCTGACTAGGTTTGTGTGGTCAGAGGTGAGGTCGCAGAATCGGTCGACCACACCTTCTGAAATGTCCGACCACACGACCAAAATTCATGTGGTTGTACTATTTTGAGGTGTGGTTGGTCACTCCTGTTTAGGTATGCGATCACACACTCATAATTGACTATTTTTGGGTTGATTTTATACCTGGTTTTATGGTTTCTTCACGCACTTGGTCCACTTGGCTCGACCATGATAGATAGACCTGATACAAGGTGGTAAGATCGGTTAGTTCGATACGGGTCTTACACCCTTCCTATGTGGATAAAGGCCCAAACCTTGGTGTGTTTTAAGCCCATTTAAGCTCATTCCCTTTTGCCTTGTATTTAACCTCTTAAATAGGGCAAAAATTGATTAGGGTTAGGGTTTAGCATCACAAGAAGAAGAGAAAGAGAACAACAGTTTTTCTGGGTGGAGGTGATCTGTGCAGTCGTGATCAAGTTGACGATCGAGAGGTCATCCGTGGTCCGATTGGGCTGATGTTTGGGCAACAAGTAGAGGACACATTGTTCATCAAATTGTACGGTCAGATTTTTTATTGGAGTTTTATAAGTCAAGTTATTCGCTCCGTACAGTAGCCTCTGTTTCTTTGGGTGAAATTTCTGCATCTCTTTGTTTCTTCAAGTAGTAGTTTTATTTATTGTTGCTATTGGGTTGTATACCCATTGAAAGAATTGGAACTAGGTTTTGTAACCTCTATTTGATAATAGTGAAGTTTCAATTGGGGCTTTCGTGTCTCGTGGTTTTTTATTCTTCGATTTGAAGAGATTTTTCCACGTTAAATTCTTGTGTCTCATGTGTGGTTGATTTATGTTCATTGTTTGCACATATTGTTAGGGCTGAAAATATTTTTGTGATATACTTGTTACCTTCTCATAAGTTCGATTAAGTGTGAGAGTGATTTTTTCCTAACAAGTGGTATCAGAGCATTGGTTCGTTGATTTTCTATTGTATTGGCTTGATTGAATGATGGAGACAAATACAAGTAGAATGATCAGTTTGAATGGTTCTAACTATCATAAGTGGAAAGAAAAGATGAAAGATCTCTTACATGTAAAGAGTTGGCATTTACCCGTATTTGCTAAAATGAAACCCGATTCTAAGTCTGATGAGGAATGAAAATTTAAGCATGAACAAGTTTCTGACTACGTTAGGCAATGAGTAGATGATAATGTCCTTAACCACATTAGTGATGAGACAAATATAAAGACCTTATGGGATAAACTTGAATATTTATATACCAAGAAGACTGGTAACAACAAGTTATTCTTGATCAAGAAATTGATGAGTTTGAAGTACAAGGAAGGGTGTACTATCACCGCTTACTTGAGTGAATTTCAAGGTGTTCTTCAATAGTTGTCGGCTATGGGTATAAAGTTTGATGATGAGATTCAATCTCTCTGGTTGCTAGGTACTTTGTTGGATTCTTGGGACACATTTAGGATGTCACTTTATAACTCGGCCCCAGATGGTGTTGTGACAATGGAGATGGTTAAAAATAGTGTCGTGAATGAAGAGATGAGAAGAACGTCTCAATGTTCATTGTCAGAATTTGAGGTTTTATACACCGAGAATAGGGGAGAAATAAAAGCAAGGGTCCAAAGGATAGAGATAAAAGCTGTAGCAAGTCAAGAGAAAGATATGAAGATAAAAAGTATCATTATTGTAACAAGTTAGGGCATATCAAGAAGAGTTGTTTCCAATATAAAAGAGATAAGAAGAATGAAAATTTGAAGGAAGACAAGAACAATCATGAGAATAGTGATTGTGTTGCTTTTATTTCTTCTAATGATCTTGTCATTGTTTGTGAAGAAAATTTTATCAACTTAGCATGCCATGAGATAAGTTGGATTATTGACAGTAGAGCTTCGCATCATGTTACTTCAAGGAAGGAGTTCTTTACTTCTTTCACATCTGGTGATTTTGGTATCTTGAAGATGGATAATAATGGCTTGTCAAATGTTGTTGGTTTTGGAGACGTTTGTTTGCTGACTAACAATGAAACAATCTTGTTATTAAAGGATGTGAGATATGCTCTTGATGTTCGACTGAACTTGATATCAGCGAGGAAGCTTGATGATGAGGGTTATATCAATACTTTTGGTAATGGAAAATGGAAGCTCACTAAAGGCTCCATGATTGTAGCTCACGGTAAGAAGTATTCTAGCTTGTACGTAATGGAAGTTAAACTTTTTAAGGATACAATTACTGTAGTGGAAGAAGATCATGTCACCGAGTTATGGCACAAGAGGCTTAGTCACATAAGTGAGAAAGGGCTTAATCTTCTGGCCAAGAAGAATTTATTTTGTAGATTAAAGAATGCGAAGTTGAAATAGTGTTCTCATTATTTGGCTGGGAAACAACATAGAGTTTCTTTCAAGAGTCATCCTCCTTCACGAAAATCAGATCTGTTAAAGTTGGTGCATTCTGATGTTTGTGGTCCCTTAAAAGTACGTTCTCATAATGGTGCTATCTATTTTGTGACTTTTATTGATGATCATTCCAGGAAACTCTGGATTTATACTTTGAAAACCAAAGATCAAGTACTTGATGTGTTCAAAGAGTTTCATGCATTAGTAGAAAGAAAAACTAGAAAAAAATTGAAGTGTATTTTTTCAGACAATGGTGGTGAGTACCGTGGACCATTTGATGAGTATTGCAGATAACATGATATTAGATATCAGACAACTCCTTCAAAGACTCCTCAGTTAAATGGTGTTGCTGAGAGGATGAACATGACTTTGATTAAGAGAGTGGCATGTTTGCTTTCAGATGCACACTTACCTAAATCATTTTGGGGTGAGGCTTTGCATACTGCAACACATGTTATTAACTTATTTCTTGCTATTATTTTGGATGGTGATATTCCTGTCAAGGTTTGGTCTGGGAAAGATGTGTCATATGATCACTTGAAGATTTTTGGCTGTAAGGCGTTTGTCCATGTTCTTAAAGATGAGAGGTCGAAGCTAGATGCGAAGACACGACAGTGTATCTTTCATGGTTATGGTCTAGATGACCTTGGTTATAGGTTGTTGTGAGGACAATGGGAAATCGATGATCCTCCTCGGGATGAATGTGTATCCGTATCGATGAAGATCAATTGTTCTGTTGGAGTCGCCACCTAGATTAAGGTCTAGGACCTCTAAAAATGTAGCCTCACCCTAAGGTAAGACTTCTATTGACTCATGACCCAATGTATCAATTCTTTGGTCTGCAAGAGATCGGATAAGTATTCAGGGTACGGTTATAGGAAGGTGTTTGGCACCCAAATCGCCCGATCAATATCGGCCTCCTAAACTTTCCTTAAACTCTAATTTTGACTGTGCTTGGTCAACTGGATGACTAGGGTTCAATGGGGGATGTCCTAAACCAAGTTGCTAAGTTATTCTAACCTAGGGTTCAGCCAATCATGTTTTAAAGCAAATAAACAAGCAAATGTAATATACAATATTATACAGTGAACCGAACTAAAGATGGTTCAGTCTTGGACTGAATATGAGACGTGTAAGACATCTCAAACTGTCTACGTATTCCAATCCTGGAAATCAAGTCCAAAACGTAGTTCGAAATGGGTTTGTGATTAAAGATTATGAAAGTGATTTATGCATGTGCTTCAATTAGATTTTTTTGTTCAAGTTGAAGTTTATGCTGGATGTATGGTTGATGGGTGGCTTTGTGCCATATTTGGGATTCCTAAATTGCCTACGTATTCTAGGGTGTGCCCTAGAAATCAGGTACGACGTAGTTCAAAAAGATTTGTGAGAGTCGGATTTGGAATGGGTACCAAATTCCTACCATTTTTGTTAATAAACAAGCAAATGTATATATATGAGGTCAGTGATCAATTTGCAGCCGTGAGTAAATTTCCTTGAATCGACGTCATTTTCCATTGAATTTTTGTTACTTAATTTTGTTGTCAATTAAATTACAGAAGAAAACCCCCCTTTTTCTTGGTAAGTAGACAATTTGATTAACTAGTCTCTGTGGATCGACCTTGACTTATCATAACTATTCATTGTAGGTAGAGTAATTTATTTTTGATTGCGCTCGATACGCATCAAAATTTGGCGCCGTTGCCGGGGACTAGTTTTAATCAGATTGTGATTGTTTTCATTCAATTTAATTTTTTTTAGTCACTTGTGTTCTTACCTTCGTGTGAAGTTTTTTTTTTTCTTTTTTTTTTTTCCAGGTGTCCATAGTTTTTTCGACAGGTATTGCTTGCGCATGAAATTTTGGATGACTTAAGGGAGCTACAAGAAGCTTATTTTGAAGAACATAAAAAAAAAGCATGATTTAATATTTTTAATTTACTTGGTTTTCATGCACTTTGTGTTGTCGGTCATAATATTTCTTTGGTGTTTTTTAATTAGTTTTTAAATATTTATTTATTATTATTATTTTTTTCCATTGTATGGGTATCTTGGTTAATGACTCGATCTTCTAACTCTGGTGAATTGATATTTGATCCAGAACCTGAAAGAATTTTGCACCGATTAAGGAAAGAAGCTAAAAAAATTCTGACAGAACATGTTTCAACATCACAAGGAGCAATTGTTTCTGATATAGTTGCTAGTGAGCTGCTAGTAGAGGAAGCCATGACTGAAAACATACTTTGAAAGAGCTGGCTGCTCCTAATCTAAACCAGCAACCTTTGTGTATTGAATTTCCAAATCTAGAAGCGGCATTTGAATTAAAATCGAGACTAATACATCTACTTCTCAAATTTCATGGTCTTGTAGGAGAAGATCCTCACAAACGTTTGAAGGAATTTCATGTGGTATGCTCTAACATGAAACCACAGGGTATTACAGAGGCACAGATCAAGCTGTGTGCTTTTCCATTCTCTTTAGATGAATATGCTAAAGATTGGTTGTACTACATTCCCTCTGGTACAATCAATTCATGGAATAAGATGAAACGTCAATTTTTAGAGAAATATTTTCCTACATCTAAAGCAGCAAATATAAGGAAAGAGATATGTGAAATTTGGCAACACCATGAAGAAACATTATATGAGTATTGGGAACGCTTCAAGAAGCTTTGCGCAAGCTGCCCATGCCATCAAATTAATGACCAACTTCTAATTCAATATTTCTATGAAAGATTGTTACCAATGGAGATGAGTATGGTGGACACCGCTAGTGGAGGAGCTTTAGTTGACAAAACTCTAGAAGCCGCGAAAAGGTTAATTTCTAATATGGCGGTAAATTCGCAGCAATTTGGTACAAGGATGGAGCAAACATCGAAGAAAGTTAATGAGGTAAGTACATCAAACCTTGAACGTTAGATTTATGATCTAACTTCTTTGGTGAGACAAATGGCTGTAGGGAATTTGTAAACAGTTAAAGCATGTGGCATTTGCTCAGCCACCAATCATGCTACGGATATGTGTCCCACATTTCAAGAAGATACACCAGTCCCACAAGTAAATTCCATGGGAGGATTTCAAGGGCAACCTCAGCAAAAGTATGATCCATACTCAAACTCATACAACCCTGGATGGAGAGATCACCCAAATCTGAGTTATGAGAATCAAATTTCCCAGAATCATTATCAGTCCCCATTCCAACTAGGCAGCAAGCAAATCAGAATATGTCACTTGATGAGATTGTTAAGGCATTGGCAAGCAATACACAGCAGTTTCAACTTGAGACAAGGAATAGCATTCAGAATATAGAGAAGCAGATTAGTCAACTTGCAACTTCAGTAAGCAAACTTGAAGCTCAAGGGTCTGGAAAATTACCATCTCAAACCATTATAAACCCACATGAGAATGCAAGCGCCATTACATTATGGAATGGAAGAGAACTTGAGCCCTTAATTGCTAAATCTACAGATTCGGCCAAGACAGTTCAAGAAGAAACAAAAGCCGATAGCGATGATGTAAATTTGTCCAAGGTAAAATCTCAACCAGTTGTGCGTAATTCTACTAATTCTGTTCTTCTCCCTTTTCCCAGCAGACTGTCTAAATTGAAAAAGAAGAACAAGAGAAGGAAATTCTTGAAACTTTTCAAAAGGTAGAAGTAAACATACCTCTATTTGATGCTATTAAGCAAGTCCCAAGGTATGCAAAATTTCTCAAAGAATTGTGCACTTCAAAGAAGAAATTGAGGGGTGATGAGAAAATTAGTGTAGGGGAGAATGTATCAGCAGTTATTCAGCATAAGTTATCCCCAAAATGCAAGGATCCAGGTACGTTTACGAATCCATAGGTGATTGGTAATACTAAGTTTGAACGTGCCATTTTAGACTTAGGTGCATCTATAAATGTTATGCCACATTTAATTTATGCATCTCTAAATTTGGATCCTTTGAAAAAAATGGGTGTAATTATCCAGTTAGCTGACCATTTTAATGCATACCCTGAGGGAATGGTTGAGGATGTTTTGGTGCAGGTGAATGAGTTGATTTTTTCTACTGATTTTTATATTTTGAATATGGAAGACAGTACCTGTAAGACCCACACGCCACGAACCCGGCCTAACCTTATATTTTGTGTCGGGACCCGTCTACATATCTTGGTCGAGCCAAGTGGACCAAATGTGTGAAGAAAAACCAAGACCCAATATGAAAATTTGCCCAAAAACAGTCAAAATGAGGGTAGGGTCGCAGGTTTTAATAGGCAAGTCCGAGCCTCCCATCGACCCTCACCATCGACCCTCAACCATGGGTCGCAGGGTCTATGAGTTGTCCGACCCTCCCATCGACCCTCGGCATTCGGGAAAAACAGCACGAACCAAAAATTGAGAAACCTTCCTAATTTCAATTGGAACCTTTCCTAAACTCAATGAGACTTATTTTGGGAGGTTTTGCCCTATAAATAGGACGTCTCTAAGCCTCTTTCACTCCTTTTAAAACCCTAATTGGATTGAGAGAAAGAGAAGAGAAGGAAGAGAAGAAGAGAAGGAAAACTTGAAGAAAAGGCTAAGGAAGAAGAAGAAATTCAGAGGAACTCTGAATCTCAGCAAACCTAAGGTATGAATACATTCCCCATGATTTATTTAAGACCTTAAAATGGTGTATGAAGAGGGTATGACTTAGGAGGAACCCAAATCATCCATCCATGGTTAGGTTTTCATGGAAAACCATGGAGGAGATCATTAAAACCATGTAGGTGAATAAAGTATAGTTCTAAACCATAGAACATGTATAGAATGGATTGTGGAAGTAAGCCATAGGACCCAACCATGAAAGAGAGAACGAAATCTAATATTTTCGACTCAAACCATGGAGGTTCGCACCTAGGGTCGATGGCAAATCCGACCCTAGCATCGACCCTCAGTGTTCGGGAAGTTCATATTAGGGGGAGGGTCGCACCCAGGGTCGATCAGGACTCCAACCCTACCTCCGACCCTTAGTTAACAGCATGGTTTTTAAATTCGGAATTAATTCTAATTAAATTCTATCGACTTTGTTAGGTCTTCTAGCAATATAATAACATTATAAAGGTGATTCTAAAGCTTGGAAGATGATCTATTAACAAGCTAAGGTGAGGGAACAAGACCTAAACTAATTGGTTAATAACAAACTGTTTTTATTTCTTGAGTCCAATACCATGATTGATTCTATGCGTGTATGCTTGTAATGTGCATTTACCATGTCATCCAATATTTCTATTATTACTGTTCATGCATATTTAAATTTATTGATTATAACATGATGATGTTGATGATGGTAGGAATAGGCATGTGAATGTTTGTGTTTGGCTAGTGTGCATGGTGCGGGTAGGGATGGTATCAACCGGTACTTCGATGCCGTTCTCATCGGGGTATATTGTGCCATGGTCTATTCAAGTCATGTCCACTAAGCAAGTGTTAGTGTGCTTGATGCGAGTGGAGCATCAGGGGGAGGACGTGGCATTGTGGTTCAGCCTGGTCACCAGACTCTAGCTCTATCTCTACTCAAGTCTTGTCCACTAACATCGTCGTATCGCCATTACCTTAGCGGAACTAATATGTCGTAGGGCATGGGGGGGGGGGAAGTGGCATTGTGGTTCAACCTGGTCAGCAGACCCTAGCTCTATCTCTATGGATGTATTGAGGGATGATGGGGTGAGGCCTTGGATACATTGTTGGACATTAGGGTTGGTTAGTTGCGAGCCCAGTTTGCAAGCCCTCGCCAACAGGGGCTTACGTGTTGGTATGGGCAACCGGTACAGCCATGCCGTTTTCATGGGGTGTATATTGTCCATGGTGGGTGCATGTGGGGCGACGGTGTTGTTTTCATTGGGCGTTTCTACACACTCGTGTATAGAGGTGCGGCGGCCACCTATCCTTTCTATAGCACATTGCAAACTTTAAACCAGACCAAAGATATGAATTGATTGCATGCATATGTATTGTTGCATTGTTTTGTTTGCTCCCTGAGCCGTGATGTGTGCTCACCCTTTTGAATTCGAATACTTTTAGTTGATGATGCAGGTACCACCGTTGAAGATTATATGAACGCTCTTGTGTACGGGCAGGTGGTGACAATGGAAGCTGAAGACTTAGTGGATATGCATGACCCTTCATGCGAGTGCAACTCATGCATATTCGATTAGATTTTGTTTAATTTTATTAAAGACATGTAATTGATATTTATTTAATTATGTCTCAGTTGATTTATCAATAATTTGATATTTATTTATGGTTATCACAGTTAGATTCTCAGTTCATTATCTGTAAAACTTCCGCTATTTTTTTTATTAACTCTGATTAATGTGGAATGTGTTTTGGTTTATCATATGTGGGATAGCCTATTGTGAAATCCTGGTTGAACAGTTGGTTTATTGACGGTTCATCACACCATTCTGGTTGGTGCAGAATTGGGGTGTGACAACTTGGTATCAGAGCTCTCTCGTAGGCCTTACCCATTAAACCTGAATACTACCACTGGAGTCCATGAATTGAGTTAGGATAAATTAAAAGCTTTAATACAAACAAATCATAAGCACCTGTGTTGGTTGAGACAGAAATTAAACAAGACGATAATGTACATATTAAAGGTGAAATCATATATATACACTCAAACAGAAAGAGAAGACCAAAAATTTATCCTGATAAACAAATAATATAGGGTACTATCTATAAGTTGGGCAGTTATCTAGGAATACAAAGGATATAGTACAGTAAGAAGAAGGAAGCATCTGTAACGCAAAAAAATTGAATGTCGAGTTGGTACTCACAAGATGTGAAACTCGATGTAGGACAGAGGAAGAAGGAAAATGGCTAGTAATGCCAAAACCCTGTAGAGATAAAGGAAAAGATCTCGGGCTGAATGCGACAGAGATAGGAGAACAATAGCTATACATTAAGAATAACAGTAACTACAATGAGATGAAGCTATACCCCTGGGTGACATGGAGACTCAGAGTGAAATCCACTACACGCTGATCCATTACCCACGGAGCATTAAGATGAGGTTACAACTTGACCCCACCACTATCTGGGTCGAGAACGGGTAATGAAAACTCATCTGAGTTGGTAATCAGATTAGAGCAAATAAGATGAAGTGAACAATCAGGCCACTCCAGCCAACCACCTGGACTACCAATTACCTTGGTCACGGTTGTCATAAACTTGACCCAATAAAATACAAGAGCAACAACAGATGAGACCGACTATGGAAGTTGCTATGTAAATCACTACCCAAGTTGCTGATGCTACATCAACACCTCCGGGTCAAACCAAGTATGGTACCAATTAGTAGCGTCACTGTACCCCAACACCTGTTATCTATAATACAGTGTCTACCACACAGCAAGTCCCAGTAATGCACACCCCAGTGCAGAAGTTTGGTGCACAACAAGCAGTGTATCAAGGTGGTTAACCTTATCAGCCACCGATGTATGGGAAAGTTACATCATGACAGAATGATCCGACAAGGATTGAAGAATGTCTTCTGAAGATGATACTTCGGACATTTTCAGCAAAGGATCAAATCTATTATGGCCATATATCTAGATAGGTTTATATAGGATGCGGTGCATTATTGATTTACTCTTATGATTTCAGAGGATGCACATACCAGATTTTAAATTCTCGTGCCTTGACAGGATACCTTCTTGATTTAACCTGTTAATTTGAGTTATAAATATTGTTTCTTTAGTATTAGTCCTGATTATACCAAACCGAGCCACTCTCATGATCGACAACATGAACAAAGATATGAACTAAATGAATAGTTAAATGTTTAATCGTGTTGAGCGTACATCTTCTGATTTATACCTGATTTATTGATGTACGAAATCTTTCTCCTGATTTATACCTGATTTACTGATGTATGAAAGCTTCTCCAGATTTACTCTTGTAGTGCCTTGACCAATGGCATTATATACTCGGAAAAATGGATGATTTCCCAGGGTCGGATACTGAGGGTCGGATACCCATCGACCTCCACCATCGACCCTGCATAGAAAAGACAGTATTTTTCACTGAATGATCTAAAAAATTTGAAAATACCATTGGTTAGTGTATCCAAATATGAGAATGAAGTATATATCGTTTGCCTCACGTATTCTATGACTTTACAGATACTACACCACCAGAATAGGAAATGGCTGGGCGAAGAGGGAACAGACGCGGACGTAACCAAATCCCACCACCACCACCGGTAGATGACACTAGTCATGAAATTCCTGAAGTACCAGAGAATCCAAACATGGCACCGCCAGGAGCTAATGGTCAAGCAAATCCTACAAACTTGCCAGCCCCACCTATAGATTTAGTTACAGTCATAATGAACTTGGCACAACAACTGCAACAAATACAATAGGTGCAAACTAATATGCAAGCTGCCATAGGCATGGTTTTTCCAGCTGCATATACGACATAGATGCTAGCAGGATCGGCAAGCACAATACCAGGGGGAAGTAATGCAGTACCCCATGCACCTCAAACACCAGTCATGCAAGTTTCAGTGCAGAACCCTGAGATAGCTCAAGGTGGTTATCAGTACCAACCACCTATGTATGGGGCCTACGCTCCGTATCAGCTGGACCGCTCCAGACTGGTCGGGCATTTTCTTAAGATGAAGCCCAAAGAATTCGATGGTAAGCCAGCAGATCCTTTGTGGCCGGCACATTGGATTGACGAAATGGAAAGAAATTTTATGATGATGATCGTAAATGAGGAGGAGAAAGTGTTGTGTGCCACATTTATGCTCAAGAGCGATGCACACCATTGGTAGAAGTCTACCAGGACATATCTATTAACCAAACACGCCCACTTGACCTGGGATATATACAAAGAGGCATTCTTTGAGAAATACTTCCCTAGAAGTTTCAGAGATTCTATGGAGAGAGAGTTCCTAAGTTTATATCAGGGGTAGATGACTGTCGACGCATATCAACAGCGTTATGAGGAGCTGTTTTTCTTTGCACCAGTCAGTATGCAAGAGGAGGATACGAAAATCCGAAGGTTCGTCATGGGACTTAGGGGAAGCATACGCGAACATGTTTTGGGACTGGAGAAGAAAATCTACAATGAAGTTGTACAAATTGCTCGAGTGATAGAGTCGAGCCAGAAAGAGAGCTATTTTACTCAAAATAGGGGAATCAAAAGGCCAAATGAAAATTTTTACAATGGAGGGAACACCAAGGTTTCCAACCCTTCCGTACCCAGGGCTTCAATGCTGCAACCAAAACCATTTCAGCAATCCCACGGCAACCAAAGCAAAATGGTGAGGGGATCAGGTGTTTTAACTGCAACCAAGTAGGGCACGTCTCAAGAGAGTGTACTAAGCCCAGAAAACAACTACAGCAAGGAAGAGTTTACGCTGTTTCAGCCAAGGATGCTACCGCATCGTCTGATGTGGTCACAGGTATGACCTGAACCTGTCATTTTATGTTACATTGCATGAGCATGTAGACTAAATTAAAACAAATCACAGGTATCGTACCTAGTAATGGCATTCCTGCCAGAGTGCTCTTTGTTTATGGAGCTACTCATCGTTTTATATCTGTGTCATTTGGAAAGAAACTAAATATACCCCTTAAGTTTTTAGATTTCAAACTGCTTATACGATCGCCGATGGGAATTATGAAGTCCAAGGAAGGACCCAGTATAAATGCTGCCTTATGTTCCGCAGCAACAGATTCAGATTTGGAAGAAGAGTAACATATAATAGAAACTTGTGATGATCCAATTGAGCGAGAACTTAGGGATGAAGAAAAAGTAGTAATTTTTTTAGATCTATATATAAGAATAATGTCCGGAGATTTAGAGAAAGAAAAACCTAACCCTGAATTACTTTGGATGCGGAGACGGTACTCCGATACAGAGGTAGAGTTTGAATACTTGAAGAAAAAGATTCAGATGTCACGAAGAGGATAATGATAAGAGCCATTGTACTCAATATACAGTACACCCTGGAGTACCAAGATGTATCATGACCTGAAGAGATTGTAAAGAGGAATGATAACAAAGGTGGTTAGTGCGTGTTCCAGTGTCTGAATTATCAGCAAGTAAAGGCTGAAAGACAAAGACCAACATGGCTCACAGCAACAACTATCGGAGCCAGTCTGAAAGTGGAACTGCATTACAATGAACTATGTCACCGGTATACCACTGATCGGTTGACGCAGTTTGGGTGATTGTTGATCGCATTATAAATATAGCTTATTCCATTGCGATACAACCTCGGTATGCTTTGGAGCGGCTAACTAAGCTATATATGGATAGTATTGTCAGATTGAATGGTATGCATGAGAGCTTAGTGTCGGTCAGAGGCTCATGCTTTATCTTGAAGTTTTGGAAGGATCTATAGGAAACAATGGGAACAAAGTTGAAGTTTAGTACCGCATTTTACCTTAAACCGACAGACAGTCGGGGCAGACTATACAAATCCTAAGAGATATGCCCCGAGTTTATGAAATTGATTTCAAGGAACTTGAGTTGAGAAGTTACTGTGAATTGAAGTTGCTATTAAGCTACCATGTAAATGTCACCTATCAAGCATGGTACGGTAGAAATGTCAAATTTCTTTATTTTAGAATAAAGTTGGTGAATGAAGAATTTTGAAAACCTAAGTCTAATGAAGAAAACTATCGAGTGGCAGACAAGATCAAAGAAAAGGGGCAGGATAGCTCAAGATGTCAGAAGAGACACCAAGACCTTGAGTTCGCCATAAGTGAAAGTGTTCTTGAAGAAATCACTTATGCGCAGTTGAAACGATTAGACAAGAAGGGAAAGTTGTATCCTATATATGTGTTGAACCTTATAAACTTTGGAGAGACGTAGAAAAGTTACATATCAATTAGCGTTACCGCTATCCATGTCTAGTGTGCATGATGTATTTCGTGTGTCTCTATTGAAGAAGTACATTGGAGATCCATATCAAAAGTATTGACCACGGAATCACTGGATTAAATAGGAGAGTTAACTATTGAAGTGGTACCAGCCTAGTTCACTAGTTGAAAGGTACAACACCTTAAAAACATGGTATCAATTATACGAAGATAATCTGACGAAGACAAGACGTGGAGAAAATGGCATGGAAAGAAGAAGATGCAATGCAGAAATAGAATTCCCACCTATTGACTCTGAAGTAAATTCAAATTTGGAGGACAAAATTTATTTTAAGGATGGGGGAGTTGTAAGATCCGTACTTTCAAATTTCGAGGACAAAATTTCTTTTAAGGGTAGTGGAGTTGTAAGACCCGCACGCCACGAACCCGGCCTAACCTTATATTTTGTGTCGGGACCCATCTACATATCATGGTCGAGCCAAGTGGACCAAATGTGTGAAGAAAAACCAAGACCCAATATGAAAATTTGCCCAAAAATAGTCAAAATGAGGGTAGGGTCGCAGGTTTTAACAGACAAGTCCGACCCTCCCAACCATGGGTCGCAGGGTCTATGAGTTGTCCGACCCTCCCATCAACCCTCCCATCGAGCCTCGACATTCGGGAAAAACAGCACGAACCAAAAATTGAGAAACCTTCCTAATTTCAATTGGAACCTTTCCTAAACTCAATGGGACTTATTTTGGGAGGTTTTTCCCTATAAATAGGACGTCCCTAAGCCTCTTTCACTCCTTTTACAACCCTAATTGGATTGAGAGAAAGAGAAGAGAAGGAAGAGAAGAAGATAAGGAAAACTTGAAGAAAAGGCTAAGGAAGAAGAGGAAATTCAGAGGAACTCTGAATCTCAGCAAACCTATGGTATGAATACATTCCCCATGATTTATTTAAGACCTTAGAATGGTGTATGAAGAGGGTATGACTTAGGAGGAACCCAAATCATCCATCCATGGTTAGGTTTTCATGGAAAACCATGGAGGAGATCAATAAAACCATGTAGGTGAATAAAGTATAGTTCTAAACCATAGAACATGTATAGAATGGATTGTGGAAGTAAGCCATAGGACCCAACCATGAAAGAGAGAACGAAATCTGATATTTTTGACTCAAACCATGGAGGGTCGCACCTAGGGTCGATGGCAGATCTGACCCTACATCGACCCTCAGTGTTCGGGAAGTTCAGATTAGGGGGAGGGTCGCACCCAGGGTAGATCAGGACTCCGACCCTACCTCCGACCCTCAGTTAACAGTATGGTTTTTAAATTCAGAATTAATTCTAATTAAATTCTATCGACTTTGTTAGGTCTTCTAGCAATATAATAACATTATAAAGGTGATTCTAAAGCTTGGAAGATGATCTATTAACAAGCTAAGGTGAGGGAACAAGACCTAAACTAATTGGTTAATAACAAACTGTTTTTATTTCTTGAGTCCAATACCATGATTGATTCTATGCGTATATGCTTGTAATGTGCATTTAACATGACATCCAATATTTCTATTATTACTGTTCATGCATATTTAAATTTATTGATTATAACATGATGATGTTGATGATGGTAGGAATAGGCATGTGAATGTTTGTGTTTGGCTGATGTACATGGTGCGGGTAGGGATGGTATCAACCGGTACTTCGATGCCGTTCTCATCGGGGTATATTGTGCCATGGTCTATTCAAGTCATGTCCACTAAGCAAGTGTTAGTGTGCTTGATGCGAGTGGAGCATCAGGGGGGGGGACGTGGCATTGTGGTTCAGCCTGGTCACAGACTCTAGCTCTATCTCTACTCAAGTCTTGTCCACTAACATCGTCGTATCGTCATTACCTTAGCGGAACTAATATGTCGTAGGGCATTGGGGTGGGGGGGGGGGAAGTGGCATTGTGGTTTAACCTGGTCAGCAGACCCTAGCTCTATCTCTATGGATGTATTGAGGGATGATGGGGTGAGTGTCACACCCCAATTCTGATTCAACCAGAACGGTGTGAGTGAACCGTCATTGAACCAACGGTTCACACCAGGATCTCGAATAGGCCGTGTCCACCCATACAAACCAATTACACATAACCACAATCGGAATATAAATATACAGCGGAAGACTTTAAATAGAATGACCGAGTATCTATTGATAATTTAAATAAATATCCCATTATTCAAATTCAAACATAAAATAATAATCTTTTACATCTCTTAATAACAAACAAAAATAATGAAACAAATAAGTAAAATCCATCACGGTACACGAGAAAGGGCACTCGCATGAAGCGTCATGCTCGTCTGTCCCTTTCGACGTCCAACGCCGAGCAACCATACGCTGGAGCGTTTACGTATCGTCCACAGTATAACCTGCATCCAGATCTAAAACAAGATGTGCACAAAGGGTGAGCTCACAACACAGCTCAGTAAGACAATCGAGACGGTTTCACAATATTATGCATGAATAACAATCATTTTTATCTTGTGGTCCGGTTTTTAAGTTTGCAATGTGCTATAGAAAGGTTTGGTGGCCCCCGCACCTCTATACGAGTGTGTGGCGTCGCACGGTAATCACACTACCACCAACCCATATGCACCCATCATGGAATAGAGATAGAGCTAAGGTATACCCGCACCTCCCCGATACTCTACCCATACCGTACCTAAGCCCCTCGGCCGGGGCTCGCAAACCGGGCTCGCAACTAACCAATCCTATATGTCAACAATGTATGCTCTATCCCGCACGCCGTCTACGGCATAGAGATAGAGCTAGGCGTGCAGGCCGGGTCGGAGACCACCAAACCCTCACCTCCCCGATACCTATCCGCAACTAACCCACTAGGATAGAAACAATCGCGAGGTAGACCCTATCCCAATATAACTCCCTACGGCATAGAGATAGAGCTAAAGCATCGTGGACAAGCCAGCGTCGACTCAGAATCCTCAGTACCACACAACGATGGTCGGGACAACATCAATATCGGAGACCACCGTACCACGATCTTCCCCTGATACCCCACCCGTACCAAGCATGTTAAGACAGAATACTACAAAAAGTGTTAGTGTGTGTCCATTAATTATTAGGTTTAGGTCAGATTCCCTTACCTGACGCTCGTTCGATCACTTGCTCCACGTCGCAAGATCCAAACGATAAGTCACAGCGTCCTACATAATATTAGGGTTTCATTAGAATATATTATTTAGGGTTTCATGTTGGTCGAAAACCAACAGAGATCACAAACTGCCCTCACAGAGCTGACCGGTGGCATGTACCGGTCGCAGCTCTGTGGGAAAGACTGGCGACCGGTATGGTCAGCCGGTCCCCCACAGATAACCTCCCGAGAGGTAGCGGTCGCAACATACCGGTCGCACTATGTGCAACCGGTATAGTCGACCGGTATGTCTCCGGAAGACCATACATGGGTTCTTCGACTGCCGTCGATCATCCTCCATGGATTCTCAGGGTTTCTACTATCCATTCTAAGTCTAGGCTTTGGGTTAGAGTTAACCCCAACTCATTCAAGTCTCGTTTCGACGAATATCATCTCGCAACTCAAATCTAGGGTTTGACGGCAACTTAGGGTTTATTGGCCAATTTAGGGTTTTAGATCAATACCCACTTTGCATGGTATTGATCCACCCACACAACTAACATAGGGTAAGAAGATGGATTCAAACACTTACCGTTGACAGGCGTAGCGAGAGCTTCGTCAAATGGTAATGGCGGCACCTCCTTCTTCTTCCTAGCTCCTTCTCCTTTCCAAGCTCTTTCTCTTCTCTAGGGTTTGTGAGAGACAATGGAAAGGATTTGAGGGGTTTAAGGGTGTATTTATAGGCTAGAAATAGGGTTTAGTAACCCTACTAGGATTAGGAAACTTCTAGGATTCGAAATCAGGAAAGCGGGACCCACAGAGACCAATTTCCAAATTCCCGCACATAGCTGTGCAGGCCATACCGGTCGACCGGTACCATCATCCGGTACCATCGACCGGTATACCTAAAACCAGGTATAATTGGTCGACTTCGGTCCGATTTCGTACCTGTTTGTTATCCGCTTGCCTCGTCTGGCTCGGTGATGATCGAAAGACCTGTCACGACACGAAACCAAGGTTAGACCGGGTTTTCAGAGTGCGGGTCTTACAACTCCACCACCCTTAAAAGAAATTTCGTCCCGAAATTTGCATGTAGGTACTACAACTCCCCCACCCTTAAAAGAAATTTCGGCCTCGAAATTTGAACGTACCTTGATCGTCAAAAAGGTTAGGGTACTCCTTTCTCATCGCGCTCTTTTCTTCCCAAGTAATTTTCTCCACATTTTGGCTTCTCCAATGCACCTTTACATAGTGGATATCCTTGGTTCGAAGTTGCTGAACTTTTCGGCTTGAGAGCATTACAGGCACCACTTCAAAAGTTAAGTCTTCAGTCAAGTCCGGAGGATCGGCGCTCAAGATATGCGATGGATCTCGACATACTTCTTCGAGAATGATACATGGAACACATTATGGACGCTAGACATAGATGGTGGTAGAGCCCGTTGATATGCTACATTACCACATCGATTTAATATCTCATATGGTCCCACATACCGGGGCATAGCTTCCCCTTCTTACCAAACCGTTTCAGACCTCGCACCGGTGACACCTTCAAGAACACTTTGTCACCCACGCAAACTCCGGATCTCGACGTCGATTATCGCATAGTGCTTTTGTCGAACCTGAGCTGTCTTTACTCTCTCTTTGATCTGATCAATCACTCGGCAAGTTTCTTCAACAAACTCCGGTCCTACAATTCTTCTTTCTCCCACTTCATTCCATAACAGAGGTGTACGACATTTTCTCCCATAGAGAGCTTCATATGGGGCCATCTGAATTGTAGCCTGATAACTATTGTTGTAAGCAAACTCGATAAGTGATAGCTTCTCATCCCAAGCTCCTTTGAAATCTAATGCACAAGCTCGAAGCATATCTTCCAAAATTTGAATGGTTCGTTCTGACTGTCCGTCCGTCCGAGGATGGAAAGCCGTCCCGAACTTCAACTTTGTTCCCATAGCTTTCGTAATCCTTCCCGGAATTTTGATGTAAAACGGGGATCTCCGTCAGATACTATACTCTCTGGAACGCCATGAAGTCTGACTATATTATCAACATATAACTTGGCCAGCTTCTCCATGGTATACTGAGGTCTAACCGCAATAAATCGAGCCGTCTTGGTGAGTCAATCTACTATAACCCAAACTGCATCCACTGACCTTGGTGTCAAAGGTAGACCAGTGACGAAATCCATAGTGATACAATCCCACTTCCATGCAGGCTCTGGTAACGGCTGTAGTAAACCTGCGGGTCTTTGCCTTTCCGCTTTAACTTGTTGACAATTCAGACATTGAAACACGAAACGAGCTATATCAGCTTTCATACCCCTCCACCAATAAAGTCTTCTTAGATCATGGTACATCTTGGTACTTCCTGGATGTACCGAATATGGAGTGTAATGAGCTTCAGTCATAACTCGGCCTCTGATATCGCAGTCTTCGCTCTCAGGTATACATAACCGTCCGCGATACTTGAGTACTTTGTCTGATTCCAAGGTAAAGTCAGGATTGCATGTACCCTTCTCTAAGTCTTCCTGCACTGTCTTGAGATATGGATCCTGTAGGATTGCTACCTTGACTTCATCAATTAGACTCGGCGAGATCTTCAGTGCGGCGAACATCATAGTGAACTTATGAATCAAGCCTTGCTCGACTGGATCTTCTGCAGTTTCGATAATATGTTCTTCATCAATTTCCATCGAACTCGAGGCTGTAGCACACAATGCAGCGTTTGTACTCGGTCCTGCCTCAGGTTTCGATGCCCACTTTCTGCTTAAGGCGTCAGCCACCACATTTGCTTTACCCGGATGGTACTGGATGTCGCAATCATAATCTTTTAACAATTCCAGCCATCTTCTCTGCCTCATATTCAGATCCTTCTGAGTAAAGAGATACGCTAAGCTTTTGTGATCTGACTTGATCTGAAACTTCTCACCGTACAAATAGTGTCTCCAAGTCTTGATTGCGTGAATAACCGCTGCTAGCTCCAAGTCATGCGTAGGATAGTTCTTCTCATGCTCTTTTAACTGTCTTGATGCGTAAGCGATCACCGGTTCTCCTTGCATCAGAACACACCCAATACCCAACCCGAAGCATCCGTATATAGAGTAAACGGTACGCTTGGTTCGGGGATGGTCAAGATAGGTGCAGAGACAAGTCTTGACTTCAAAATCTGGAAGCACTTCTCACACTCATCTGTCCATATAAATTTCTCTCCCTTCTTGGTCAATCCGGTGAGTGGAACCGCGATCCCGGAGTAATCTTCCACGAATCTTCTTTAATAACCAGCCAACCCAAGGAAACTACGAATCTCGCAACAGATTTTGGTGCTTCCCATCCTACTATAGCAGCTATCTTGCTTGGATCAACCTTGATACCGTCTCCGGATACAACATGGCCCAAGAAAGCCACTTCCTTCAGCCAAAACTCGCACTTCTTGAATTTTGCATAAAGCCTCACATCCCTCAGCCGTTGTAGGGCTGCTCTCAAATGCGCTGTATGAGTCTCCATGTCCTTAGAGTAAATCAATATGTCGTCGATGAATACGATGACCGGAAGTGTCTAACATGTCATGGAACACTCGGTTCATCGGTTCCATAAACGACGCTGGAGCGTTGGTCAACCCAAAAGACATAACCAGAAACTCATAATGCCCATACCTCGTCCTGAAAGTAGTCTTCGGAATATCTCCGGCCTTGATCTTCAATTGGTGATACCCCGATCGGAGATCGATCTTCGAGAAAACCTTTGCACCCTGCAGCTGATCGAACAGATCATCGATCCTAGGCAAAGGATACCGATTCTTGATCGTCAACTTGTTCAGCTCACGATAGTCAATACATAGCCGTACACTTCCGTCTTTCTTCTTGACAAACAACACAGGTGCTCCCCAAGGCGAAATACTAGGTCGTATGAAGCCCTTATCCAGCAATTCTTGTAATTGGGTCTTCAACTCCTTTAATTTGGTTGGGGCCATCCTGTATGGCGCTTTAGACACCGGAGCCGAACCTGGTATAAGATCTATCACAAATTCTGTAGCCCTGTTCGGTGGTAAGCCCCGGAAGATCTTACGGAAATACATCCGGAAACTCTCGAACCACCTCTATATCCTCCATCTTGAGTGACTCTGTGTGAGGTCGACTACAGATACGAGATAACCCACTCCTCCTTTCTCCAAGCATCTCTTAGTCTTTAGGGCGGAGAGGATCAACTTCCGCTTCCTAGATAGCTTAATCCCAGCGAAACTATAATCCTTTCCCTCTTTGTCAGTAAGCATAAGCTTCCTTTCGCCACATAAAAGGATGGCCGAATGATGGCCTAGCCAATCCATTCCTAAAATGACATCAAAATCTGCCATCTCAAGTATTACTAGGCTTGCTTCTAAGTCTCGGCCCTCGATACTTACAGTACATGGTCCATAATACTTGGTCAAAGCCACTTCGACTCCGAGTGGAGAGCGAACTATCAAGCTGGGGTTCAATCGCTTGATTGGTAACTCCATTCGCTTCCCAAAAGAAACAGAAACAAAGGAGTGCGTGGCCCCAGAGTCAAATAATACTCTCGGCTAATTGTGGCACGGTGGTGCCGGGTTGTTTCTCGCAGGTGTTGTAGCGATCCGCCCCTGTATGGGCGGAATGGTCTAATATTACGCCACCCGAGCTCTCTCCCGCAGATCTCTTCACTCCCCGTTCGAGCGAAGAAGCTGTCCCTCCGACCGGACTCTATAACCCTCGCAACCCGCACCGCCTCGTTGTAGGTCTTCTTGTCCAGACCCAAAAGGTGCTCTCTCGATGCTTCCACGTAGTCCCATGGTGAACCTACGTATCTTCGTCTCCTCTTCCCAGATCCCGACCGGTGCGAAGAAGAACAGCTCTTCGTACCTCTGGCGATATGCATCTACAATCGGACCGAGCCTCGTTGTAGGTTGAGAAACTCTCTCTCCATTTGATCTCTGAAGCTCTTTGGGAAATATTTGTCCAAGAAAGCCGCTTTAAACACTTCCCAGTCCACTAGTGTGTATTAGTTCTCCAAATATGCCCGTGTGGAATTCCACCAAGCATTCGCGTCCTCTCAGCATGTGAGTGGCAAACAGTACCTTCTCCTCCTCAGTGCACGTCATCAATCGGAAGTTCTTTTCCATTTCGGAAACCCATTGTGCTGGCCACAATGGTTTCCCCGTCCCGCCGGTGAACGATGACGGTTTCAACTTCAAGAACCCGTCCACGGCACCGCTAAGATCGTCTTGTCCTTGTGTATCTGCTCCGTACCATGGTGGTGGATACGGATACGCCCCTGGATACGTAGAAGGCGACGGAAACCGATGCGGTGGTGGTACATTCTATGCTTGGGCCCTTGGCCTTGGGCTACTCTGCACCCGTTGGGTAGTGTTAACTCCCTCGACTCGGGCGTATTACCGGTGGGGAACGAGAACCCGCTGATCCGAGCATCTTTAGTACCTCGCTCGAAATTCCTTCGTTGAGCTTGCATCCGATAGACCAAGTTTGTAACTATGGTCTCGGAATTTTCGTGAGGTGGTCCCGTGTGAATTGTCGGTACTTCTGGAGCCTGTTCCTCCTCCACTTCAGGACTGGTTTCTCTAACCTGGTCTTGCTCAGCTTGTTCTTCTTCTAGGCGCTTTCTGGCCTGATGATGCTTTCGACCCCTTCGACCGTTTCCACCTGCCATCTCAGACTATTTTATTGGATCTGAGGAGAAGACATAACACGTGAGAACATCAATAATAGTAGTGTTAGTCTTGAATACTGCAGGTAAAAATATATAGTCGAGAAGTAACATTTCGATTTACACAATTTTGGAAATTTTTAATTAAATTTTTCTGGCTCTTTTGGGGCGTACCGGTCGCAACATACCGGTCGCACACCTGTGGAAATATGCTGCGGCCGGTATAGTCGACCGGTCAAAATTAAAATTCTGGCCGAGACATACCGGTCGCATGTCTATGAGATACCGGTCGACACTCTGTATACAGTGTTGCGACCGGTATAGTCGACCGGTCAGAAAAATTTTCTGGCCGAGACATAGCGGTCGCACACCTGGGTTGATACCGGTCGACCGGTATAGGCATAATCGTTGACCGGTATGCCCAAAATGGCTTTAAAATCGCGAAAAAGTGAGATTTTTCTCACTTTTCTTTTCCTCTTTCTCTCCGGTGGCGATTCCTCTCTGCCCAACTGAGTTGCTACAGTCCGACCGGTACTCTTAGAAGCCGATTTCTCACATTCCAAAGCTAGAACATCGTCTCCAGGTAGGTCTTCTCTCTCTCTCTCTCTCATATTTTTAGGAATTTTCCATATCGTCTATATGTAAAATTTTAGGTTTTTCTTTGTTCGAGATGTTTTAACCGTAGGAACTCTTTTCCTTCGGCTTAGAAAGGGTTTAGGGACCCCCAAGAGCAAAAGCCCTCAACTAATTTGGGGTTCCACCGAACGGTTTTCCTAAAAATCAAAATTTTCATCTTTTGACCTAGGTTTTCATGAAATTTCGAAATTTTTATAATTTTTCTTAATTCTTGAAATTTCTTGCAATTTCTTGTTATAATTGCTTGTGATTGGCTTATTGAAGAGTGTGGGGGTTACGTAAGTCCTCCTCCCCATGTTTTTGGGTGAGTTCGAGGCTTTTTCCCAATTTACTGTCGTTATGCTGCCGAAATTTTAAAAATTTTCTAACTTTTTATCTTGTTTTCTTTTGTTTTGCAGATTCTAAATGGCTCCTAGACGCAACCTCGGGAAACGCTCACATGGTTCTAGTTCTCGGGTTCCCTCTCCCAGTTCCTCAGCTAGATGAGCTATGGTTTCGCTCCTTGGAAGCTCAGGCTCGGTTTTCCTGGTTTGATGATAAGAGTATTGTATCCGGGCGCCGGGTCAACGTGGGACAATTGCACCGGTTCAATGTAGAGACGGCTTTTGGCGCTCTAGGTTGGCTGCCGATTATTTCCTACACAGAGACCACACGCCCTAATCTGGTCAAGCACTTTTATGCCAATTTGGAACTCGAAGGGGATGTCGAAGACCTGAACCAGTGTAGGGATCTACGCATCACCAGCTACGTCCGGGGTGTACATATCTCCTTCAACACCCACCAGTTGGCTGATCTGCTTGGGGTTCCCAATGATGGAGATTTGGTGTACTGCGCCCCCAAGGCGAAAGGTTACTTGACTGAAGATTTGCGCCGGAAGATAGCGCATCAGATCCTCAACCCTGGGGCTCCTATGAAGGCAGCTAGCTTGAGACCTATACCCCGGGTCTACAGCCGCATTATCCAACACGATATAGTGCCACAGAGCGGTCACTATAATGAGTTGTCCCAGCTCACCCAGTACGTCACCTATTGCGTCTGCACCAGAGAGCGGATCTCACTTCCTTACCTCATCATCCGGACTATGCATCGAGCGGCTGTGGCCGATCGGGCCAGCAACCTTCCCTATGGCCGTCTCGTCACTTTCCTTCTTCGCCGTCTGGGCGTGAGTTTCAGAGGAGAGGTAGCCGTCGAGGACTCCATGACCTCCGACATCGACTGGGATGCGATACATAGGATGCAGATGGTTGATCTGCCCGTTAGTGATGACGAGTTGGAGGCTCGCCCTCGTCCACTTGGGAGAGTAGCAGCAGCAGCAGCAGCAGCAGCCGCGGCCAATGCGGCCTATGCGGCAGAGATGGGGGATGATGATGATGACGATGTAGTTGGGGAAGCACCGGTGCCCCGCCCCACGGCCTCCACTGTACCACCACCATCCGTTCCCCACGGCTGGACCATCTCGACCCCCTCCCGACTCGGTGTTGAGTATGTTTACCGAGATCGGGGACACCCCGGAGGGTCATCCTGGAGTCTCGCCGAGCGATGGGTCAGGAGTTGGGACGCCCTGGCTCATGGTCTACGGGTGACTCAGGACCAGGTGCATTGGCTTAGGGTCGCATACGAGCGGGACTATGA
This sequence comes from Protea cynaroides, assembly GCA_028583415.1. Classification (NCBI taxonomy): domain Eukaryota; kingdom Viridiplantae; phylum Streptophyta; class Magnoliopsida; order Proteales; family Proteaceae; genus Protea; species Protea cynaroides. Next base: position 60,438,939 of record CM053265.1, read on the forward strand.
TATAGCGGACCCCATTCCTCCCAGGCCTCCTACCCCATGATTTCCCATTTACTTTTCTTTTCATATGACGGTTTATATAACAGGGTAACTTCCGGTTTGTGGACTGTACCCTGTAGTATTATTACATTTGATACACTTTTCTATTTGATGAAAGTTCATGGTTTTTCCTAACTAGTGTATGTGCACAATTAAGTTTCATATTTAGAATAGTACATTATTCTCTTTCTTAGTCCGTCTCAGGTATCAAACAATGCTTAGGGTGAGTTTGTATTAAGATTTTTAAACTTCCTAACTCAGTTCATCGACCCAGTTAAGTGCAGCATGGTTTGTTGGAACAGAGCCCGAGAGCTCTGATACCAAGTTGTCACACCCCAATTCTGATCCAACCAGAACGGTGTGAGTGAACCGTCATTGAACCAACGGTTCACACCAGGATCTCGAATAGGCCGTGTCCACCCATACAAACCAATTACACATAACCACAATCAGAATATAAATATACAGCGGAAGACTTTAAATAGAATGAACTGAGTATCTATTGATAATTTAAATAAATATCCCATTATTCAAATTCAAACATAAAATAATAATCTTTTACATCTCTTAATAACAAACAAAAATAACTGAAACAAATAAGTAAAATCCATCACAGGTACACGCAGAAAGGGCACTCGCATGAAGCGTCATGCTCGTCCTGTCCGGCCTGTACGTCCAACGCCGCAGCAACACCATACGCTGGAGCGTTTACGTAATCGTCCACAGTATAACCTGCATCCAGATCTAAAACAAGATGTGCACAAAGGGTGAGCTCACAACACGTTCCGGGAAGACAATCGACGGTTTCACAATATTATGCATGAATAACAATCATTTTTATACCGTGGTCCGGTTTTAAGTTTGCAATGTGCTATAGAAAGGTTTGGTGGCCCCCGCACCTCTATACACGAGTGTGTGGTGTCGCACGGGAATCACACTACCACCAACCCACATGCACCCATCATGGAATAGAGATAGAGCTAAGGTATACCCGCACCTCCCCGATACTCTACCCATACCAGTACCTAAGCCCCTATCGGCCGGGGCTCGCAAACCGGGCTCGCAACTAACCAATCCTATATGTCAACAATGTATGCTCTATCCCAGCACAGCCGTCTACGGCATAGAGATAGAGCTAGAGCGTGCAGGCCGGGTCGGAGACCACCAAACCTCACCTCCCCCTGATACCCTATCCGCAACTAACCCACTAGGATAGAAACAATACGCAGGTAGACCCTATCCCAACATAACTCCCTACGGCATAGAGATAGAGCTAAAGCATCGTGGACAAGCCAGCGTCGACTCGGAATCCTCAGTACCACACAACGATGGCCGGGACAACATCAATATCGGAGACCACCTTACCACGATCTTCCCCTGATACCCCACCCGTACCAAGCATGTTAAGACAGAATACTACAAAAAGTGTTAGTGTGAAGAGCGATCCCAGGCCCATGCCCCACTCCACACACCAACGAAAACAATCACATGCCTAACAATCACATCCTATGAATGCATGAACAATAATAATAACTGAAAGTAAAGGATGGCATGTGAATATGTACAAACATCACATCATAGATATTCAATGATTAACAACGATTTACTGTCCATTAATTATTAGGTTTAGGTCAGATTCCCTTACCTGACGCTCGTTCGATCACTTGCTCCACGTCGCAAGATCCAAATGATAAGTCACAGCGTCCTACATAATATTAGGGTTTCATTAGAATATATTATTTAGGGTTTCATGTTGGTCGAAAACCAACAGAGATCACAAACTGCCCTCACAGAGCTGACCGGTGGCATGTACCGGTCGCAGCTCTATGGGAAAGACTGGCGACCGGTATGGTCAGCCGGTCCCCCACAGATAACCTCCCGAGAGGTAGCGGTTGCAACATACCGGTCGCACTATGTGCAACCGGTATAGTCGACCGGTATGTCTCCGGAAGACCATACATGGGTTCTTCGACTACCGTCGATCATCCTCCATGGATTCTCAGGGTTTCTACTATCCATTCTAAGTCTAGGCTTTGGGTTAGAGTTATCCCCAACTCATTCAAGTCTCGTTTCGACGAATATCATCTCGCAACTCAAATCTAGGGTTTGACGGCAACTTAGGGTTTATTGGCCAATTTAGGGTTTTAGATCAATACCCACTTTGCATGGTATTGATCCACCCACACAACTAACATAGGGTAAGAAGATGGATTCAAACACTTACCGTTGACAGGCGTAGCGAGAGCTTCGTCAAACGGTAATGGCGGCACCTCCTTCTTCTTCCTAGCTCCTTCTCCTTTCCAAGCTCTTTCTCTTCTCTAGGGTTTGTGAGAGACAATGGAAAGGATTTGAGGGGTTTAAGGGTGTATTTATAGGCTAGAAATAGGGTTTAGTAACCCTACTAGGATTAGGAAACTTCTAGGATTCGAAATCAGGAAAGCGAGACCCGCAGAGACCAATTTCCAAATTCCCGCACATAGCTGTGCAGGCCATACCGGTCGACCGGTACCATCATCCGGTACCATCGACCGGTATACCTAAAACCAGGTATAATTGGTCGACTTCGGTCCGATTTCGTACCTGTTTGTTATCCGCTTGCCTCGTCTGGCTCGGTGATGATCGGAAGACCTGTCACGACACGAAACCAAGGTTAGACCGGGTTTTCAGAGTGCGGGTCTTACAGTGAGGCCTTGGATACATTGTTTGACATTAGGGTTGGTTAGTTGCGAGCCCAGTTTGCAAGCCCTCGCCAACAGGGGCTTACGTGTTGGTATGGGCAACCGGTACAGCCATGCCGTTTTCATGGGGTGTATATTGTCCATGGTGGGTGCATGTGGGGCGACGGTGTTGTTTTCATTGGGCGTTTCTACACACTCGTGTATAGAGGTGCGGCGGCCACCTATCCTTTCTATAGCACATTGCAAACTTTAAACCAGACCAAAGATATGAATTGATTGCATGCATATGTATTGTTGCATTGTTTTGTTTGCTCCCTGAGCCGTGATGTGTGCTCACCCTTTCGAATTCGAATACTTTTAGTTGATGATGCAGGTACCACCGTTGAAGATTATATGAACGCTCCTGTGTACGGGCAGGTGGCGACAATGGAAGCTGAAGACTTAGTGGATATGCATGACCCTTCATGCGAGTGCAACTCATGCGTATTCGATTAGATTTTGTTTAATTTTATTAAAGACATGTAATTGATATTTATTTAATTATGTCTCAGTTGATTTATCAATAATTTGATATTTATTTATGGTTATCACAGTTAGATTCTCAGTTCATTATCTGTAAGACTTCCGCTATTTTTTTTATTACCTCTGATTAATGTGGAATGTGTTTTGATTTATCATATGTGGGATAGCCTATTGTGAGATCCTGGTTGAACCGTTGGTTTATTGACGGTTCATCACACCATTCTGATTGGTGCAGAATTGGGGTGTGACAGTACCTCCCCAAACCCTGCCCAATTTTCTATGCCGTAGGAAGCTGTGCTGGGATAGGGCCTACTATGATGACATATATGATTGGTTAGTTGCGAGCCCAGTTTGTAAGCCCTCGCCAATAGGGGCTTACATGTTGGTATGGATAGGGCATCAGGGGAAGTGTTGGCGGTGTGTAATCCAAACACTTTAGCTCTATCCCTATTCCATGGTGGGTGCATGTGGGACAACAGTGGTGTTTGATCCATTGGGAAGATTCACACTCTTGTGTATAGAGGTGTGGTGGTCGCCAATCCTTTCTATAGTACATTGCAAACTTAAAAACAGACCATAATGTGAATGTTACTCATGCATGTTGCTTGTTACATTGTCTGATTTTCTTATTGAGAGTATATATACGTGTTTTTAGATGTTGATGCAGATTATACTATAGAGGACTACGTGAATGCTCCAGTATATGGAGGTGTTGCTGCTTTAGAAGTGCAAGCAGGGGAGGACGAGCATGATGCTTCATGCGAGTGCCCTTTCTGCATGTACCTCTAGGATGGTTTTATTTTCTTTTATTTTATTTTAGTTGGATTCATAAATTGTGTAAAGATATTTTATTTACGTTTTGATGTGGAGAATAATTGGTTACTATACTTACAATGTAGAACTCAATTCATTTAATTTAAGACTTTCGCTGTATTTACTTATATTCTGATTATGGTTATGTGCAATGGTTTGTATTAGTGGATATTGTCTTATTGAGATCCTGGTGTGAACCGTTGATTTAGTGGTGGTTCACTCACACTTCTGGTTCAGTCGAAATTAGGGTGTGACAACTGGTGATGCAGAGCAAGTTTCAGATGAGAGTTAATAGTTTAAAAGAATGATGGGAAGCAAAGCACTCAAATTCCATTAACACTCATGGAGAACATGAAAATCAAGTGATAAGTACCTAAATTTTGATTTGATTGAATAGTTGAGGACATGAGCACTTGTATCAAAGGGTGTATCTATTTCTTGATCAAAAGCTTACAACCTTTTCTGATGCTGAGGTCTTTCTATGTGTTAATACCATATCCCGTCAATCAATGGTAAGATGACATGTGTCTCAGGAATCAGGGGCATCCACACTGCAACACGTATCCCACACGTGTCAAGACTCTATTTAAATAAGTGGTTTTCCATTCTGGTGTGAAACCCTTCTTCAATCGACACCCACAAGCCACATCTAAGGGTACCTTGAAAGGGCATGTCCTACTCTATAAATAGGGTAGGGGGAGCCTGTTGGCCATGTGTTATCTTTGTTGGCAACTTGGCTGATGTGAACAGTGTTGGTAAGCTTACAATCAGAGAAATGAGAAGAGAGAGCATCAGTGCAAGAGAGAGAGTGTCTGTGCAAGTGGCAGTGGTGTTTGTGCAAGTAAAAGAGATGAGCTAAGCCTTATGTATGTGTTCTAAGCCTTATGTATGTGTTCAACAGTTTTATAGAGTGATTCAGAAAATTGAGAGAGAATGAGAGTCCCATTGATGGTGTGGCAAGAAGAGAGAGTGTGGATCCCATAGTGGGTCCCACTAATGATGTGTGGTAATTTATGGTGATGTGGCATCTACTGTGGCATCTGACAAGCATATAATGAAGAAAGAGAAAGAGGAGAGAAAATGAAGAGAGACATTGAAGAGAGAGAATCTAGAGAGAGAAATAAGAGATAAAATCTAAAGAGAGAAGGAGGAGAGAGAAAGAGGTGAGGTGGCATGCCACCTGTCGGGCCACTACGTGCACCTGGCTGCAGGCCATAGGCCCACAGCCACAGGCTCAAAGGCAGCAGCACTAGCCAGCACCTGCCGCAAGCAGCAAGGCCCTCAAGCACTGTCGCGTACAGCTACAGCCCAAGCAGCAGCTCATGGCAGCCGCGCGCATGGCCTTGCCTCAAGCAATGCTCACATGGCTCTGCTGCATGGCCTTGGCCGCCCCCTAGAAACATGTGCACCATCTATTTGAAAATTTTCTAAGAGAGAGAAAAGCTTAACAGGTTACTGAGGCATATTTTGGGCATATAAAAAATAGTGGATTCAAGAATATCGGTCACGATGAAGCCACGAAGTACATATGCTGATCGGGTGGCCTAAAAGAAGGCGGGCTAAGGTGTGGCACGATAGACATGATTTGATGCTCCCGCGAGCATGGTGATTGGTTGAACGCAATTTAATGTGATGGTTTGCGTTACATGGAACACTAGACATAATATGGTGATGGCGTGCATATAGTGTGACAGCATACAGACCCCGATCGAATGGCCTCAAATGAACTTAATCTCACATGTTAGGATCATGCCGATCAGACGGTCAATTTTGAAATCCCGCACTTTTTGTTTGATCGAACGGTTTTTTAAATAAGATACCCTATGCGTCAATTGGAACTTGACAACGAGTTCTGACCGGTCAACGCTAGTGTTACTATGGTGTGGCCTGGTGCACAAAAATGTTTTGGGAAGATTCAGATAGTATGGTTATATTTTGGTCTGATCGAGATTGACATGATTTATCAGATCCAACGGTCGAAACTCAAGACCGCCATTTTTAACTGATCCAGCTGTCATTATTAGAGATTATGCGCTCCTCCAATCATAACTCAACAGTGCTATGTTGTGTCAGCGCGGCAGTGATAAGGTGTTGCAGCGTGCACGATTATGTTCAAAAAGATTCTTTTTTCTCTTATCTCATTGGCCGAAACAATATTGGCTATATCTCGGCCGTTTGACATCCAAATCGGACGGTTCAAATTCCTGTGTGCCCTATTTTGGATGCTTTACCATCTGAGAATGGCAAGGAGATGATGAATAGAGTTGTTGCTCTGGTTTTAAGGCCGAAAAACTCTCATGAGGTTGTAGGTTGGTTTTGAATGCATGGAATCCTTCTACCTACCTCCCATGACTTGTTTGGGACTCCATTGAGGAGTATTGGAGGACCATAATGGTATTTAGCCATTAATGGTGAAGGATTGAGGCAGAGAAGTGGAAGAAGCTTGGGTTTTGGGGGAAAAACCCTCTCTTGAAGGTGTGGTGTGGGTTTAAGGCTGTGATTCTACCACCGACCTTTTAGGGGTTTAAGGGGTGCCATTAATCAATAATAAAGAGCTTGAATGAGTGTTTATGAACAATGATTGTTGTTTGAAGCTTCTATGAGAGCCATAATGGGGTTTGATGTGTTCTCAATGCATTGAAGGCATTGAATGTTGGTCTGCCATTATAGAGGAGCTGTGTGAGCTTGAGTGAGCCTATGAAGAGCTGTATGATGTGTTGATGCTGTGTTGAAGAGAGGAGAGCATTACCAAGCTTCCCAGAGTTGCTTCAGAGTCTTCCCAGAGTCCGAGAAACTTACTCACAAGGGTTTTAAGCCTTTCAACCTTATATGAGCTTTACTTTATTATTTCTTGTACTCATTATATGCTAGTTGTAGGTGATGAATTATGAATACCTAACTAGCCTGTGCTAAAATTGTAGGGCATTGTTATAAGCCCAAAACTATAACTGTTTTCTTCCCGTGGGTGCAGGTTAAGCATAGTGTGTGCAATGCATGTTGAGCACTGGCACTTTAGTACCTGAATTGTAGGCACATCTGTGTCCTCCTGATTTTATGCTGGGTAAACTGGGTGTATGTACTCCTTGCTGTATAAATAGCTAAAAGAAACGTATTGAGTATATACGAAGCCCGTAGGGCATTATTCAATGGACTAGCCATGGACTAGCCATCATACACTGTGTTGATGAACCACGTATATCTTTGTGTTGTGGATGCAGTATATGTGTTTATTATGTATATTGTGAAGTGCGTGGAATGCCTACAGGATGGGTGTGCACAACATGGTAGACCTGGCCACTATGTGGTAACGAGGTAGTTATGCATACGATTGTGTGTGTGTGTGGTAGTGGTTTAGTGGTTGTGTGATTGTAGTCAATGAGGGAAGTGTTGATGCTAAAAATGGTTCACTTTGACTTGAATGCCATGTCGATGGAGATCTTCATGGCTTAAGTGAGTAATACAGCATGTAAGGAGTCAGCCACAACGATGAAAGAGTTATTCTTTGTTATAACTGACCTACAGAGGAGAACCTGAAATAACAGAGGAAAAGCGAAGAGGGGTGGACTGGGTAGTCCGACGGCTACTCCGATGCTTAAGTTAGTTTTCAGATCAAGCAGTATGAAGTACTACAGAAAGAATACTTCTTAAGAATGGGGTAAGGTTTGAGTCAAGAGAGAGTGGATGTAAAATTATCCATCATGAGATCATTAGGAAGTCAGCCAGCCACCTTACCTTTGAACTCTAGTGTATTTATAGAGAGTTAAGGCACTTGTAGAAGTGCTACGAACTACCCATGTAGTGGAGACAATTGAGAAACTGTCTAGATGATGATTCACCGTTGGATAAGAACCCAACAGTCTAGATGATTGCAGTTAATGGCATCATGGTGCACCAATCTTGGTATGTAATTGTTGTGTGGGGAACAGTTCTCTACCAGAATAGAAAACCACCAACTCTATTATCCTTGTGACACATGATTGATAACCGAAGTTCTCAATAGTTAATTGTATAAGCTGTTGGATGCCGATCCTACGGTCTTGAAAGATGTGGTTATGGGTGCATATCAATATCTTCTTGTTTATAGGGAAGTGATTGATAAATGCAGTTGTGAGTGCATATCCCCTTAGATTTCTCCCTATTTCTAGGGAAGTAATTGATAGAAGTTCAAATTGTTGAAATTTTCCCTTATATTGAGGGGAACCACCAATATCATTAGATCATCGCCATGTGTTATGCACATGTGATATGTATGCTAATAATAATAATAATATGGACACATGTCACTCTATCATTGGTAGGCAGAATATGGTATCAATAGGAAGCATTAGCTCAAGGTAGTGGTTGTCTTCAAAGGATCATCGAGAAAAAATTTCGAAGACACTGATTCACCCCCCTCTCAGTGTCAACTTGTGATCAACAGAGCCTTCATCAGTTACAATTTTAAGAGTTTAATGCTCTCTCTCTCTCTCTCCCACTCTAATAGCCTACACCATATGCTATCCCCCTGTCGAATTTGCTATTGATTTTTCATACAAAAATCAGTTTTTGCCATTATCTATCATCTGCATTTGCCTTAGCACCACTCCGAAGTACTCGAAAGGGCGCATTAGACTAGTTCAGGTTTAATGCAGGAAGTCAAAGTTGCTTTATCTTGGAGCCAAATTTGCAATACAATCCGGTTGCACCATTAGGGGCAAATTCTATCTTTAGGACAGTATTGATTGTGATACAACCTAGCTTCAATTAATACATTATCTTGAGTATCTCTTGTAGTCTCCATCATCAAAATACAACTCCTTCAAGGAACAAATAAGTGACTTCTCGTATAAGGTACAATTTTACACAACACATACTATGACAGTGGCCATTCAAGTACAACCATTTTCCTTTTCTACTTAGATTTTGGATGTAGAATTACCAATTTTAAACGAAAACATGAGAAAAGAAAACACAATCTTCTCCATAATTACCTTATATGATAGAAACACAAATCAATGGTACCAACCATCTTTATGCGATACCAACTGCCTGTTCACCTGAACTAGAAACCTTCGACTCCTCCATAAATTAGAATCTTGAACCTGCAATAATTAATTGACGTGGTGTAAAAGGTCTTCGTGGAGCTGAAAATTGCAAATAAACCCTGCTATTGGTCAGGAGAAAACAATAAAATACAAGCACTCATTTATGTAAAGCACAATTCACTTACTTGGAACCAGGTAGTGGAAGGCATTGATAAATAAACTGAAGGAACCACACAACCAGGCCTGATGTAGCTCTCCATTTCAGATGGACCGTGAGAGAGCCAGTTAAATATTAGAAACAGTGAGCAATATTTGCTATTGAACTCTTAATTTTACATGCAACTTTATGGAACATAAAAAAACCCAAAATAATCATTACTGTTGTCGGTGGAATCCATTTAGCTTCTTCGATCCTACCACGTAGATGGAACACCTACACAATACGAAGAGGGGCGAGATATACCCCGGGGCCACTCCGATGCTAAAGTTAGAAACCTCCAAGGACATGCAAAATGGAGCTCTTAGTGATACACTATAACTCTTTGAAGATGGGGGTTCCTTGAGATGTTGGCACCACCACCATCTTCCCTTCCTCTCTGGAGAAGTGAGATACTAAAACTGTAAAGAGAATAAAACGCCAGAGGAATAATTCCTGATTAGGGTGCTTTTCTTATGGCTTAGATATTCTTTTTTCTCTCCCCTCCTCTACAATTGAGATCCTTTTGCTATATATAAGTCCCTGAGGAAGCTTTCTAGACAAGCCTCTCCACACCTACCACCATCTCAATCACCAGCCTCTTAGGAAATAGTAGGTTTGATAGATTATGACCCCTTAGGGCGGCGTTGAGACATTTTGTCAGCCGCTTACGACCTCCCTGGGTCTTCTTCGACCCCCTTATATTCCACGTCCTCCATCTTTTCTGATACTTGTCTTTGCCCTTACACTTTTATCGAGTGCCGGTCATGCTTTTGGCCGATTCGGTCCATGATATAGTGATCAGACCAATCAAATCGGCCTACTTGGCATTTATGATTGGTGTCAGTATTTATAAGCATTAATGGTGGTCCATTAAATGCCCAGCTACCCCCATCAACCGGTCCCATCATGTCAGGATCACCCTGAGGGGTCGAACATGAGTTCCTTTTTCGGACATCTCTTATTCTCATTCCTTGCGCCTTAGATGTATGCCACGTGTCATTTTCTCCAGGATCATCTTACATTCTCCATTGATGGTTAGATTTTTATCCATTATGATTTTTCCCTAACAATTACTTAACTATGTGTGTAGTGTCCCAGGAAAATCATTAGGACCTTTACCAAATAATTTAGAAATTATTCGTCTAGTACGGTCCTGTAGAGGAGTAAAATGAAATTATGCTTTCTTTCAACAAAAACTGAGCCAAGAGACAGAAATGTGTGTTTACAACCTTTAACCAACTTGGAAGGAGGTAGGGAGTAGTATTACCTGAGCATCAAAATTTGAACTAGGAGATTGGGTCAGACCCAGAAGAAGATTAAGAGGGACTCTCAAATCAGAGAAAAATAAAAAGAAGATTAAAAGAATTAAAAAGGGAAAAAAGGATGAGGAATCCTCCCCTATGTAGTGCTATGAGCACTTTGCATTAATGATTTCCGTCGATCACTTTGCATTTATGACACCTGAATAAGCACATGACCCAGGAAGCATTTCATCCCATTGCCTAGTTGCACTCTCCAACAAAGACTTAGCGCGTAGGAAAAATAATCCAAACCTCAATTTCTATAACTGGATCCCCTTGTTTTAATAGCCTGCAACTAAGACCCAGAAATATGTAACCATCCCCAGAAATATTCACATGCAATCCATTAGTTGATTTCCATCCACAAGAGAAAATTCTCTAGAATCACAACAAAATAAAAAAGACATTAAAAAAAGGACTTTACATGTAATCTTATCGAAGTAGGAAAACAATACAACAATAGTGTTTCTGTTCATGGCAATAATCAAGGTAAATCAATTACCTCTCACTTTTTTATTTTCTCTTCTATCCCCTCCCCCCCCCCCCCAAAAAAAAAAAAAAAAAAATAGTCATCTGATAATTCTCTTCCTCCCAAAGTTGTTTATTTGATTGGTCCTTTTGTCTTGTTAATTAATCAGCTAATTCTCTCATTCTCCCCATTCATTTGGTTTCAATAACTCTTCTCTGCCTCCTTGGTTCTTTAAAGGGGGAAGCAGCATAGACACAAAAGAAACACAGAAATATTCATGTAATAAGAGCATGATGTTTCTCCAGTCTGCATTTGGAACTCAAAGATAATAAAAATGAAGGCTAAAATGATGAGATTGAAAGAACAATATGACTATGAAAGGTTGTTAGAATTATAAAAGTCTACATGGTAGTTTATCAAGTTAGCATTTTGCAATCATTTCAACAATGTAAAATTGCAGAGGTTTTAATTCACAGTTAATACCATTTGCCAGTTTAGCCAGGAAAAATACTCCGCAAAAATTGTTGGCGCCAATTCTTGTACAGAAGATGAGAAAATTCTAAGTAAATTATGGAAGTTCATTTCCAACATGTTCTTTCAAGATGAAATATACTCATGATTTCTATAACAGTTTGTTAGATAAGTAACTAAAAGGCCAACCAAATTTCTGGTCACTGTAACAAAATTAGAGCAGGGACCAGCCCAGATCAGCTCATAGAAAACCCAAATAGCATCTTGCACTATAGAAGTGGAAGTATTGAAAACAGCAGCAGAGAAAAGCATTCAAAATCTAGTAATCTACTTACTAAACATGCCAAACTTTACCGAACCAGCTGAGTCTAATGGCGAAAAGGAGCCATGTTAAAGTCAAACTGATAGGGGAATTAGTAATAATTTTCCAACTTCCAAGTCCATAATAAACCCCCTCCCTTGCCCTGATTTGACTCATAGTTTATCCCAAATTTGGCCAGAGTTGTACCAACCCACCTTTAGATTCAAAACTTGTTCATTAGGCACAGGTGTAACATAGATATCAGCCTTCAACAATAGAGTGCACCAACCAATTGAAAGTAAGGACTAATGACCATAACTTATCATCAATGACCTTGACATCATACTTTCAACAAAGTTATAACTTTGAGTCTCCTTTAGCTCATAACCACAGAGTTTAATAGCTACACAAATGACTCAAGTGAATCAGCCAGGATTTGTGGCTAAATGCTTTCAACAAGTTCAACCATCTGGCATAGGCCTGACCAGTTCTTGCATGAACCATAAGTGAAAACCAAATCGCTGACTTGGGGCAACCTGGTCTACCATCAATATCTTAAAATTGTACATCATAATATCATTTAGGACAAACGACATTAATAGTGATTCTGGTTTTTCCTTGTGCAAACAATTTGTTTTGCAATGAAAGGAGCAATAATCTTACAATCCTAAAAGGAGTATAATGGATTCTGAAACTCAAATCATACAAAACAATAAAAATATTTTGATTAATAAGTTGTAACTAATTTCATTTAACGAACACATTTGGCAAAATAATGCTCCTGATGCAGTAACTTGCTCGTGAATGGATCAATGGATGGACCAATGTAAACCACTTGGGCTACCCAAGCCAAACCAGAACCGATCCAAAGCCAAACCAACATTTTGGTCTGGACAGGGTGTGGTTCGTTGACCAGGTTGGTTAAACTTTCTCCCTTCTCCACATCATTCGCACTTATTACTTTCTTATGTAATTTTATATTTTTCCTTTTAGTTAGATTTCCTGAATTACCCTTTTGGCTTTTACAACAATTTTGTCATATCCCATCCCTTACATTTGCTTCCTAGTCTACCCCTCTTCATGAAATCAAATCCCCTTCATATCCCCTTCACTTTTTTTTGCTAGAAGTCTGATTATATTAGAGAAATAAAGAAATAGGACAAAGAAAGTTCCGAAGAAGGGTGTAATACCCCACCTTCGGCATTGCCATCAGTAGAGGCCACCCAAGGAACACAAAACTACTAAAAAAAAAATCTAGGTCTATGGGAGGTATCCCACATGACCTCTCAAGCTAAAAAGTCAGGACAAGATATCCATGAACTAGAAACTCTGTCATGAGCAGCTCTTCTACCTAGCATATCTGTTACATTATTTATTTCCCTAGAACAGTGGGTAACTCTAAACTGACACCTTCGTGTCCCCTTCACTTTAACTTACCCATTATCCCCTTGAGTTTCTGGTTTATTACCAACTTACCATTGCACCTCATATCTTGGTCTTATAATATTTGAGTGGGTCCATTAATGGACCAATTAGGTTTTCTTAACCCGGTCCCGCATCAACTCCTAAACACAAATAGTAGAAGCATCTATAATGTTGTAGTGTATCCAATAAATAAATCCAGGGTTCTCAAGCAAGAAGAGTAGTGCATACCTGTAGGAGCTCAATACTGCCGGCATCAGAAGACTGCTTGATGGCATGTGAAGAGCATGACAAGAATACAAAGACATATACACAATTAAAATGAAGACAACATGGGAATGTTTTGAAAAAAAATGCAAAGACAAGAATTACCAAATGATTGTTCCACATATTTAATCAATTAAAAAAATTTCCAATATTTGTTTCTAGTAAAGGTAAAATATAGTGATCTCTAACGATGAGGGAAAATGAAGTTTATCTTTCTTTACCTCTTAAAAACAAATATCGAAATTTTTTTAAACCTGCAAAAGTTTCTCGTAGAATATTTTAAGTCAAAACAAAAGGAGTCTTAATATTATGTTCTTAATGTTTTTGCCACAATTTTTATGCTATTGTTGTTGGTTGAATTTTCCACCTACATGTGTGAAAGCTTCTCCTTCATCAAGCACATAGTGCATACCTATGTTTTGAGGTTTCCCTGATCTTATCTTTGCCCTGTCACCTTGATTGCTGATCCCAAGGGTTTGATGCCAACTACTGCACTTAGGAGGCTTGGAAGAGCAAACACAGTAACTAAACATCAACATGGGGTCAAGTAATCCTAACTCAATAAGAATATTGGATTTCAGAATTCTGTAAATAGTTCCAAAATGTCTATATGATCTTGGCAGAAGAAGCATTCTTCAACTCCAACTTTAATCTCAGCCATTTGCTATTAGCTTTGAGAGTGTTTCACTTTTTTTCTTTTTTTCTTTTTTGTGGATTGCAGAGGGTCAAAAATCCTGAAATACTGTGACTTGTTATGGTTTTGAGGGTCTACTATAATCAGATCAGAAATGCATAGAAAGTAAATTTCGGCGATACTGGGATAAGGGAAAATAGGAGAGGAGATGGCGAAGAAAAGGTAAATACAGAAAGAATATATTAATTTAAATTTTTTTTCCTCATGAATTTTGACTGAAGTCTTGGAGCTTTGGTTCCAAGCCAGTTGATCCCGAATTCGAAACCAAGAATTGATGTTTTGACCTTCCTTTCTCACTTAAAGCTCAAAGAAACTGATGATAAACAGATTCAACATTATAGTTTTTTTTTATCGAAAACATCATAGTTAAAACAACTCTTTCCCCGGAAGACTTTAAGTTTAAAGCCAAACCAGGTGATGAGGACTACCCTGGAAACTAAGGGCCCATTCGATAAAACTTCTACTTTTGGATTCTAGATTCTGGTTTAAATTTAGATTCTACTCCAGGCTACTCCAAGATTATTTTGGAGTAGAAACTTGTTTGATAATGCAATTCTGAAATGAATTTCAAAGCATCTTTCGATTAGAAACATGTTTGATAACATACTATCCCCCCAATCAAAGTCTAGAAAACAGTCCTGGTAGTGGTGGGTGGTGGTGGTGGTGGGTAATGGCAATGGTCGTGGGTGGTGGGTGGTGGGTGGTGGGTGGTGGGTGGTGGGTGGTGGTGGCGGTGGTTGTGGTGGTGGCGGTGGTGGGTGGTGGTGGTGGTGGTTATGGTGGCAGCGGCGGCGGCGGCCACAACAGCGGCGGTGGCGGTGGAGATGGTTGTCGCAGTAGTTGTCACACCCCAATTCCGGCTGAACCAGAAGTGTGAGTGAACCGTCACTAAACCAATTATTCACACCAGGATCTCAATAAGACCGTGTCCACTAATACAAACCAATGCACATAACCACAATCAGAAGATAAATAAATATAGCGGAAGTTTTGATAATAATGAACTGAGTACTTCTATTGATAAATAAATAAATTATCCAATTATTTAAAATACCAAAACGTAAATAGAATAGCTTTACATCGTATATAAAATCCAGCTGAAACAAATAAAATAAATTAAAACCATCCTAGAGGTACACGCAGTAAGGGCACTCGCATGAAGCATCATGCTCGTCTTCCCCTGCTAGCACTTCCAGGGCAGCAACTCTTCTATACAGTGGAGCATCCACGTAGTCCTCGACAGTGTAACCTGCATCAACATGTAGAAACATGTATATATACAAGGGTGAGCTCACAACTTAGCACAGTAAGACAATCAGACAATGCAACACACATCATGCATGAGTAACATTCACATTATGGTCTGGTTTTAAGTTTGCAATGTGCTATAGAAAGGATTGACGGCCATCGCACCTCTATACACTAGTGTGTGACTCCGCCCAATGGATCAAACACCACTATCATCCCACATGCACCCACCATGGAATAGAGATAGAGCTAAAGTGTCTAGATCAAACACCGTCAACACTTCCCCTGATGCCCTACCCATACCAACACGTAAGCCCCTATTGGTGAGGGCTTGCAAACTGGGATCGCAACTAACCAATCCTATATGTCACCACAGTAGGCCCTATCCCAGCACAGCTCATTATGGCATAGAGATAGGGCTAGAGTCTAGTGGCCAAGCCGGAGACCACAGTGCCACTTCCTCCCCTGATACCTTACCCACACCAAGCATGCTAAGACAGAAGTGATACGAAAAGGTTCTAGTGTGAAGAAAGATCCCAGACCCTAGGCCCTTCCCATTCCACACACCAACGAAAACAATCACATGCCTAACAATCACATCCTAGCATAGCGAGTATGCATGAACAATATAATAACTGAAAGTAAAGATGACATGCGAATATGCATAAACACCATTCCATAGAATCACAATTATTAACAACGTTTTACTGTTATTAAGTTATTAGGGTTTAGGTTCGATTCCCTTACCTGACTCTTGATTGCTAACTTGCTCCACGTCACAGAATCCAAACTCGCTATCACAAGGTCCTACACAATGTTAGGGTTAAATTAGAATTAATTTCTTACGGTTTACGTTGGTCGAAAAACCAACTGGATCAAAATATACCCCATACAGTGCACACCGGTTGCAGGTACCGATTGCTGCACTGTGGGGAAAGGTACGACCGCTATAGTCGATCGGTCCCCCACAGACCAACTCCCGAGAGGTACCGGTCGCATATAGTGCGACCGGTATGGTTTACCGGTATGCCTCTGAAAGACCACCAACTTAGTGTTCGCCTTCCGTCGGTCACCCCCTATTGGTTCTAGGACTGTTCCTATGCATTCTAGGTCTGAGCAAAGAGTTAGAGTTGTTTCATGTTCCATTCAAGTCCTAGTTTCGATGATCCTCAGCCTAGAATGCAAATCTAGGGTTCATCGCCTTGCATGGTATTGATCAATTCATGATTAATCATCTATAATGCTTAACTTAGAGGAAAGTTCAAGCACTTACCGTTGGTTCGTAACTATGGTGTTCTTCGTCCAACGGCGGCTCTTCTCCCACCTTTCTTAGCCCCTTCTCCTTCTTCGATCTCTTTCTCCTCTCTAGGGTTTGTGAGGATCAATCAAGGAGTTTTAAGGAGGTTTAAGGGTCCTTAAATAGACTAGGATAGAGTTTAGGAAGTTTCCCTACGTTAGGAAAGTCCCTAGGCTTGAGATTTGACAAGCGGGGTCCACGGAGATCCGTTCTCGGATTTAACTAGTCTACCCATGCAGACATACCAGTCGACCGGTACCATCGATCGGTACCATAGACCGGTATGAAAAATATCATACTTTTAGGTCCATTTTCGTACCTAGTTGTCATCCGTTTGTCCCGTCTGGCCCGGTGATGATTGGAAGACCTGTTACGACATAGATCGGGTTCATAGAGTGCGGGTCTTACAACTCCCCCACCCTTAAAAGAAATTTCATCCCCGAAATTTGCATGTAGGTTTCACAACTCCCCCACCCTTAAAAGAAATTTTGGCCTCGAAATTTGTACGTACCTTGTTCGTCAAAAAGGTTAGTGTATTCCTTTCGCATCGCGTTCTCTTCCTCCCAAGTAATTTCTTCTACATCTTGGATTTTCCAATGCACTTTGACGTAATGGATATCCTTGCTTCAGAGATGTTGTACCTTTCAGCTTGTGAGCATCACAGGTACCACTTCAAATGTCAAGTCCTCTGTCAAGTCTGGTAGGTCTGCTGTCAAGATGTGTGATGCATCCCTGACATACTTCTTTAATAATGAAACATGGAACACATCATGAATGCTTGACATGGATGGTGGTAGAGCCAGTTGATATGCCACATTACCACGTCTAGTCAAAATCTCGTATGGTCGCACATACCTGGGGCATAGCTTTCCCTTCTTACCAAACCATTTCAGACCTCGCATAGGTGATATCTTCAAGAACACCTTATCACCCACTGCAAACTCCAGATCTCGACATCGGTTATCTGCATAGTTCTTTTGTCGAACATGAACTATCTTTACTCTTTCCTTAATTTGATCAATCGCTCGACAAGTTTCTTCTACGAACTCCGGTCCCACAATCCTTCTCTCTCCTACTTCATTCCATAATAGAAGTGTACGACATTTTTTACCATAAAGCGCCTCATATGGAGCCATCTGGATCGTAGCCTGGTAACTATTGTTATAAGCAAACTCAATAAGCGATAGATTCTCGTCCCAAGCTCCTTTGAAATCTAGAGCACACGCTCGGAGCATATCCTCTAAGATTTGAATAGTTCTTTCTGACTGCCCGTCTGTCTGAGGATGAAAAGCTGTGCTAAACTTTAACTTGGTTCCCATGGCTTTCTGTAATCCTTCTCAGAACTTTGATGTAAAACAGGGATCTCTGTCAGATACTATACTCTCTGGGACACCGTGAAGTCTGACTATATTATCTACATATAGCTTGGCCAGCTTGTCCATGGTATACTGAGGTCTGACAGCGATGAAGCGAGCTGTCTTGCTAAGTCGATCGACTATAACTCATACTGCATCCAC
The DNA here is from genome assembly GCA_028583415.1 of Protea cynaroides. Lineage (NCBI taxonomy): Eukaryota > Viridiplantae > Streptophyta > Magnoliopsida > Proteales > Proteaceae > Protea > Protea cynaroides. Next base: position 60,457,198 of record CM053265.1, read on the forward strand.
TGACCTTGGTGTCAAGGGTAGGCCAGTGACAAAATCCATTGTGATACAATCCCACTTCCATGCTAGCTCCGATAGTGGTTGTAACAATCCTGCGGGTCTCTGCCTTTCTACTTTAACTTGCTGGCAATTTAGACATTGGAATACGAATCGAGCTGCATTCACTTTCATACCCCTCCACCAATATAGTCTTCTTAAATCATGGTACATCTTGGTGCTTCCTGGATGTACCGAATATGGGGTATAATGAGCTTCTGTCATAATTTTATCTCTGATATTTGAGTTCTCACTCTCAGGTATACATAATCGTCCATGATACCTGAGTACCTTGTCTGAATCCAAGGTAAAGTCAGGGTTGCTTTTACCCTTCTTTAGATCTTCTTGCACAATCTTGAGGTGTGGATCCTGTAGGATTGCTATTTTTACCTCATCCATTAGATTTGGTGAGATCTTCAAGGCTGCGAACATCAATGCGAACTTATGAATGAAGCCCTGTTCCACTGGATCTTCTGTCATCTTTAATATATACTCTTCTTCATTCTCTACTGAGCCTGAGGCTGCAGCATATAGTGCAGCATTTGTACTAGGTCATGTCTCAGGTTTCAATGCCCACTTTCTGCTTAAGGCATCAGCTACGACGTTTGCTTTACTCGGATGGTACTAGATGTCACAATCATAATCTTTTAATAGCTCCAGCCATCTCCTCTGTCTCATATTCAGGTCCTTTTGAGTAAAAAGGTAAGTCAAACTCTTATGATCCGACTTGATCTGAAACTTTTCACCATAAAGGTAGTGCCTCCAAGTCTTGATTGCGTGAATGATCGCTGCTAACTCCAGATCATGCGTAGGATAGTTCTTCTCATGCTCTTTCAATTGTCTTGATGCGTAGGCAATCACCTGTTCTCCTTGCATTAACACACATCCAAGACCCAACCCTGAGGCATCAATATATAGGGTGAACGGCAAGCTTGGTGTAGGGATGGTCAAGATAGGTGCAAAGACTAGTCTTGACTTCAGAGTCTGAAAGCACTTCTCACACTCATCTGTCCATATGAATTTTTTTCCTTTCTTAGTTAGTCTAGTAAGTGGAACGGCGATTCTTGAGTAGTCTTCCACGAATCTTCTATAGTAACCAGCCAAACCAAGGAAACTACAATTCTCTACAATTGATTTTGGCGCATCCCATCCTACTATAGCTGCGATCTTGCTTGGATCTACCTTGATACCATCTACTGATACTACGTGACCCAAGAAGGCCACTTCCTTCAGCCAAAATTCACATTTCTTGAACTTGACGTAAAGAATCTCCATTCTCAGCTGTTGTAGGACTGCTCTCAAGTGTGTTGCATGAGCCTCCCTGTCCTTTGAGTAGACCAAGATGTCGTCAATGAATACGATGATCGAAGTGTCCAACATGTCATGAAACACTCGGTTCATCAGTTCCATGAACGACGCTGGAGCGTTAGTCAACCCGAACGATATTACCAGGAACTCATAATGCCCATACCTTGTCCTGAAAGTAGTCTTCGGAATATCTGCTACCTTGATCTTCAATTGGTGATATCCTGATCTAAGATCAATCTTCGAGAAAACCTTTACACCCTGCAACTGATCGAACAGATCATCGATCCTAGGCAAAGGGTATCGATTCTTGATGGTTAACTTGTTCAACTCCCGATAGTCGATACATAATCGTACGCTACCATCATTCTTCTTTACGAACAATACAGGTGCTCCCCACGGCAATATACTTGGACGTATGAAACCCTAATATAGTAGTTCTTGTAATTGGGTCTTCAACTCTTTTAATTCTGTAGGGGCCATCCTGTAAGGTGCCTTAAACACCGGCGTCGAACCTGGCATAAGGTCTATCACGAATTCTGTAGCCCTGTCTGGAGGTAGACCTAGTAGACCTCTGGGAATACGTCTGAAAACTCTCGTACCACATCTAGATCTTCCATCTTTGGCACCTCTGCAGCGATGTCGACCACAGACACTAAGTAACCCACTCCTCCCTTCTCTAAGCATCTCTTAGCTTTTAGAGCAGAGAGGATCAGCTTCCACTTCCTAGGTAACTTGGTCCCAGTAAAGCTAAACTCCTTCCCACTATCCTCCTTGAAAGCAAGCTTCCTTTCAGCACATAATAAGCTAGCTGAATGTTGGCCTCGCCAATCCATTCCTAAGATGACGTCAAAGTCTGTCATCTCTAGTTGAACCAGATTTGCTTCCAAGTTTCGCCCATTAATGTGAACTGGGCACGGTCCATAGCATTCGTCCAAAACAATAGTTGTGAGGCGACAACCGCAATGGAAGCAATTAAATCACAATTTAATTTTTTCCAAGAGTTTTTTTTTTTGTCTGGTCGCGACATACCAGTCGTGGCACTATAGAGTGTGGTGCGACCGGTATGGTCAGGCGGACAAAATCCATCCGCTGACAGGGAAGTACCGGTCTCGTACCCCAGGGGGTACCGATTGACTGGTATAGGGCAAAACCGTTGATCGGTATGCCCTAAAAGGCTTTAAAATCACAAATTTTGACTCATTCCTCACTTTTCTTCTCATTTTCCTCTCCGGTGGCGATTCCTCTCTGACTTGGTGAGTTGCTACAGTCCGACCGGTGCTTGTGAAAGCGATTCTTCTCACCCAAGAGTACTTCACAACCTCTCCAATTAAGTTCCTTCCTTCCTCTTTCTCTTTTACATCGTTTCTTCATGGTTTCTTGCCCAAAAACTAGGTTTTCGTAGATTTAGAATATTCTAATCGTAGAAACTCTTTTTCTTCGGCTTAGAAATAATTTTGGGACTCCTATAAACAAAAGCTCTCAACTTATTTGAGGTTCCACCATATGATTTTCTCAAAATCAAAATATTTGGATTTTTTTACCTATATTTTGGTCAAAAATCGATTTTTCTTGTAACTGTTGAATTTCTTGCTTGTTTGATGATTGTTTGGTCTCTATATGTTGCTAAATTGTTACGTAAGTCATTCTCCCTAGATTTTGGGTGAGTTCGAGGCGTTTGCTTGGAATACTGTCGTTATGCTATCGAAATTTTGAAAATTTTTGACTAATTCTCATTGTTTTGTTTTGTTTTGTAGTTAAATAATGTCTCGGCGTCGAGATGCTGGTAAGCACGCATACGCTCCGGGCATGAACCATCCACACCTGCCGGTTCTGTAGTTTGATGAATGGTGGTTTCGTTCGACGGCAGCGCAGGTCCGTTTCCCATGGTTCGAAGAGAAGAACATAGAATCTGGGCGCTGCGTAAACCTGGAACAACTACAGCGATTTCATGTTGAAGCAGCATTTGGTGCACTTGGGTGGTTACCAGTTATCACCTGTACAATGACTACCCGACCAAACCTAGTCAAGCACTTCTACGCTAACCTGGAGGTCGAGGGGGATGTTAACGATTCGGTAGGGACCTCCGCCTCACCAGCTTTGTTAAGGGTGTCCCCATATCATTCAACACTCACCAACTCGCTGATCTCTTGGGGATTCCTAATGATGGTGATTTGGTTTACTGCACTCCCAAAATGAAGGGTTTCCTTACTGATGATTTATGCCAGGAGGTTTTAGAGCAGATCCTTAACCCGGGGGCGCCTATGAAAGCTGCCAGTTTGAGACCTCTCCCTCGAGTCTATTGTCGCATCATCCAGTATGATATTGTTCCTCAGAGCGGCCACTACGGTGAGTTATCTCAGCTCACCCAATGCCTGACTTATTGTGTCTGCACTAGGGAGCTGGTTTGTCTTCCTTATATTATCATCAGAACCATACGTCAGGCTACCATGCCTGACCAGATAAGCAACCTTCCATATGGCCGGCTTATCACTACACTCCTGCAACGCCTTCGAGTGGACATGAGGGATGAGATTGCGGTTGAGGACACCATGACATCAGACATTCACTGGGATGCCATTGTCCAGATGAGGATGGATAACCTGCCGATCAGTGATGAGGAGTTTGAGGCTCATCCTCGTCCGCTTAGGAAGGTAACGGCAACAACAGCAGTAGCCAATGCAGCTTATGCAAAAGAGACAGGGGATGATGATGATGATGATCAAATGGAGGACGTTCCTGCACCGGAACCGCAGCCCATACCTACAGTGGGACCATCCCAGCTTCCCCTGATACCGTGATGGGTATGTTTATGGAGATTCAGGATGCCCAGCGCGAGATGAACCGTGACCTAGGACAACTCTCTCGCAGCCTCAGAGTTACTCAGGAGCAGGTACACTGGCTCAGGGTCGTATATGAGCATGATTATGACATTGCTGACCCTATTCCTCTGATGCCCCCAACCCCATGATAGATCACTTCATTTTCTCTCTCATGCTTCAGTATAATTTATTATAACAGGGTAGCTGTCTAGTTTGTGGACTGTACCCTGTGGTACAATTAGCTTTTACTCTTTGGATGTTTATGATTATTCTTGCCTGTTTAATATCGTTTTCTATCTAGAGCATGACTGTTCATTTAGTTCTTATTTCAGTATAGTATGTTATGCTCTTTCTTATTTAGTCTCAAGCATCAAACAGGTGCTTAAAGTGTGTTTTTATTAAGACTTTTAAATTTTATCTATATCAGTTCATTGACTCTGTTAGGTGCAAATGTGGTCTGTTGGACAGAGTCATTTGTTGGTGCTTTGATACCAAGTCACACCCCAATTCCGACTGAACCAGAAGTGTGAGGGAACCGTCACTAAACCAATAGTTCACACTAGGATCTCAATAAGACCGTGTCCACCAACATAAACCAATGCACATAACCACAATCAGAAAATAAAAAAATACAGCGAAAGTCTTGATAATAATGAACTGAGTACTTCTATTGATAAATAAATAAATAATCCAATTATTCAAAATACCAAAACATAAATAAAATAGCTTTACATCGTTTATAAAATCCAATAGAAACAAATAAAATAAATTAAAACCATCCTAGAGGTACACACAGTAAGGGCATTCGCATGAAGCATCATGCTCTTCCTCCCCTGCTTGCACTTCCAAGGCAGCAACTCTTCCATATACTGGAGCATCTACGTAGTCCTCGACAGTGTAACCTGCATCAACATCTAAAAACATGTATATATACAAGGGTGAGCTCACAACTTAGCTCAGTAAGACAATCAGACAATGCAACACACATCATGCATAAGTAACACACATCATGCATTAATCATCTATAATGCTTAACTTAGAGGAAAGTTCAAGCACTTACCGTTGGTTCATAACTATGGTGTTCTTCGTCCAACGGCGGCTCCTCTCCCACCTTTCTTAGCTCCTTCTCCTTCTTTAATCTCTTTCTCCGCTCTAGGGTCTGTGAGGATCAATCAAGGAGTTTTAAGGAGGTTTAAGGGTCCTTAAATAGACTAGGATAGAGTTTAGGAAGTTTCCTTACGTTAGGAAAGTCCCTAGGCTCGAGATTTGGCAAGCGGGGTCCACGGAGATCCGTTTCTGGATCTAACCAGTTTGCCCGCGCAGACGTACCGGTCTACCGGTACCATCGACCGGTACCATAGACCGGTATAAAAAATATCATACTTTTAGGTCCGTTTTCGTACCTGGTTGTCATCCGCTGGTCCCGTCTGGCCCAGTGATGATTGAAAGACCTGTTATAGCATGAATTAAAGGTTTAGATCGGGTTCATGGAGTGCGGGTCTTACAGTAGTGGTGGTGGTGGTAGTGGCGGTGGTGGTGGTGGTAGAGGTGGCGATGGTGGAAGTGAGTGGTAGGTGTTGGCGCCAGCAGTGGTAGTGGTGGGTAGTAGATGGTGGCGGTGGTGGTGTTTGTGGTAGCGGTGGTGGTGGTGGTGACGGTGGTGGTGGTGGTGGTGGTCAAGTGAGAGTCATGTAAGAGTCAACTCTTTTCTTTCTCCCAAAAAATTGATCCAATAGCTTGAAGCAAGTATTTATGACTCCAAAATTTTGGATTCTAGAGCCATTCTGAATCCGATTCATTCTGTAAGAGTTGAAATCCAATCGGAATTATCAAACGCACTTCTACTCCAAAATGACTCCCTGAAAGCTAAAATCCATAGAATCCAGAAGCAGAAGTTTTATCAAACATGCCCTAAGAAGTCTTGAACAGAATTCAAAAACAGTATTGGTAGAGCATTTTAATCATTCACGATCAATCTTAATGTTTCTGCATGAAGCATCCATAGATGCAATCAACAAAGATTTTATCATCAATCCTTGTAATGTTGAAAAGAATTTTGGATCATTTTTTCTTTTTTACAATAACAAAAATGCCTTAAACTAAATCTATGGATTATCCTTACCCTTCAATCAAGTTTCTTCAATGTCACACTTGATATAAGGCTTAAGGAACCCTTTTCTTTCTTCTTCAAAATAAAACTAAATTTGTGCATAATTCTTTTCTAGGTACTGGAAAACCAACACGTTTTATTGGTACCCAGATATCTGAGAAACTCTCAAAGATAATTTCAGAGGCCTGGTTTAGCTATCCGCATTGGATCATGTTAGACTTTTATGTAGGCTTAATTAATTACTTAAACCAATTATTCAGTGAGAGTCTAATTAGCACGGTAGAACAGGTTTGGTTTGGTTCATCATATGGTATGAGATAGGTTTGGTAACCCTAATTCTATTGTCGGAAGGGTTTTAGGGTTTTAATAGTATTCTATAAATACTGGGTTCAATTTCCCACAGCCACAATTAATCAAGTTCCCTTTGCACCCATTAGTAAAAGACATCAGGATATCATTTGGTGGCTGTGGAAGACTGCAGCCGATGGATTTTGATCAAAGTTTGGAGCGTCTTAGAGCGTACAGGAATCGATCTCTTTAAACAGGTATGTCTTTATGATTCATAGTTTATGGCTTTTCCATTGTATTCTAGGGTAACTGTATGGATTGTGACAGGTTTCGTTGAGACCCTAAGTATATAAATATCTAACAGATCAGCCATATTGGCCGATATGTATCGGAATCGACAGTGACTGATATAGATAAATGACTAATACGGTATAAGATTACTTAGCATTTTCAGCCGCCACATAGGCGAAAAAAGTATAGCATCTTAGTGTATTAGCTAATATGGATCCAATATGATGGATACCTAATTCAAGATGTTGCTCCCACTTTAAAGCATTGCAACAATATTGTAGCTTCCTCTACTTCATCAGATACAAGCAAATGATGATATAAAAACATCTATATGTCCATATTATATTAACTGAAACATATCGTGTTCTTTTCCCTTCTTACAGGAAAGTGGTAGAATACTATAATTACCCTGGAAGTTTTCTAAACTAAAGAGATACAAATACCGACAGAATTGTCGACTCATATATAGAATGGTTTCCAAGTGTTTCTAACTTCAATTTTAGTGTATATATTATTCATTCATATTAAACTAATACACATTTACACGTAAAATAAGGATGTATTGCTGCCAACTAAAATGTGAAAGTAATATTTTTTTTCTTTTTGAAAAATGATTTTCATTAAAAAAGGAAAATACTGATTTAAAAAAGAATATGAAACAGATTCATTTATTAGGGGAAAAAAGCAGAAAATTAAAGAAAAATTCATCGATAACCAAAGGTGGGGATGGGGTGGGACTGGGGTGATGGTGGCGCTGACTCTTCTTTTCACGTTTTGTATTTTTGTCGGATTTATCCATTATCACAACCGTACAGTAACCTGTGACGACTTAATGCTATTTTTTTCTTGAATCTTCGCATTTTCGGCAGACTTTCCATCTTCTACTTCTATTACAACTAAAGTTCAGAGTACTTTGAACATCAAAAGTTAATCTGTTGTTGTATATCCAATCACTGTGTGTCACCCATCAAGTTACAAATGCCTCTATACTCTTTGTATCTCACATTGCTCACAGCCACAACTTGCTCACTGCTGATACTCGCCACTACTAACTGCTCAGTGTTTCAATTTTTCTTCCTGATTTTCAAATGAAATCTTATTCAGTCTACTTATGATTAAAAAATAATAATAATAAGAAATGAACTATTTACAGTTTGTACCAAATGAAATGATTCAATTATTTTCCCCTTATAATGTGTTAAGTAATGAAAATTTAAAACATAAAGCACGATTTTTTATATTTACGTTATTTGGTTTTCCCCGATGTTTCATTGTTGTCCTTAAGTTTTCCATAAGAAAAAAAAAATTCTTGATGTAGATGCTCCCGCTATTTGTCTCAAGAAGCAAGAAAGTTGAATACAAGAAGTCCCTAAGATTATCAATAAACAGGCATAAAAAGAATATAATAAAAATATTACATAGAATAGTAAATTTTTAAAGTGCTAAAAATCGGAAATTTAATATAGCTAGTAACAGTATATAACTTCTAAATGAAATATATTATCTCACATAGAAATTATATATTAAGTTTAATAGGCAAGGATCTTATGGTTAATTATCTCTTTTTGGCCTCTTGGTGAAAACGAGAATGAAGATGTTGATGAACCAAGGAAGGTGAATTGCATGCTGTAGTCATTGGGATCGAGATCGAGATCGGGATCATCAGGATTGGTGTCAGTTTCATTCGTGTTAATATCGGTTTCATCCATGGCAGGTTTTAATCCAATAGTCGATTCTTCCCTTTTTTAATTATGTTTTAATCAATATCATCACGTTTAATATGTTATACTCACGTTTAAAGTTCTATTTTACAAGTACTTTTTCTTTATACATAAACACGTACATCTTTGTTGGTCGACTTGGCCAAAGGTCTTTGGGAAGGGGAGCTGAACCATATGATATGAATTTTTCTTTGGCAGCAAGAAATATAATAGAAGATACATGAATGATTTTGAGAACCCTGGTGGAGCTGAAGAAGAATATAGTGAAATTATAGGAAATGCATAACACATACCTTAAATGAGGTGGGAAGGGGAAGCTGAAGCTAAAACCTCAGTTGCAACTCTTTTCTTTGATTTTCTTTGGTGTCTTCTTCCTTCAATTTTTTTCCCCACTAACCAGAGAAATAATAGGTTGGAATGAGAATATATATATATATATATATATATATATATATATATATATATATATATATATATATATATATATCATTCACTTCACGCTTTACTCAACTTCTTCACCAATTTCTTGTGAGTTGTTATCGTCACCGAGTTTTCCTTTCCATAAGTTAATGGATAGCACGCGAGGGACAAGTTCTTCCTGTGGGTTTTATTTGGCTGAAAGGGGAACTAAAGGGAAGGAAGTGTAATTTTTAAACTTTAAATGGAAACTTTTATAATAATTACAGCACATACTATCATATTATTATGTAACTAATTTCAAATTAGTCCACATTTAGTTATTAACTTATACTTCACTTTGTAAATTTTACATCTTATAAGTATCATTACTAAATATGTTAAGAAGTTTAAGTAATTTATACAACCATGTTGTGTTACAACTATAAAAATTTGCATTCAAAGTTAAAAATTTTCACTTCTCTTTCTTTCAATTCCCTTTGCAACCGAACAAAGTCGTAGGTTTTAAGAAAAATTAAAAAAAAAAAAAAGGAAAAAGAACGCAGTTTTTATGCACAGATGTGTATGGGTGCTTCATAGAGTGGGGTAGAAATATTATTACACATTTCTCCCTATCTCTCATGCCCGTTTGAAGCGACGATGTGTACGTACATGGTTTTGTACAAAATCTTTTGTTGGAAAAAATAAATAAATAATCAACATGAAATGTAGAATTTACTCTGAAATTTTTTTTTAAGAACTCCTTAAGGCACAATATGAAACAGCAGGAGAGTCGGTCCCATGAACTCTTGGCTACATGCATTTAATTGGTAGGATACCAACAAATTAGACAAAACAATTAGGGTTCACAAGAATGACTACATGACGTTGGGTCATAGTTGGTTAAAACGAAACAGGATAGAACAGATTTTAAACGGAGCAAAACAAGAACAGTATAGTAAAAAAAGGTCAAACATTTCGAGAACTGCAAAAAAAAAAAAAAAAACTAAAACGGGAACAGTACGAGTTTTAAATGGATCAAATATACTACGGTACGAAGAAAAAAATGGCAATATACTCTCACAAATTGAAGAATTATACCTAAATCAATGGGAACACATGATATTTATGATGTATCCAATCATAAACTATGAGAAAAAATAATAAAGTAATGAGTTTAGAAGCAATTAGGAAAAAATGGTCAACCTTTAACTCAACATCGATAACATGAAGAAAGCAAAGCAATAAGACTATTAAATGATGTGGGAATAATTCGTGATGCGGTTGTAAAGAAACTACTAGTCACTCCCTTTATCTCCTCTTCAAATTAGTTGGCTAATATCGTTATAAAGTATTTATTTGGTTCGACGTTTCTACTGAACTGCTCCAAGCTTGGCATGAGTGATTTATATATTCCAATTGAGGGTGGATTTTAACAATATAACTATAAATGAATGGACCCATTCTCTAGGGTCCAATCCCAATGTCGTTATTCGCTAGATAGTGCTATTCCCATCTAGGGATTAGTGTCATCTAGCTGGCTGCTTTAAGCTTTGACTAAGTTAGTTTCGTGATAAGCCACCTTTTATCTTCTCTTGTCTTTTAATTCATTGTTTGTAGGAATTTTTCTTTTAATCTCTTTAGGTCATTAAGACTCTACTTTAGTGTGACATGGAGTTCTTATCTCTTTATATTAGTTGAACTTCTTTTCGTATTTTCTTAGTCTTATAAGACTATTCTATCATGTTGACATGTGGCAATCCTATATTTTTATATTGTAACAGTCCAACATTATATTGTGAATGGAAGAGACTAATTGCTCAATTCAATTATGTCATTCATAGCATAATCGACACATATGTCTCTTCATTCTTTTTCTTCTCTCTCACTCTTGGTTCTGGTTTACTTTCATTTTCTTTGGTTATAGAATCAATACACATGCATGAACATATACAAGCATGCGAATACAAAAGGTGTATTTGATTGAATTAGAATCTGAAATTTGACATATGACTAGTCTAAACCATGTCATTATTATCTAGTGATGAAATAAACACATCAATTGTCCACATGATAAAATATGCCTTGTGACATTTGAAAAAATAACAGATCTTTGTGATAATATTTATAATTTACCTAATATAATCTATAAGGGGGTACCACGGGGTAGTGGAGTGAAAACAACTCTCTTCTCCCTTATTTTTTCCCACTATCACTTCTTTTCTCATCCTATCTGATGTAGTTCACAATATAATTGATAAACAAACAAAAAATGAGAAAATAATTTTATAAGAAAAAGGAAGACAAGAACAAGGTAACAAGGGTTATATGGGAACAACTCAACCCAAGGATTTCTTAGGGACTTTCTCAACCCAAGTGTGGGACTCTCTCACCACAAGAGGACCTCAAACTCTCACAAGGGGCCTTACAAACACTCCCAAAATGCATAACTTACAATCAATTCACCATCTTCTTCAAAGCACATATTACACATATATAAAGAGAATGAAACATTGAGAGCAGTTTGGGAAAAGAAAAGAAGCATTGATGTGGAGATATTGGGAAGGAGACACCAAATGGGATGGCATTAAATGAGAGAACTCTAAATGGAGAAGAGGGAAGTTGGGAGTTGGAAATGAAAAGAAAGAGATGTTGGGAAAGAGGCATTGGGAGGACATTAAATGAGAGAGCTTTAAATGAAAAAGAGGGAAGTTGGCAGTTGGAAATGAAAAGAAAGAGATGTTGGAAAAGAGGCATCTGGAGGACATTAAATGAGAATGCTTTAAATGGAGAAGAGAGAAGTTGGAGTTAGAAATAAAAAGAATGAGATGTTGGAAAAAAGATAAAATTATGAGAATTGTTGAGAAGGGTAATGGAAGAGGAATGACCATTAAGTGACCATTAAACGACCATAAGTAGCTAGGGTAATAAATAGGTTGCATCACTATCTTCATCATGGTTTTAGTTCATGGGATCGGAACCGATATCAAAATCAGGATAACGATATTGGTATTGGCATCGATATCGAATTCTAGTATCAACCACGTATCGACCAGTATTGATATCCAATACCAATTCAATCATTGATTCCCGTATCGGCCACTTATCTACCTAAAACCATGATCTCCCTGCTCTGTGAATAATCTAATCAATGTAGAAAGCATCATTGAAACTCTATGAACTTTAGCCAAATCTCCGAGTGATACTAGGTTACTTCTTTTGTTCTTCCTTGTTTTTCTTCTCTTACATTCTAAAGTCTAAACAACCGAATTGCATTCATAGTTCCCACTCTGGTTCTCATTACTCAGTCATCCAAATCTTCTGAAATTTGAAATAAAACATCATTTTTCACTAGGTATTACATTCATTGAGGATCGGCCGGAAATTACAAGGTTGAAGAAGATCTGAGCCATCCAGTTGCAGAACATTATGAAGGCCGGATCTCCACCATGCGGCAACCGATCAGCTAGATTTTACAACGCTGACCACCTTGTCCAACTTGACCTGTTGTTTTTTTCCATGTCTGAGTTGATATTGTTGGTCCGGGTCAAGTGTCCTTTAAAAGGGATAGTTTGATAGGTAAAAGTCAACCAACTGCTGAAAGGGCTCGGCAACCTCTACAAGGAGTACGCAGTCCCTTTGTTTCATAAAATAGGTTTATGCTAAAGGCCAACTCTTTCAGAGCCCTCGGTCACTAAAAATTGGTTCAAGTAGATGGGGAAGAATGCTCGTCATTTTTTGTAGACGGTCAAATCCACCGTGCCCGTATTTTAGCTAGCAGGTGAAGATGCCGACCATTTTCTTCAACCTCTAACTCAGTTTGAAACTTAAAAATCTTGATTTTTAATGTCCTTGTACATGTTCTCAGTTCGATTTGTTGATGTGTTGCTTGAGAAATGCATTTTTTAGCCATTTGCTTTAAAAATTGAAGATGAAATGTATTGCTTCATTTTCTTGTAAAACCTATAGAATCTGTTGAGGTATGAGTAGTGGAATGCATTCGATTTTTATTTTTTTTTATTTTTTTTAATATATATATATTTTTTCTATATTCTCACATTTTCAAAATATATTTCACTATTCTTAGTATTTGTTTATTTGATTAGGAAAATGGATTCCAGAGCCATGTCTGGTGAAGGAACTAGTACATCCGTAGTGAATACGGTTATCAAAACCTATATCACTCATATAAACCATCCCATTTCCAAATAGACAAACCAAGTCTTAGGATAGATTTCGATCTTCCCCAAAATCAAATCAAACGAGAATGGTTCTTTAACTATTTTTCAGTTGAAGATCAACAACACATGAAACAAAATTGGTATGATTGTATGAATAAACTAGAAATGAATATTTCATTTTATGTTTATTTAGATAATTATACTCAAATCCAATATCTTCATTATCCATTTCCATACAAATCATTCCATCCCCTAATCAACAAAACAATCAAAGACCTTTATCAAAAGGAGTTTTTAAAACAAATACATAAACAACTTGTAGACTCAATTCTGCAAGAAACTTCAAATCTTAGTCAGGAACATATCTCTTATTGGACTTCCAAATCTGAAGATCCTCCAGACGATACTGCAAAACAAATCTCTATATTATCTCCCCAAACAGATAAACAGATTGACCCTCCAAAATCAAAGGATATTTATCCAGAAATAACTATTCCTCCCATTACAAATAGTTTACCCCAAATAATAGAAGAAATTTCTTCTATTGAAAATCAAAACCCAAAATTAGTATATCTTGTATCTACTTCAAAAATTCCCAACAAAGTCTCTGATTTATCCATTCCGGATAAACAGACTGACATTTCCAAATCCAAAACTAATTATCCTCATCCAACTCTTCCAATTGAAGGATTTTCAATCCCTTTAAATCAAAACATAGTAAACCCTGAGTTTGCTACAAATTCAAATTCAAAATTAGTAGACCTTAGGTCTTACCCTAGATCTAATTTCAATCAAAATTCAAACATTAAGATCCCTTGCAAGGAATACAAAGAATATTCGGATAGAGCTATAGCTGAGATAATTGTCTCAGGGTTCTTTGGACAACTGAAAGGATGGTGGGATTATACTCTCACTCCAAATCAAAAGACTAAAATATGGGAAATTCAAAGATAAATATTCATCTCAAAAGCCCATATCAAAATTCAATTTTCACATTAATTACTCTGTGATTGTTTTAGATCCTGAGTCACTTATGGTATCAGAGCCATTTGCCTGAAAAAATTGGCAGGTATTGGGTGTATGTTTATATTTTGCTAGGTCAATATACGTTTATATTTTGTCTGTGTCTTGTTTAAATCCCACCTTGGTAGCGTACGGGGGACAGATTGGTTGAGGATAATACGTCGTGCAGGGCAGATGAGACTGTAAGTCCCGATAGTCTCGGGCGGAAAGCCTCTTTTTGGTCCAGACCTGGTTGTTATCCGGAGCACAGTGGGTAAGAGTAGTATACTTACAAAATATATTTCTATATTCTTACATTTTCAAAATATATTTCACTATTCTCAATATGCGATGATTGTCTCGGACAATGCCAATGAGACCCATAAATGATGATGAACTTACATCATCCGGAAGTAATATCATCTTTCAAGATGAGCAAATCGAAGATTATAATCTCTCAAATTGGTCTTTACCAAGGGTACCTACAAAAGACATTTACAAACAACATTGGTTAGTGCGGGAAGCCGCTAAAACAGTTGAACAAACCATCAATTTCTCTTCTGATTCGGCAGAAATCCAATTGTTAGATCTCAAATCCTTACACAAACTTAGGTTTGAATTCTCCTATATTTATATTGGGCTTATTCAAGTGGTCATCAAACCTCTCTATAGGGAAAGATTAAACACATCCATGATCATTGCCTTACGAGATCAAAGATTCCTTGATTTTGATGATTCATTATTAAGAATTATTGAAATAAGTCTATGTAGTGGACCGGTGTACTTTAATTGTTATCCGGATATAACATTACCACTATATGACCAAATCTCAAAGATGCCTTCAAAATCAATATCAAAACTTATGGGTACAAAATGAAGCTAGGATCAATTCCTATAACAATTATCCATTGGATCCAATACAAAGCCATCACAAAATCAATGGAACCACCCCAAAGTCTGAAAAAGACACCAAAAGGTTTCACAACATTCTTTGAAACTGATTGCTCTCAGTCTCAGACAATTCTTCCAAAAACTATCCAATGGAAAGATGTTGTTTTTCCCAAAAAATGAAAATTACAATGTCAAATTTCTCCACCTCAAATAGAGCCCAACAAAACTCTCAAATCTATTGTTCAACAAAATGATGGACAAGTTTCTATTCAATTCGATAGAACTGTCTCCACTCAAAATGTCCTACAAATTCTCCAAAATTTGGATAAGTACCTAACCAACCAAAAATCTACCAAATCTTTTCAACCAAGCAGATCTTCCTGCTCAGACCTTCCAAGTCTCCACTTGAAAAATCAAAACAAAATTTCTGATCTTTATCAAGAAAACCAACGGCTCCTCAAAGCCTTGAAACAAATCCGATTATTCGGAACCCATACTCAAAATAACATTATCAAAGGAGTTTATACTCAAAATCCAGACTCTCCTTCTAGATCTCCAACGGTATCAAAAATGTTACTAAAATAAAAAGATGATGATATGTATCATCATATCCAAATGATCATATCCAAATGATTTAAGTCCAAAACGATTTTCAAATAGACAAACCAAAACTTAGGTTCGATTTTGATCTTCCCCAAAATCAAACCAAAAGAGAATGGTTCTTTTCCCATTTCTCTACTGATGAGCAACAAAAATTAAAAAATTATTGGTATAATCATATGACTAAATATGAAATGAATATTTCATTTTATATTTATTTAAAATGTTATACTATCACACATAAAATTTCTTATCCTTTCCCAAATATCAATATGGCCCATAAAGCCACTATCAGTTGGAAAACTTGTGATAACAAAACAGTGGTATCTATCCATCCTCCATTGGCTACGATTTTACTACAAATGAAAATATGGAGATCAAAGCTGCTCCTCAAAAATACAGAAAATGTTTCTGAAGTGTAAGACCCACACTCCACTAGCTTGGTTTAACCGTGTCGTGCCAGGTCTTCCCATCATTCTTGGACCAAGTGGACCAAGCGTGTAAAGATAGATCACAAACCAGGTATAAAAATTGACTCAACACCCAAAACTATATAGATATGATCGCCCATACCTGGGTAGGTATGGTCGACCATATAGAAAGAAACAATGGTTACTGATCAATGACCCCACGGTCGATGATTTCGACCCTACGACGACGGATTTTACCACTGTAGCCATTGACCGTGAGACCCTAGATCATGCACTAAGTTTTGAAAACTTTCTTAAACTAAGGGATTTCTTTCCTAATTGAAAGAAGACTCTATATGGAGAGTTTTTCTCTATATAAAGGACGTCCCTCAGCCCTTTTTCACTCTTTTAGAACATTAGTAATGTCACACCCCAATTCTGTACACTTCAGAATGGTGTGACGAACCGCTAGCAAACCAACGGTTCAACCAGGATCTCGTACAGGTGGTATCCGGCTGATCTAAACCTCATATATCCACATTCATAATCAGAGTAAATACACAATAGCGGAAGTCTTATAGTAAAATGAACTGAGAATCTACTGTGATATTAATATTAAAATAGCAAATTATTCTGTATCAACTAAGACATAAATAAGTATCAAATACATGTATTTAATAAACCCAAATAAAGAAAAACTAAAAATCTAATCGAATACACATGAGTTGCACTCGCAAGAGGAGTCATGTGTATCCACTTCATCTTCCACTTCCATTGCTGCCACGTAACCATACACTGGAGCGTTTATATAATCTTCGACGGTAGTACCTACATCATCAACTAAAAATATTCGACGTCGAGGGGGTGAACACACATCATGGCTCAGTGAATAAACAAAACAATGCAACAATACATATGCATGCAGTCAATTCATATCTTTGGTCTGGTTTAAAGTTTGCAATGCGCAATAGAAAGGTTGGGTGGTCAAAGGTTAACGTTTATTGACCCCGCCTCTATACAAAGGGTGTGGAAGTCCGCCCAAAGGTTAACGTTTATTGTCGTCTCCATCTACCCTACCATAACATTGTACAACAAAAGTTAACGTTTATTGTTGTACAGTGTCATACCAACATGTAAGCCCCTGCTTGCGAGGGCTTGCAAACTGGGCTCGCAACTAACCAATCCTAATGCCAAACAGTGTATCCAAGGCCTCACCCCAGCATCCCTCAGAACGTCCATAGAGATAGAGCTAAGGCCCCTCGGTAGAGTCAGAGACTACAAGGACCGAGACCACCTCCCCTGATACCCTACGACGTAATAGTTCTGCTAAAGTAATGGCGATACGACGATGCTAATGCACAAGACTTGAGTTAGAGATAGAGCTAAAGTGCTGAGACCCGCCAAAAGGTTAACGTTTATTGACGTTCTCATCACACCTCCCCTGATACTCGCTCGCATCAAGTATACCAACCACACACATACATTTACATGTCTATTCCTATCATCATCATCATCATCATTTTTTAAACAATAAAGTAAATATACATGAACAAATAATAAAAATATTAGATGACATGTTGTATGCACATTACAAACATATTCTCATAGGATCAAGCATGGCATTGGACTCAAGAAAAGAAAAAACAGTTTGTTATTAACCAATTAGTATAGAGTTCTATTTCCTCACCTTAGCTTGCTAATAGATTCTCTTACAAGCTTTAAGATCACCTTTATATCGTTATTATATTGCTAGAAGACCTAACAAAGTCGAATTTAATTAGAATTAATTCTGAATTTAAAAACCATGTTTTTAACTGGGGGTCGGAGGTAGGGTCGGAGTAATGATCGACCCTGGGTGCGACCACCCCTATTCTGGACTTTCCGAACACTGGGGGTCGATGCTCAGGGTCTGGTAGGGTCGATTGGCCATCGACCCCCCATGCGACCCCCTGTAGGTTTTGGTCGATTTTCTTCCTTAAATCCATTCTTCGTGTTTGGGGTCCTATGGCTTTCTCTTATAATCCATTCTACACATGTTCTATGGTCTAGAACTATGATTGTACCACCTATATGGCTTTCATGATTTTCTCCCATGGTTTTCCATGAAAACCTAACCATAGGTTGATGGTTTGGGTTTCTCTGAGATCATACTCTCTGCATTATCTATCCTAAGGTCTTTAGCAATTCATGGAATTAGTATCCATACCTGAGAAGAATACTCCTTCTCCGCAACTCTTCTCCTTTTGCTTTCTTCTCTTCTTTCCTCTTCTTTTCCTTCTCTTCCTTCTCTTTTCTTTCTCTCAATTCAATTAAGGTTGTAAAAGGAGTAAAAGAGGCTTAGGGACGCCCTATTTATAGAGTAGAAACTCCTAAAATAAGTCCCATTGAGATTTGGAAGGAATCCCATCGAAATTAGGAAACTTTCCTAGTTTTCAGATTTATCGAGTAGCGGGGGTCGATAGGGGAGGTCAGAGATCCCGTCGACCCCTGGTTCCTGAAGTGTCTGACCCCTCATGTAAAAATGGGGGTCTGACTTCTGTCTTGGGGGGTCCGAACCTCCCTTGCTGGGTATGCGACCTTCCCCTTAATTTAAGTGTTTTTAGGTCAGTTTAATACCTAGGATCGTGATCTCCTTCACGCACTTGGTCCATTTGGCTCATCCATGATGGGTAGACCTGGTTCAAGGTGGTAAGACCGGGTTAGTTTGATACGGGTCTTACAACTCCCCCCTACTTATAAAAATTTTGTCCCCGAAATTATTCATATCTTCTGAGTCGAATAAGTGAGGGTATTGCTTTCACATAGCATTCTCTTCCTCCCATGTAATTTCTTCCATGTCTCTACTTCTCCAAGTGACCTTGACATAATAGATATCTCGGTTGCGTAGTCGTTGAACCTTTCGGCTGGTGATTTCAGTTGGTGTTACTTCAAAAGTCAAATCTTCAGTTAAATCAGGTAGATCTACTGTCAGAACGTGCATTGGATCTTTGACATACTTCTTCAATAAGAAAATATGAAATACGTCATGCACACTTGACATAGATGGTGGTAGTGCTAACTGGTAGGCCACTTTCCTACGCTTAGCTAGAATCTCATATGGCCCGACATATCTTGGACTTAGTTTTCCTTTCTGTCCGAACCGTTTCAAACCTCGCATAGGTGATACCTTCAAGAATACTTTATCACCCACAATGAACTCAAGATCTCTACGTCGAGTATCTGCATATTGCTTCTGACGATTCTGGGCTGTTCTCACTCTTTCCTTGATAATGTCGACCACTCGACAAGTCTCTTCAACAAATTCTGGTCCAACGAGACTACGTTTCCCAACTTCATTCCAAAATAAAGGAGTTCGACACTTTCTACCATATAGTGCTTCATAGGGTGACATCTGTATAGTAGCCTGATAGCTATTGTTATAGGCGAACTCGATCAGTGGTAGCTTTTCATCCCATGATCCTTTAAAGTCAATCACACATGCTCGTAGCATATCTTCTAAAATCTGAATTATACACTCTGACTGTCCATCTGTCTGTGGATTGAATGCAGTACTAAATTTCAATGTTGTACCCATAGCCTTTTTGCAATCCTTCCCAAAACTTGGAAGTAAATCGTGGATCTCCATTGGACACAATGCTCTATGGTACACCGTGTAATCGAACAATATTATCCACATACAGCTTTGCTAACCTTTCTAGTGTATACTGAGGTCGTATCGGTATAAAGCGAGTTGTTTTGGTCAGACGGTCTACAATCACCCAAACTGCGTCAACTACTCGAGGAGTCAATGGTAACCCTGTGACGAAGTCCATGGTGATGCAGTCCCATTTCCATGCTGGTTTCGGTAACGACTGTAACAGTCCTACGGGTCTTTGTCATTCAGCCTTTACTTTCTGACAATTTAGGCATTAAGACATCCACTCCACCAATATATTTTCTTTAGGTCATGATACATTTTTGTACTTCCAGGATGTATCGAATAGATGGTGGTATGGCTTCTTTCATCAGTCGGTGTGTAATGTCCACACTTTCTGTTTCAGGTACACATATTCTTCCTTTGTACTTCAATACCTTTTCTTCGTCCAAGGTGAACTCAGGGTTAGTTCTACCTTTTTCGATGTCTTCTTGTACCGTTCTTAGGTAAGGGTCGGCTTTGATAGCTGTCTTCACTTCATCAATTATATCCGGTATAATCTTCAATGCAGCGAACATATTGGAAAACCGATGAATAAACCCTTGGTTGGCTGATCCATCCGGTGTGTCTATCACATACTGCTCATTGCCGTGATTGAATACCATTCCGGTAGTAAACATTGATGTGGTTGTGCTAATCTCTCCCTGGGATTTTATCACTGCCTTTCTGCTCAACGCATCCACTACTACATTAGCTTTCCCTGGATGATACTAGATATCACAATCATAGTCTTTCAGTAGTTCCAGCCATCTTCTTTGTCTCATATTCAACTCCTTTTGATTAAATAAATAAGTAAGAATTTTATGGTCCGATTTAATCTGGAACTTCTCTCCGTATAGGTAATGTCTCCATATCTTGACAGCATGTATAACTGCCGCCAACTCCAAATCATGAGTGGGATAATTTTTCTCATGTGTCTTTAACTGTCTTGAGGCATAAGCAACTACTTGTTCTCCTTGCATAAGCACACATCCTAATCCCAATCCTGACGCATCAGTGTACAAGGTAAATGGTTGTCTGGGAACGGGAATAGTCAAAATCAGAGTAGATATCAATCTGGTCTTCAATGTTTGGAAGCTCTTCTCGCATTTATCCGTCCACACAAACTTTTCACCTTTCTTAGTCAGGCTGGTGAGAGGTACGTCAATCCGGGAATAGTCTTCCATAAATCTCCGATAATAACCAGCGAGACCCAGAAAACTTTTAATTTCTACAACGCTCTTTGGAGCTTCCCACTTTACAATAGCTTCGATTTTGCTGGGGTCCACTTTGATTCCTTCAGCGGATACTACATGGCCTAGGAAGGCGACTTCACTTAGCCAAAACTCACATTTGGTAAATTTGGCATATAGCTTCTCTTTCCTTAAACGCTGTAGAGCGGCGTTTAGATTCTTAATATGAGTTTCCTTGTCCTTGAAATATACCAATATATCATCAATAAATATGATAACCGACGTATCTAACATATCGTGGAAAATCTGGTTTATAAGTTCCATGAAAGTTGCTGGTGTGTTTGTTAATCCAAAAGACATGACCAAGAATTCATAATGTCCATATCTGGTCCTGAAAGCTGTCTTAGGAATATCACCATCCTTAATCTTCAACTGATGGTAGCCTGACCGCAGATCGATCTTAGAAAATACTTTTGCTCCTTGCAACTGATCGAACAAGTCATCGATCCGAGGTAATGGATATCGATTCTTGATTGTCAGTTTATTCAATTCTCGATAGTCTATACAGAGTCGGACACTACCGTCCTTCTTCTTTACGAACAATACTGGCGCTTCCCATGGTGATATACTGGGTCGAATATAACCCTTGTCCAGTAGTTCTTGTAGTTGTACTTTTAATTCCTTCAATTCAGTAGGAGCCATTCGGTAGGGTGCTTTTGATACTGGTGCGGCTCCAAGTATAAGATCTATCACAAACTCTGTGGTTCGATCGGGTGGTAATCTTGGTAGTTCCTCAGGAAATACGTCGGGATAATCCCACACGACATCAATATCTTCCATCCGTGGTGCTTCTTTGGTAAGGTCGACCACTGATACTAGATATCCGACTGCTCCCTTCTCAAGGCACTTCTTCGCCTTTAGTGCTGATAGTATGAGCTTGCGTTTACGGGGAAGTTTGGTTCCCGCAAAAACTGAATTTTGCACCTTCTTTGTCTCTAAATGTTAGCTTCTTTTTGGCGCATAATAGGTTTGCCGAATGCCGAGCTAACCAGTCCATCCCAAGATGACGTCAAAGTCTGCCATCCCAAGTTGGATCAAGGTTGCATCTAAAGTTTTATCGCCAATGAGAACTGGACATGGCCCATAACCTTTCTCTAACTCCACTTCTAACCCCATCGGTGACCGTACAAGTATTTTGTAGTCCAATGTTTTGATGGGTAAATTTAGCTTCTTCCCAAATGACACAGATATAAAGGAATGAGTAGCTCCTAAATCAAAGAGTACTCTGGCGGGTATGCCATTTATAGGTATGATACATGTGATTTATTTTACTTAGTCTACATGCTCATACAATGTAATACAACTTAAAAGGTTTCAGTCATACTTGTGACCACATCGGGTGATGCGGCAGCATCCTCGGATGTAACAGCATATACTCGTCCTTGATGTAACTGCTTCTTGGGCTTAGGACACTCCCTTGCCATATGTCCCGCTTGGTTGCAGTTATAACATTTCGGACCTTCAGAATATGGCTTTGGCTGCTGTTGAATTACTGGGGTAGTCTTGGGTGCAGTAACAAAGCCTTGAGCACGGAAGGGTTTAAATGTCCAGTTATTCCCTCTGTTATAAGAATTTCTGGGTGGCCTTTTCATACCTCTGTTCTGTGTAAAATAGCTTTCCTTCTGGCTCGATTCAATAACTTGAGCAATTTGCACAAATTCATTATATACCTTCTTCTCCAAGCCTAGAACATGCTCTCTGATGCTCCCTCTAAGTCCCGTGACAAACCTATGGGTCTTAGTGTCTTCTTCTTGCATATTGAGTGGTGCAAAGAAAAACAGCTCCTCATAACGCTGTTGATATGCATCCATAGACATCTGGCCCTGATATAAACTCAGGAACTCCTTCTCCATAGAATCTTTGAAACTCCGGGGAAAATACTTCTCAAAGAAAGCTTCTTTATAAATAGCCCATGTCAATAAGACGTGCTTGGTTAATAGATAAGTCCTGGTCGATTTCCACCAATGATGTGCATCACCTTTTAGCATGAAGGTGGCACATAATACCTTTTCTTCTTCGGTAATAGTCATCATAAGAAAATTTCTCTCTATCTCGTCGATCCAATGTGCTGGCCATAAAGGATAGACGGTTTACCATTAAATTCCTTGGGCTTTATCTTCAAGAATCTCTCAACCAGTCGAGAGTGATCCAACTGATTTTGGGGGTATGTCCCAAACATAGGTTGTGGGTATTGATAATTAACCTGAGCTGCTTCCGGACCTGGTACTGAAATCTGTGCAGCTGGTGGTTGAGGTGTTTGAGGTGCTGGGTGGTTACCCACCTGTGCTGCACTGGTTTGTCCAGTCGGCATTGGTGTGGCATGGGCTGCCTGGAACATAATCCCCATTGTTGCTTGCATTTGAGCCTGTGCGTATTGCATTTGTTGCAGCTGTTGTGATAAGTTCATAACCACGGTTGCTAGCTCTGGTGGTGGAGGTGGCAAGTTTGTAGGATTTGCCTGCACTAGATTTACTGGTGGTGCAACCTGTGGATTTCCCTATGCATATATATTTTCCTGACTAGTTTCCTCCGCAGGTGGTGGTGGTGGAACTGCGTTTCGGCTTTGCATGGTTACTCTACGTCCAGCCATTTTCCTCTGATATTGGTGATGCCTGAAAAATCATTAACAAACGTGAGGCAATCATTTATACTTCATGTAGGCATGCTAACCGATGTTATTTTCAAAATTTTCAGATCATTCTGTGAAAAATACTATCTTTTCTATGCAGGGTCGATGGTGGGGGTCGATGGTATGTCCGACCCTCAGTATCCGACCCTGGGAATGTACCTATTCTTCCCGAGAGTCGGGGGTCGATGCGGGGGTCGATGGGTGTCCGACCCCCAGGTGCGACCCCTGGTTTCCTGTCAGATTCTCGAGAGCTGGGGGTCGATATGGGGGTCGATGTGGGGGTCGATTATCCTGGTCGAATTCTCCGACCCCCGGACCAAAAATCAGATTTTTAAGGTCCGATTTTGGGTCCATTTCCCATTATTCCTTCCCCGTTTCGACTCGTCTTCCACCTCTAAGTTGCTACAGTGTCACTCCGCTATATTGGTCATTTCGATTCCGTGTTTCGACGTCCACATCATTCCTACAGGTATGTTTTCTCATTTTTACCTGTTTTTAGGTTTTCATTTCTAGGTTTTTGCCCATTTATCTTGTATTTTTGAAATTAAACATTTTCCAATCGTAAAAATTCGATTTTTTTTAGGGCTTTTGTTATTGGTCACTCGAGGCACGAAAGCCCTCAAAAATTTTTGAGTTTCATCGGTTGGTTATCGAGAAACTTGGATTTTTGCTCTTTTTGCCCTAATTTGTCAAAATTTTTGATTTCTCACAATTTCTTCAAATTAGATTCCATTAGTTAGAGTTTCCTACTGTGTGAGTGTTGTAGGATCTGTTAGAACCTACGTAAGTCCTCCTGCCCACGTGTATGGGTGACAAGTGAGGCTTTTTGGCAAACTTACGTCGTTATAATGTCCCAATTTTTGGTTTTTACTCTTTTCTAACCCATTATTGGTTTCTCTTTCTTATTTGCAGATACTATGGCTCGTACCAAAGTGCCCAGAATTCGTGATCCTCTTCGTTTCCGTTCCAACGAAGCTGAGGCACAGTATGCCCACTACGCTCGCAAGAAAGTAGAGGGTGGTCGTAAGGTGAACTTGACTGAGTTAGCCCTGTTCAATGTGGAGAGAGTGTTTGGTGATATGGGATGGCTCCCTATCATTACTTACGACGCGTGCACCTACCCCGATTTGGTACGCCAGTTCTATTGTAACCTCCAGGTGGTGGGGGATTACAATGATGTTAAGAGGGGTCACGAGTTGCGCATCACGAGTTACGTCAAGGGGGTGAACATCTCGTTTGACTATCGACAGCTAGCCGACCTACTGGGCATCTCCTATGATGGCCCCATGGTTTTCTGTGCTCCTGGAGAGCCCCAGTTCTTCTCTCTACAGATGAGGGCCGAGATCGATAACCAACTCCTTCGTCCTGATTGCTGACAGATGAGGGCATGTTATATGCGTCCAGTTCCACGGGTATATTGCAAGATCATTCAGCATAACCTGATTCCGCAGAGTGGTCATTACGAGAGGGTTTCCCAGCTGACCCTGTATCTTCTATACAGTATTCGCACTAGGCAGCCCGTCTGCCTTTTGTACATCATCATGCGTACCATGATCACTGCTACATTGCCCAGTCACACTGGTAACCTTCCTTACGGACGTATGATCACTGTTCTGCTTACCCGCCTGGGGGTTGATTTATTGGATGAGAAGATTCAGGAGAAGTCCTTCTCATCGCCTCTAGACTGAGAGGCTATTTGCAAGATGGGCATGCAGGATGCTCAGGTCAGTGATGAGGAGAGGAACGCGATGGTGCACCCTCGCACTTGCGTAGAGATAGCTGACGCTGAGGCAGCTTCCGCTGTCGTTGGAGTTCATACGGAGTCTGCTAGTGATGATGACCGTATGTACATGGATGTAGACTCTATACCACCTCCTTCACCTACACATGCGGCTGGAGCTAGTACTTCATATGCGGCTGGTCCTTCACATGCGGCTGGTCCTTCTCACCCACCTCCTGATATGATGGAGATATTACATGAGATCAGAGAGGCTCAGTGCAGATCGGATCTGAGGATGGGGGAGTTACTAGACGCTCAGGGGGTGAGAGTGGATGAGCTACTAGACGCCCAGCGTACATCAGACATGAGGATGGGAGAGTTACTAGATGCTCAGCGGGTGAGAGTGGATGAGCTACTAGACGCCCAGCGTACATCAGACATGAGGATGGAAGAGCTCATGGAGGCTCAGCGCCGGACTGATCAGCGGGTAGCGGATCTTACAGCTAGTCTTCAGGATGACCCGGACTCGGATAGCCTGGTTGACTAGAGTCTACGCCCGAGGATTATGACGGAGATCGTGAGGCACCGCCCCCCCCTTTCACCTCCAGCTTCATGATTGTACTTATTTTCTTTCTTTGTACTATAGAGTAACTGTCCGGGTTGTGGACTGTACTCTGTTTTAGCTATTTGTACATGTTTGTTTATCTCTCATTGTATTTAAAATTATTCTTCCTTTAATAGATGCATTATTTTCTTTCCAAATTTGGTCTCAAACATCACTTGTGCTTATAGTGTGTTCATATTACAGCTTTTACTTTTATCCTATCTCAGTTCACAATTCGTCGTGAATGTATGCCAGTTTAGCGGACACGGCCTGAGATGCTCTGATACCAAGTTGTCACACCCCAATTTTACACACTTCAGAATGGTGTGATAAACTGCTAGCAAACCAACGGTTCAACCAGGATCTCGTACAGGTGGTATCTAGCGGATCTAAACCTCATATATCCACATTCATAATCAGAGTAAATACACAATAGCGGAAGTCTTATAGTAAAATGAACTGAGAATCTACTGTGATATTAATATTAAAATAGCAAATTATTCTGTATCAACTAAGACATAAATAAGTATCAAATACATGTATTTAATAAACCCAAATAAAGAAAAACTAAAAATCTAATCGAATACACATGAGTTGCACTCGCAAGAGGAGTCATGTGTATCCACTTCATCTTCCACTTCCATCGCCGCCACGTGACCATACACTGGAGCGTTTATATAATCTTCGACGGTAGTACCTGCATCATCAACTAAAAATATTCGACGTCGAGGGGGTGAGCACACATAATGGCTCAGTGAGTAAACAAAACAATGCAACAATACATATGCATGTAGTCAATTCATATCTTTGGTCTGGTTTAAAGTTTACAATGCACAATAGAAAGGTTGGGTGGTCAAAGGTTAACGTTTATTGACCCCGCCTCTATACACAGGGTGTGGAAGTCCGTCCAAAGGTTAACGTTTATTGTCGTCCCCATCCACCCTACCATAACATTGTACAACAAAGGTTAACGTTTATTGTTGTATAGTGCCATACCAACACGTAAGCCCCTGCTGGCGAGGGCTTGCAAACTGGGCTCGCAACTAACCAATCCTAATGCCAAACAATGTATCCAAGGCCTCACCCCAGCATTCCCCAGAACGTCCATAGAGATAGAGCTAAGGCCGCCCGGTAGAGTCAGAGACTACAAGGACCGAGACCACCTCCCCGGATACCCTACGACGTAATAGTTCTGCTAAAGTAATGGCGATACGACGATGCTAATGCACAAGACTTGAGTTAGAGATAGAGCTAAAGTGCCGAGACCCGCCAAAGGTTAACGTTTATTGACGTTCCCATCACACCTCCCCAGATACTCGCTCGCATCAAGTACATCAACCACACACATACATTCACATGTCTATTCCTATCATCATCATCATCATCATTTTATAAATAATAAATTAAATATGCATGGACAAATAATAGAAATATTGGATGACATGTTGTATGCACATTACAAACATATTCTCATAGGATCAAGCATGGCATTGGACTCAAGAAAAGAAAAAATAGTTTGTTATTAACCAATTAGTTTAGAGTTCTGTTTCCTCACCTTAGCTTGCTAATAGATCCTCTTACAAGCTTTAAGAACACCTTTATATTGTTATTATATTGCTAGAAGACCTAACAAAGTCGATAGAATTTAATTAGAATTAATTCTGAATTTAAAAACCCTATTTTTAACTGGGGGTCGGAGGTAAGGTCGGAGTAATGATCGACCCTAGGTGCGACCACCCCTATTCTGGACTTCCCGAACACTGGGGGTCGATGCTCAGGGTCTGGTAGGATCGATTGGCCATCGACCCCCTGTGGGTTTTGGTCGATTTTCTTCCTTGAATCCATTCTTCGTGTTTGGGGTCCTATGGCTTGCTCCTATAATCCATTCTACACATGTTCTATGGTCTAGAACCATGATTCTACCACCTATATGGCTTTCATGATTTTTTCCCATGGTTTTTCATGAAAACCTAACCATAGGTTGATGGTTTGGGTTTCTCCGAGATCATACTCTCTGCATTATCTATCCTAAGGTCTTTAGCAATTCATGGAATTAGTATCCATACCTGAGAAGAATACTCCTTCTCTGCAACTCTTCTCCTTTTGCTTTCTTCTCTTCTTTCCTTCTCTTTTCCTTCTCTTCCTTCTCTCCTCTTTCTCTCAATTCAATTAGGGATGTAAAAGGAGTAAAAGAGGCTTAGGGACGTCCTATTTATAAAGTAGAAACTCCTAAAATAAGTCCCATTGAGATTTGGAAGGAATCCCATCGAAATTAAGAAACTTTCCTAGTTTTCAGATTTACCGAGTACCGGGGGTCGATAGGGGGGTCAGAGATCCCGTCGACCCCTGGTTCCCGAGTGTCCAACCCCCATGTAAAAACGGGGGTCGACATCTGTCTTGGGGGGTCCGACCCTCCCTTGCTTGGTTATGCGACCCTCCCTTAATTTAAGTGTTTTTGGGTCAGTTTAATACCTGGGATCGTAATCTCCTTCATGCACTTGGTCCATTTGGCTCATCCATGATGGGTAGACCTGGTTCAAGGTGGTAAGACCGGGTTAGTTTGATACGGGTCTTACAACTAAACCCTAGAGAAAGAGAAGGGAAGAAAAGTAAGAGAAGGAGAAGAAGAAAAGGCTAGGGAGAGGAATTTACTGAGAAGAGATTGGCTCTCTATCACAGGAAAAGGTATTAACCTAATCCCTGGAGATGTAAACTCTATGGAATAAGACTTCTATGGAAAATAGACAATATCAACCTATTATGATCCATGTGATTTCCTTGAGAAAATCCCAAGGAGAACCATGAGGAGTGAGTTTGATTATTAGGGTTGATAAGAAACTACTAATGATGACCATAGAATGACCTTAGAATAAACTCAATTGAAGAGCAGAGGAATTAATTCAGGAAGAACTCGAATTGCATGTAGTCTGTAACTAGAAATCTCAAGGTCGTAGCTATGGTCGACCATAGCATAACCAGCATGACCAGAGAATCGACCATAGGCATTCAGAAAGATCCAAAAACCATATGATCGCAGCTAAGTAGCACCATATGCGACCATAGGGTATCGATCGTAGGCAGTAAGGTCGATACAGTATGAGACCATAAGACCAATCAGACACATATCAGTGCTTTGTTTCGATTTTCAACTACTATAACATGTTACATATGAACCCTAACTTAAATTCATATAACTTGTAGGTTGTTAAATCAATTCAAAGAGAATTTCAAGGCTTGGAAGGAGATCAAGTATTGGTAACAGGTGAGGGAACAAGACCTAAACTAATTGGATAATAACAAACTGTTTATTTTTATCACCAAACTATTGGTTCTCCATTGACTCGATTGGAGAATACTCTTCAAAATGTCCCCATAGATGTCCCTAGTATATTTACCAAACTAATAGGAGTTGAAGCAAAATCCAAACCACTATTCATTCTTTTTTCTTTATCCAAAACATCCCTTAGGGAGTTCGCCAAATGGAATTGCTCAATCAAATTGATAAAATTGAGCTTTTAAAACAAATTGATTACAAACTCAAATCTTTGGTTGCGCCTGATACACCATCAAACCAAATTCAAATTTGTAATGAAGAGAGTCATAATTTAAATATTATTGACACCGAATCTCTTTCAAATTTCTCTCAAATCTCCACTGAGGATCAAATTGAACCAAAAGTTATTTCACAACTTCAAACAAATTACCAAAATATCCAAAATTATTATCCACGACCAATGTTCCCTAACCTTCAAATTGAAGAAAGAGATCATAACACCCAAGCCACCTACACCAGTGGAACCATTTACGAACGAAACATTGATGGAATGTCAGATTATAATCTGACCAACAAACTTCAAGAAATGATGATGGTAAGTAATGTCTATCGTCTCAAAGAATATTTGGATAGAGCTATAGCTGAGATATTTATCTCAGCGTTCTCCAGCCAACTCAAAGGATTGTGGGATTATACTCTCACTCCAAATCAAAAGACTGAAATCCTTTCAGCAATTTGCCTGGATCAACATGGTGCACCAACTCTTGATGAGCTTGGCGACCCTGTCGGTGATGCTGTCAACACATTGATTTTCAAAATAACTAAATTCTTTTTTAGGAGATCCAAATCGTCTGAAAGACAGATCGTCAAAACAGTAGTCAAATCTCAAATGCAAAAAAATACATGATTTCAAATGGTATAAAGATACCTTCATGACCAAAGTCCTGACAATAGAAGATGCCAATCTTCCTTGCTGGAATGAAAAATTTCTCACTGGATTACCAATATTATTCTCTGATAAAATCAAACAAAAACTTCGAGATGAACATGGGGGTAATATCCCTTATGATGATCTTACATATGGAGACCTTATCAATATTATTCATAAAGAAGGTCTAGCCCTTGAGAGGACTAGGGAAACCATTTGAAAATTTGATTATCCTCAATTTTTAATTTGAATTAGCATGTAGTTAAAGTTGTCTACCTTCATTACTCGAACTGGGATCTGGAAAGTTCTCACCTTCAGATCTCATCCACTCATGCTAGTAGAGGGGAAGAAGACTGGAGTCGCCACCTAGATAAGGTCTAGGACCTATAAATGATGTCCCTCAATGGAGGGACACTAATGACTAGGGCTGCAACAGGGCCGGGTTGGGCCGGGTTTTTCAGAACCCTAACCCTAACCCTATCCTAGTCCAACCCTGTCAGGGTTAGAAAATGTACAACCCTAACCCTGACCCTGGCAGGGTTGGGCCTAACCCTAACCTACCCTGATTAACCCTGACAGGGTTGGGTTGGGCTGGGTTAACCTTGATTAACCCTGATTTAGGATTGGATTGACCCCTGATGGGCCCTGATATATACAACAAAACATACATATAACAATTATAACTTAAAGATATAACAAACCCAAATATATATATATATATATATATATATATATATATATATATATATATATATATATATATAGGGTTGGGTAGGGTCGGGCTCAACCCAGGAGTCAACCCTAACCCAACCCAACCCTACCAGGGTTGATCAAAATTTAAGCCCTAACCCAACCCTACCAGGGTTTGGGCCGGGTTCAACCCTGCCAGGGTTCAGGGCGAGTTTGGACGGGTTCGGGTTGTCAGGGTAAAACTTGCACCCCTACTAATGACTCGCTCAAATGGAATGACTATCTCGTCTCACCAAAGGCGGGTAAGCACCAAACCATGAGTTGGGAAGGTGTTAGGCACCTAACTCCCCCGGTTGAACCGGTCTCCCTAAATCCTATCATTTTCTACAGTTTATGAACACTTTGGGCTATCTAATTAAACTACAAGATACAAGGGAAACTCCTAATTTGATCTCTAATTCTTTACTAACTATACATGGCATAAACTAAAATTAAACAAATTAAACAAGAAAGTAATCACAAAATGAATTAAAGAATTTAATAAACGGCCTAATCATACATTTAAAGAAAGAAAAAAATGACATACAACATATGACCGAGGTCTGGGGAAATCCCAGACCACCTACATATCCCTGTGTGGGAAATCCCAGACCACCTACGTATCCTTGTGCGACGAGAATCAAGCCAAACGTAGTTCCGGTGGGTGTGTACGTACCAGGTGTGTGCAAGAAGAGGGACGCTCCCAAAATATTAGAATGCATTCCAAGCAATAGATGCTCCCATAATCATGGAACACATCCGATGGTGAAAGATGTCCCCACAACAGTGGGATCCATCTTACCATAGAGGTATTCCCTTCCACAGGGAATATCCCCTCGCTGAGGTAATCCCATAATACATGGAACTTACCTCAATTTGAGTGTGTGTGTGTGTGCAATAAATGATGCTCCCAAAATATTAAAACACATCAAGAGGAGAGATGTTCCCAAAACAGTGGAACCCATCTCAGGGTGTAGAGGCACTCCTACCATAAGGATCCCCCGCGATGAGGTAATCTCATACAATATGGAACTTACCTCAATTTGAGTGTGTGTGTGTGTGAAAATGATGCTTTCAAAATATTGGAACACATCCAAAGAATGAGATGCTCCCACAATGGTGGAACATATCTTGGTGTAGAGGTATTCCCTTCCACAGGGAATCCCCTCGCTGAGGTAATCCCATAATGCATGGAACTTACCTCAATTTGACCGAGCGTGGAGCAACCAAACTCCCCCGCAGCCTACGTATCTCTCGAGACCTCTGTCTTTCCAGAATCAGGTCAAGCGTAGTTCCCATGGATTGACGAGCCATGGACACGCGTGGTCAACACTCAGGAAAGGCTTAACGCCTCAGCTCCCCACACATGGGGGTACACTAAATCTCACTCACATTCCACATTCGGGATACCTAGGTAGACAGTCCGTCGGGCCACCAACCCTATGCATACATCTACCCTATCGTATTTTTCATTAATACATTTTTGATGCAATGATTTTCCACACTCTTGAATCCGATCCTAGGGTTGATGGGCTCATTCTAAATGGGCCCACAAAGATTGGGCTTATTGGAACCCCTAAATAGTCACATCGTGAAAAGTGTACCACCGCCATATATGTAGGGCCTGTGGCATGCCCCTACACAGTGTCCTAGCATACATCTATTGGGGCGATAGGACTCTTGCATTAAACTAAGCATATGATTCAGACATCCATCAAACAAAATATAAAATTAAAGAGCAATATAGACAGCAATATGGCAACCAACAAACACATTATGCTAAGCATAGATCCAAATATATATCAAGTAAACCAAGCATGGAACAAGCTAAGCAAGTGGAATGGTTCCATCCTTAAACATGAAATCTGACCTAATAGAAATATCAAACCTAGACAGATTTAAATATCAAAGCAGACAAACTCAGACCGATCAGGTTTGACCACTGAAATGGATAACCAAAATAATACCAAATTTCAGTCAAGTTTTGATTGAAATACCAAACCTTGCTCACTAGCCACTTTACATCAAGTTCTGGTAGAGTTGTTTTCCCTTTTAAACTTCAACTAAACAACATGCAAATACTGTTCAAACCTTCACCCTTCTAAAGCATCCTTGACCCCTTTCATCCACCTTTATGCCCCAGCACATCGAAACCCATGCCAACCATTCAACCTGACTATCAACATCACCAGCCTCTAATTCTCTTAAACCTAGCCTATTTAAGTATCAATCATCATAGTAAAACATAACTCTCTATTTTTATCTTTTTATCTTTATTTTTTTTTTTTTTTTTGCTTTGCTGTTCACACTTTCCAAAATCAGAAACGGACATTCAATAGTCACAGTAGATTAAATCTCATGAAATTAATTAGAAGAGAAATATTCCATCAAAGAAATTGGAGGTTAAGGAGCAACTCCACTAGTGCTTACACCCAACAAGTCGGGACTCAAATAGGCTGTATAGGACAGTCTCACATCAGCTCAATCCCACTAATGAACAGTGGGTACAGAATTAAGATCTCAATATAGAGTGAAAATTGCTAGATGTTAAACAACAAAAAAACAAAGAGGAAGTAAAGACAATAAAAAAAAAAAAAGAAATTCAACATAACCATACTTTTCAGACCAAAGAAATTAATGAAAAATCATTTCAGATTCAAGAACGAATTCAAGCATTCGGCATCCGAAATAGGTTGATGAAATAACAATCACATACCTGAAAAATGAAACTCCCCTATTTTTCTGTTCTTCTTTATCCTTTTGCAGCAGCAGCAGCCCTCTGCTTTCTCATTCTTCTCTGATTTTCTCTTACCCAAACCCCATCCAAATGACACCTTCCTTGCATCTTTCAATCTTTTCCTTCTTCTTCTAGTTTTTCTGCAATTTTTCTATCTCCCCTCTCTGATTTTTTCCCTTGCTTCTCACTCTCCCCTATCAGATTTTTCCCCTTGCTTCTCACTCTCCCTTCTCTGATTTTTTCCCTTACTTCTCACTCTCCCCTCTCGGATTTTTTCCCTTGCTTCTCACTCTCCCTTCTCTCTGATTTTCTGCCTCCTCTTGATCTTCTTCTCTTTCAATCTAGTTACGGCAACACACCAATGACCGGACCTGCTTTTTGTCTTTTTCTTTTAGAAAAAACCGTGAAAACCCACTAATCCCAAAGCCTGACCCCCTTTTAGAGGAAACCCACTTAAAGCCTTTTATCATTATTTTTTCCCTTTTTTAAAAAGTACTATTTTATTATCATTGTTTCTCTTCTTTTTTTTATTACAAAACTCTAGACCTATCTAATCTAGGTCTGATCAATCCCTTGACAAGACCATTCGAAAGAAACTACTTATCAAATCAACTTCTCAAATATTTTTTTCTTTTTTCTTTTTATTTCAACCATGGTTTTTTCTTAACCCATCCAGTTTAACTGACATTAGACCTATTTCTAATGATTTTGTTTTTATGAAAACTTTTTTTTCCTTCTTTTTATCACATTACCATTTACAAAAACATTATATTTAAAATCACAACTTCATAATAAAAAAAATACAACAATATACCTACCTGACTGCTTTTGACTGAACTGAAACCTACACCACCAAGAAATATTGGACCATTTTATTGGAGACGGCGATGGCAAAAATGGGGTGCTGACAGATACCCCTCTTTAGCCGAGATTGTATCAATCGAGAGTAAAGAAAAAGAAAGACCTCATTTTTGCCACCGCATTTATTGGAAATTAAAATAAGTAAGAACGCAAGCTCTCTTGAGTAGCGATCGCAGTGACATTGAAACTCTCAAAACGGGCCCAAAAAAACATGGATGTGCTTTCACACATTCCATGGAAGCGCTCGGAGAGATTATTCCGCAACAACGGAACCAAATCTCAAAAGTGAAACTGACACTCCACACACGCGAGCCCTAAAATCATTATCGAATGCGAGCTTTTAAGCATTTCGTGAAACCGCTCGAGGAGATTATTCAGCAATAAAGGAACCAAATCTCAAAAGCGAAACTGATACCCGCATACAGGAGCCCCAAAGTCAGAATCGAAGGTGAACTTTCATGCATTTTGCCAAACCGTTCGGGGAGATTCTTCCCCAACAACGGAACCAAATCTCAAAAGTGAAACTGACACCCCGCACACGCGAGCCCTAAAGCCATAATCGAAGGCGAGCTCCACGCATTTTTCCAAACAGTTCGGGGAGATTCTTACACAACAACATAACCAAATCTCAAACGCGAAACTGACACACGCAAACCCTAATGTCAGAATCGAAGGTGAGCTTTCAAGCATTTTGCGGAACCGCTCGGGGAGATTCTTCCGCAACAACTGAACCAAATCTCAAAATCAAAACTGACAATCACACATGCAAGCCCCAAAGTCAGAATCGAAGATGAGCTTTCACGCATTTTGCAAAACAGCTTGGGGAGATTCTTCTACAACAACGGAACCAAATCTCAAAAGCTAAACTGATATCCCGCACATGCAAGCTCTAAAGTCAGAATTGAAGGTGAGCTTTCACACATTTCACGAAATCGCTCGGGGAGATTCTTTCTCAACAATCGAATCAAATCTCAAAAGTGAAACTGACACCCCGCACATGCGAGCCCCCAAGTCAGAATCAAAGTTAAGCTTTCACGTATTTTGTGAAACCGCTCAGGGAGATTATTTTGAGACAACAGAATCAACCTCAAAAGCAAAACTGACACCCCGCACACGCGAGTCCCAAAATCATAATCGAAGATGAGCTTTCACGTATTTTGTTGAACCACCCGAGGTGATTAGATTATCTTGAGTAGCAGCCAAATCGGCATGATGACCCTCAAGACCAATCAGAATAAAGCAAGTTTTCCTGCATGCCATAGAACAAACCCCAACAAGATGAACTCTCCCGCACTTACATGGAACAAGTCCCAAAATAAACACATTTGACAGCTACACAAGGAGG
The DNA here is from genome assembly GCA_028583415.1 of Protea cynaroides. Taxonomy (NCBI): domain Eukaryota; kingdom Viridiplantae; phylum Streptophyta; class Magnoliopsida; order Proteales; family Proteaceae; genus Protea; species Protea cynaroides. The sequence continues at coordinate 60,493,001 of CM053265.1, forward strand.
GGGGCCAATAAAATAATTGCTATCAAATCCCAAATGTGACTACTTATTGAATCGGATGAGGTCTTAGCCCAAGGTGTATGAAAACCAATACAATAGTAAAAACAATGCAACAACAGATGTCAAAAGTTGACAAAGAAGAGGGTTGTGTCCAAAGCCATTGATCAAGCGAGAGGCCCACTAAACCCAAGATATACAAAAATCAATGCAACAACCAAAACAACGCAATGACAGATGTCAAAAGGTGACAAACAAGGATGTGTGCAAAACCACTAATCAGGTCTGAGGCCCAATAAACCCAAGATATACGAAAACCAATTCAACAACCAAAACAATGCAACGACAAATGTCAAAAGGTGACAAACAAGAGGATTCTGTCCAAAATCACTAATCAGGTCTAAGGCCAACTAAATCCAAGTTATACTAAGACCAACACCACAACGAGATAGATCAACAACAAAGCCAAATCCAAATATTAATTGGCATCAAACGCCTACATTCATAGATGAAAACAAACCTTAAATAAACTGCCATCATCAAGAGTCAAACACACTAAGCATGAAATGTAAGCATCATTCAATGAGAAGCAACATTAACACAACAAAACACAATCAGGATGACCCTAAGGATCTCGAACATGGTTAAGAAGGGCTACAGATAAAGCTCTAAATAGAATCACAATGGCTTGCTCGTCCTAACCAGGAATAGATTTAGTGACTCATTTTAGATTGAACTCCAAAAGAGACAAGATTGGTAGACTTTCAGTTAAGCACAAATGCCCGTCAAATTGGTAAAACAGCCTAGCAAGCAAACAAAAAGAGATATGGATCATACCCATGATCCAAAGGTGCAAGCTACTCAGAACTTTCACAACAACTCCATAAGATTTGATTAACACAATGAATTTGGCCCAAACTAGGCGTCCTACCAAGTAACGTACACACCTACAGGTATCCATACCAGAGGCTTGGTCTACCAAGTGTATACACCCAGACCTACAATCTAAGCACTTTAAATGCATAACACAAATAAGTACATCCACATCCACATAACACACTATGTAACATGGTTCACCTATCACACACTGTGATGGCTACTCCATGGGGTAATACCCTAACTAGGGTTTCGTATTATACCCAATAGGCTATTTTAATGCTATGGTTGCACCTACAACCCAGATGCTACAACATCGACCACATTCTTAGCTACAACTGAGTCCTAGGGAACAACTCTCACTCTGATTAAGCCCCTAACTTGATAGGTTACAATGTAATTTTCAAATAAAGATTACAAAGCCCTTCCCATATGGCATTGGTACAAATAAATAGGGCTTATGTGAGTGGTTACCTTCTCAGTGTGCTCAAGACTGAGTGGTGCTCACCATTTGGTCTCCCCAAGTTCTTCAATGATGATGCATGAACATCTTCAAGATTTCACAAGTGTTGACACTCTTTCAACAACTCTCACACACACCAGACACCCACAACTCACAAATAATTGCTCACACTACCTCTCCAATGCTTCAGATAGCCATTAATATCAACGAGAGGTAAGTGGAGATAGATTTACACACAAAGAGAGCTCAAAACCCTTGTTTCTTTAAAAACCCATAGCTCTTATTTTCAAAATCACCCCAATTCATTACAGGAAGATCAGTCTTTGGAAATGGAGGAGATGGCAATTTGAAACACTCCAATCGGATATCGGATGGCTAAGATATGGCCATCCAAAGTCCGACCATTAAGATTATTCCAAAAGGAATCTTTGAGAGCAATCCCGTGAGCTATGAAGCACCATAGCCACGCCGTTTCTGACTTGTTAGCCATCGTTGTCGAGATCTCATTGGAGGATCACAGAATCTCACCTTTAAGCCATTAGATATGTCAGACTTTAGCGGGATTTTCTGTAGCGCGTTAGATCAGTCTAATTATGTCAGACGAACTTGGCGCAAATCATAGCCATGTGATCTGGATCTCTTCGCCAGTATATCATACGTGCGCCACATCGAATCGAGGCTGTCATTCAATGCATTGCGAATCACAAATTTATGCTACATCCAGCCAATATAATCCTTCGCGAGAGCATCTTGACGCATCGATTGTATCACACCATAGCCCGCATAATTTTTAGCCTTTCGATGGGAATCTGAACGACGTGCCTCATCCCTGGCCCTCCATCTCGAATCTTCTCTTTTTCCAAAGGACCAAAATGCCCCTCTGAATGAGTCGTAATGCCCTGTAAATCTATTTTTTTTCCAGTAGGTTTTTATTTTGAGAGTTCTCTGTGGCAAATGACTGAATACTTGAGGGTATTGCTGCGCGAACCATGTAGAACCTGTGAGGCGTGCGCGCGGCTGGCCTTGCAGGCCTGTTGGCTTGCGACTTGCAAGCAAGGGGATTGCAGTTGTGCTGTGCCTTGGGCATGCGCATGGCTACTATCCCTTGAGCTTGCGGGCTTGTCATGCAGACTTGCTGGCCAGCGGATGGTCTTGTGTTGCTGGGTGGTTGGGTAAGCATGCCTTGTGGCCTTGTGCCACTGGGGCAAGCATGGCCTACTGGCCTGGTGCCGCGACTTGTTGGCCTCAGTCGAGACTGCTGACCTGGCTGCCACGCTGGCCTATCCACCTCAAGTGGGACTTACCTGGCCCATATGTTCTCTCTCATCTTTCTCTCTCTTTTTTCTCTCTTTCTTCAGCTTTTTTCTGCTGTTGAACTTCTGCCATTGCACCATGCATAGTCACCTTGTCAGTGGGACCTCGGTGGGACCCACAGACACTCTCTCTCCTCTTTTTCTATCTTTTTTCTCTCTTCTTTCTCAGTATTTCTTTCACCTCAACTGTTGCCACTGTATTTCTCTCTTTACAACTAGTCTTTCTCATCATTTGTTGTGCCACACCATCATTGGAACTTTAGTGAGGCCCACTACCACATCAGTAGGGCCCATACACTCTCTCTCCTCTAAGGCACTGAACAAGTGTCCCAGACACAATCGTGCTAACTGAGACTCTACCATCTGATCAGAACCACTTAGAATGCATTGCTAACAATGACAATAATCCAATAAACTTGCCAAGGTTCCAACAATCACCCCCTTTGGAATTATTGGCAACAACCCACATGATATCTCCATATGGTATCAAGCATTCTCTCCCCCTTTGTCAACAAGTACAAAGGAAAAAATGACACTCCCCCTTCATCATTGCTCCCCCTGCATCAGAACTCCCCCTGCACAGACTCACCTATAGGAGTGTCCATCACACTTTTTCAATCCTATAGATGAACAGTGATGCTATGCAGTCACCAACTCCCCCTACACCTGTGCCATCTACTACACACTAAGAGCCATAACTTTTAGCTTGTTTTCGAGAGTCTCAAATGAGTCTTCTAGGAGAGTCCTTGAGAAGATATTTGCCACACGATCACAACTGACTGAAACTACTAAGTATTTTGCTCTTGCTTTGCTAGGCCATAAAACTGTTCCCCAAAAAGAATGCACCGCCACTAGTGCTCTTTCTGTCATCAACACACCTGGCCAAGCATGCAGCTTGTAGACTGTCAGGTTTCTAAAAGAGCATATAGGTTGCCCTGTGTTCTAGTCTCTTGTGCTACCACTTTTCCTTTTCAACATTTTTCACCACACAGCCATCCTTAGTGAAGGTTACTTCATTACCTTGATCATAAACTTGACTAACACTCAAGAGATTGTGTTTCAAGCCATTAACAAGCAAAACCTTCTGGGATTTTAATTTAGTACTGCAAATGTTGATAGTTCCTCTTCCTTCAATCCTTGCATCATCATTGTTTCTAAATCTAACTGATCCACCTTCTTTAGCATTCAGACTTGAAAATATCTCTTTATCCCTTGTCATGTGAGTAGAGCACCCACTATCCAAGATCCATGGTATAGGTCTACTTTTGGACTTAAGAATTGTTTGCATAATGAGAGATTTATTGCCCTTTCTGTTGTTCTTCTCAACCTACACTGCTTTTTCTTTCACTGTGATGGATTTTTTCTTGCTTTTTCTTTCACAACTTTTTCTTCTCTTTAAGCTGGTCTTCTAGGAGGATTTCTTCTAATGTTCCCTCTTGGTTACCTCTGAGATGGAAGGAGTGTCTGGCAGTTTTTGGCTATGTGACCAAATCTCTGACACCTGAAGCATTTAATTCTATCTTCAGCCAAAGGAGCAAATCTGTTTCTGCTTGTGAACACTGGTTGTCTAATCTGTCTTTTACATTCTGTAATTTTTTGCCCATACCCTTTACAGCCATAACAGTACCCTCTAAAGCTCTCTCTCTCTGCCTGGGATTGTTGCCTTGCTTCCTCTCCATCTGATGATTGACTGTACTGAAACCATCTCTGTCATTTTTGTTCTTAGAAAATCTCTCAACATGTGACTCCCTCCTTTTTGCTCTGACAAATACAGTAGGGCTTTCAACAGACCCTTTACCTTTGACCTTCTTAATTTTTTGCTTCTCATACCCAAGCCCAGATTTGATGTGAGAGGATCTCCAGTAGCTCAGAATTTCATCCAGAATATTTTCTTCTTCCATTTGTGAGCAGTCATCCTCAACTTCTTGATTTGTCACTATCTTCTCCCTTGATTTCAGGATGGTCACTTATAGAGATGATGTTGTAGCTTCCATGTAGTTCATCTTCTCCCTCTCAAAGCTTGCAAGCTTAGTTTCTAGTCTCATTATTTCTTGCTCAAGCTTTGCACATTCATCTGATTTTGAGAAAAGCTCATTGTTCAGATCATTTCTATCTTCTTTGATTCTTCAATGGTGACTTTCAGTTGACTAATCAGCTCAGTTGCTTCATTATATTGATCATTTAAATTTTTATTCTTCTTCCTCTCTATTCTAAGTTTTGTAAGAGCTACAAATAACTCAACCTCAAGATCAAGCTCTTCTTCAACTCCATTTTTCTTTTTAGATTTTTTCTTCTTCCCTTAAAGCTCATCAAGAAGGACCATGAAGAGAACCTCATCATCATCATCTTTTATTGATTGATCTGAGAAATGGTTGTTATTCTTTGTAAGCAGACTTCTCTTCTTGGCATAAATTTTTTTCTTTTCTTTCTGGTCTTAACTCTCATTGAGATCTTCATCATCTGAGTTATAGACTCTACCCTTCTTTGGACACTTGGATGCAAAGTGTCTTATGCCTTCACAGTTAAAACATTCCAGAGTAGACTTGCCCTTGTATTCTCACTTCTCTTTTTGAGCCTTCTAGCAAGATAAGCAATCAACTCATCATCTGAGTCATCAAACTCACTAACCTCTTTTGCTTTTGACTTCTCACTTGGTTCTTTGATTTTTAATTTTTTCATGACTTCAAAAGCTGCTTCTTTCTCTATTGGCTCTGGTTCTATCACCCTCATTTCATAAGTGGTCAAGATGCCATATAGATCATCAGTGGTCAAGCTGTTCAAGGTAGATAGTTCTTTTAGTGCAGACACATTTTCATTATACAACTTGGGCAGAGTTCTAAGAATCTTCTTGACAACATGTATCTCCTTTATCTCTTCACCAGTGCTCTGATTGCGTTGGTGATGCCATTCACCCTATTGAGATAAAACTCAATGGTCTCTCCTTCAGTCATTTTTAGACTCTCAAACTAAGATCTCAAGATTTGTAACTTGGCTTCTTTTATCTTGTTGTCTCCCTCATGTACCCTTTTCAGCTTGTCCCAAATTTATTTGGAGGTGGGACAGCTGATTACTTTGGTGAGCTCATTGCTCAGTAGTGATGCTAGAAGAGCTGTGGCTATTTTGGCTTCATTTTTTATTTTCTTTATTTCTACTATATCTGTGATGTCTTCTGTGGGGTGTATATACCCATTATTCACTACAAGACAAACTCCATCACCTTGAGATATCAGGTATGCCTCCATCCTGACTTTCCAAACACTATGATTTGACCCATCAAATATGGGAATCCTTCTACGCATATGCTGGTCTTCACTGGATGCCACTTCCACTGCATCTTACTATTGTCTGTACCCGAAGCTGTTAGTCTTCCTCCTTAGGGAACTCAGCTCTGATACCAATTGTGATTCCTAGGTTGACACTAAGAGGGGGAGGGTGAATCAGTGACAACTAAAATTTTTTCCAACTCTGTGAAGACTGCCTAACCAAAATACACACTACTGCCAAGAGCTGTCTATTAACACTTTGCTGCCTTGAGCTGACTTAGGTGGTCATTCATACATTTGTCTTGTTAACACATTTCATGTAACACCCCATGCCACACACCCATAGGTATCCATACCAGAGGCTTGGCCTACCAAGTATGTACACTCAGACCTGCAACCCATACACTTCAAATGCACAACATAAACAAGCACATTCACATCCACATAACACACTATGTATTATGGTTCACCTATCACACACTGTGATAGCTACTCCACGGGGTAATACCCTAACCATGGTTTCATATTATATCCAATACACTACTTTAATGCTATGGTTGCACCTACAACCCATATGCTACAACATCGACCACATCCTCAGCTACAACTGAGTTATAGGCAACAACCCTCACTCCTATCAAGCCCTAAACTTGATAGGTTACAATGTATTTTTCAAATAAAGATTACAAACCCTTCCCATTTGGCATTGGTACAAATAAATAGGGTTTTTGTGAGTGGTTACTTTCTCATCGTGCTTAAGACTGAATAGTGCTCACCATTTGGTCTCCCCAAGTTCTTCAGTGATGGTGGATGAATATCTTCAAGCTTTCACAAGTGTTGGCACTCTTTCAACAACCCTCACACACACCAAACACCCATAACTCATAAATAATTACTCACACTATCTCTCCAATGCTTCAGATAGCCATTAATATCAAGGAGAGGTAAGTGGAGATAGGTTTACACACAAAGAGAGCTCAAAACCCTTGTTTCTTCAGAAACGCACAGCTCTTCTTTTCAAAATCATCCCAATTCATTGCAGGAAGATCAGTCTTCAGAAATGGAGGAGATGACAACTTGAAACACTCCAATCAGACATCGCATGGCTAAGATATGGCCATCCAAAGTCCGGCCATTAAGATTATTCCAAAAGGAATCTTTGAAAGCAATCCCGTGAGCCGCGAAGCACAATAGCCACACCGTCTCTGACTTGTCAGCCGCCATTGTCGAGATCTCATTGGAGGATCACAAAATCTCACCTTTAAGCCGTTGGATATGTCAAACTTTAACGGGATTTTTGTAGGCTGTTAGATTAGTCTAATCGCGTCAGACGAACTCGACGCAAATCATAGCTGCGCGATCTGGATCTTTCTGCGAGTATATCATACGTGCGCCACATCGAATCGAGGCTGTTATTCAATGCATTGCGAATCACAAATTTATACTGCATCCAGCCAATAGAATCCTTCACGAGAGCATCTTGACGCGTCGGTTGTATCACACCATAGCCCGCATAATTTTTAGCCTTCCGATGGGAATCTGAATGATGTAGCTCATCCCTGGCTCTCCATCTCAAATATTTTCTTTTTCCCAAGGAGCAAAATGCCCCTCTAAATAAGTCGTAATGCCCTGTAAACGTATTTTTTCCAGTAGATTTTTCTTTTGAGAGTTCTCTGCGGCAAATGACTGAACACTTAAGGGGCTATTACTGGGCAAACCATGCGGGACCTGCGAGGCATGCTGGCAGCTGGCCTTGCGGGCCTGTTGCCTTGGACTTGTAGGCTAGGGGCTTGTGGCTGTGCTATGCCTTGGGCATGCGCATGGCTGTGAGCCCTTGAGCTTGTAGGCTTGTCATGTGGTCTTGTTGGCCAGCAAATGGCCTTGTTCGGCTTAGCGGTTGGGCAGGCATGCCTTGTGGCCTTATGCTATTAGGCAGGCATGGCCTGCTGGCCTGGTGCCATGACCTACTGGCCTCAGCTGTGACTGCTAACCTGGCCTGGGCTGGCTATCATGCTGGTCTAGCCACCTCAAGTGGGACCCACCTGGACCATATTTTCTCTCTCCTCCTTCTCTCTATTCTTTCTCTCTCTTCTTTCTCTCTCTCTTTAGCTTTCTTCTGCTCTTAAACTTCTGCCATTGCACCATGCACAATCACCTTGTTAGTGGGACCTTAGTAGGACCCACAAACACTCTCTCTCCTCTTTCTCTATCTTTTTGCTCTCTCCTCATCTTCTCTCTCTTCTTTCTCTATATTTCTTTCACCTCAACTATTGCCACTATATTTCTCTCTCCACAACTGGTCTCTCTCATCATATGTTATACCACACCATCACTGAAACTTTAGTGGGGCCCACTATCACATCAGTGGGGCCCACACTCTTTCTTCTCCATGGCACTGAGCAAGTGTCCCAGACACAACCATGCTAACTGAAACTCTACCATTTGACCAGAACCACTTAGAATGTGTTGCCAACAATGACAACAACCCAACAAACTTGCCAAGGTTCCAACATATTTAATCGTATTATCAAATGTATTTAATTAACACCAAGGCATGATTTATGCTGGTCGGGATGCCTAACACCTTCGCTGGATTGTACCTTGACCATCACCCAGATTTTCTACCTCAACCTAATTCCATATCCATGGATCATATCTGGTGTCCATTATGGGTCCTAGACCCCAATCTAGGTGGCAACTCCAAAAACACTAAATCATTGATTGCATACCATTGCACCGCAAGCAAACCCACTTGTTCTCACACGCACCTGGTTGCGAAAGGTTTCACTTAGATATATGAGGTTGATTACTTTGAGACGTTCTCTTCAGTTGCTCGTCTCAATTATGTGTGTTTTTTATCTCCTTGACTGTCAATTCTGAATCGCTCCTTTATGAGATGGATGTGAATGATGTTTTTCTATATAGGTATCTCCACAAACAGGTTTAAATGGACCAACCTCTGGGTATATTGCTTTTGGGGGAAGTTTACCAAAGTTTTCAAGCTCTACAAAGCTATTTAGCTATGGGCTAAAACAATCACCACGTGTTTGGTTTGATAAATTTAGCTATATTATTTTACATTGTGTTTCTCCCATGTTACTCTGACCACTCTATGTTTGTTAGCCGACATTCTCAAATTGTTATAATAATTGTTTGTGCTGATGATATTATTATTACAGAAGATGATACATCTGATATTAATGAGGTCAAGTCTTACTTACACAAACAGCTTCAGATGAAAGATTTAGACCTCCACTATTTTCTTGCCATTGAAATTATCCGCAGTAGGAAGGGTATCAATCATTCTCAAAAGAATATGTACTAGATCTTTTGATTGAGTCTGGGTTACATGGTTCTAAACTGGCCGACACCAATGTATAACTCATCAAAAATTTGAGACCATTGACAGCAAATGTTTTACTGATTCACACCAATATAGGAGACTTGTCGGTAAACTTATCTACCTACAGTTACTAGACTTGATAAAAAAAATGTGTTATTGGAGTGGTTTCCCAATTCATGCAAACTCCCAAGCAAGTTCACTAGGAAAATGTAAAGTCTCCAAGTAAAGGACTCATTATCTTCTCCATTAGGGCATTTATATTATAGGGTACTCAAATGTTGATTGGACGAGTGCTAATGGAGACAGATGATCCACAACTAGTTATTGTACAATTGTTGGTGGAAATCATGTTACATGAAAACATAAGAAACAAACTACTGTAACTTGATCCAATATTGAAGCTGAGTATCAAGCCATGCCTCATACTGCTATTGAACTCATGTAATTGAAGTCTCTTCTTCAGGAATTGAAAATAAACTCAATCTATGAAAATGCTTATGACAATCAAACTGCTATTTACATTGTTAGGAATCATGTTTTTCATGAGTGCACCAAATATATTGAAGTTGATTGTCATTTTGTTCATAACGTGGCTGTAAAGAAACTACTAGTCACCCTCTTTGTCTCCTTTTCAAATTAGTTGGCTAATATCTTTATAAAGTCTTTATTTGGTTCGGCATTTCTACTGAACTGTTCCAAGCTTGGCATGGGTGATTTATATGCTCCAACTTGAGGGTGGATTTTAACAATATAACTATAAGAAAAAATTTCATCTACACCCCATCAAAGATTGTTAACATCATCTACACCCACAAGTTTTCAGAAACATCACCTAGGTCCCAAAAGTTTGACTGTGGTAATCAAAGAAGTCCACTCCGTCAGTTAATTCCCGTTAGATGCTGGCGTCAGCTGAAATAAAAATTTTTATGGACAATACTGCCCTTAGAGTAAAGATAAAATATCATTTTACCCTTCTTCTTCTTCTTCTTCTTCCTTTCCTCTTCTTCTTTCCTCTTCTGCTCTTCTCCATAGTCAGATTCATATGGCAGGAGCTGGTTTGGGGGAAAATTAGGGGAGTTGGCATGGCTCCAACAGATGGTCAACTCCACTAAGATAGATTGCACTCCATCAAAAGATTTTTGTTATTGTTTGGGGAAAAATGAAACCAATCGAACTCCAAAAGGGTTCTTCGGCCTGCCCCAGCTCGCTCAGGTCGAGTTTCAAGATAACTATCTTGCAGGGAGCTTTCCAGAGACTGATTCGGTGGCTGTGAATCTAAGGCAAATCTTTTTTTCGAACAACCAGCTCACGGGATCTCTGCCTCCATCCATAGGTAACTTCTCTGGTGTTCAGAAGCTTCTTCTCGATGGTAATATGTTCTTTGGGCGCATTTCACCTGAGATTGGAAAGTTGCAGCAGCTCTCGAAGTCATAAAACCTTAAATAGAGGTAAGTAATGAGTTCGTCGTTGGAGTGGGAGTCGTCGATGGATAAACGCAAGATCCATAACCTGCAACGCATGATCGCTTGCGTTGCTTCTCGCCACACACCAACTCTGTGCTTCCACTTTTCTCCTCCGAGCATTACCTATGGGTTCCAACTTCCAACTTACCAAGATTTGGAGCGAAGCATATCTAGATTTTGTCTCAAGCTCACATTATCGAAAAAATCTTCACGTCGCCGGAGAAAAAGGCTGTTTGGAATAAATCTTTAAGTTTTTAAAAATTAAAAGGATAAAATATAAAAATGAAGGGTAAAACTGTATTTCAACAATTTTAGTGATTTTCGTCAGTTAAGTGGACCTAGGTAATGTTTCTGCATTCTTGTGGGTGTAGATGATGTTAACAATCTTTGATGGGGTGTAGATGAAATTTTTTCTAACTATAAATGAATGGACCCATTCTCTAGGGTCCAATCCCAATGTCGTTATTCGCTAGATAGCGCTAATCCCATCTTAGGATTGGTGCCATCTAGCTGACTGCTTTGAGCTTTGACTAAGGTTGTGTTTGGTATCATTTTTGTTTTTATTTCTCTGACATGTTTTTATTTTTGTAGGTGTTTGGTATTGTTTTTTACTGCTATTTCTTTTCAGAAAAAATAAAAATAGGCTCAAATTCAAAAAGAGGTTGAGACCTCTTTTGATTTTTGTCTGAAATTATTTTTGAAACCATTTTTGCGCAAACTTTTAAGTTGCACATGGTTTTTTTAAATTCTAACGGATCTAAAATTGAGCATAAAAGTGTCCATTCTTTTATAAAGGATAAAAACAATACCTTCCAAAGAGGAACGATTGACGTGAAGCTCTCATATTGTTTGAAGTTCTTGCAAATCTCATCGTTTGAAGCTCTCTCTCTGCAAAGCATCTCTCGATCTGGGTTGCCTTCTCTTTGATCCAAAGTCGTAAGTACATAGAGCTGGGTTGCCTTTTCTTTTATCTCTCTCAATCTTTCTTTTCATTTTGTTTCTTCTTCTTGCTTAGGGTTTCTGAATTTCAAGTTTTCGATAGGAAAGATCCGAACTTCCCTTTTTTTATTGCTTGATTACGATATGCTTCAGTTCGAACTTCGAAACCTAGCAATAATTTCTCCTTCTAACTTTTTGTTTTTCGATCGTCAAATTTCTCCTTCCTATAATGAGGAACCGAAAAGGGAAGAAGAAAAGAAAGGAAAGAAGAAAAGAAAGGAAGAGGAAGAAAAGGAAGGAGAAGAAAGAATGGAAGGTGCCAGTTGCTGAGATTCTTGGAGAAGAAAGGTAGGTTTCATTCTTTTTTCTTTTTCTTTTTCTTTTTTTGGAAAGAGAACTGAAATAGGAAACCAGGGTTTTGTCTGGGATATTTGGGTATGATTTGAATGGTAGATTGCAAGCAAGGAAAGGAGTTTTGATTGAATTTACGATTCCAGCAAAGATGTTGGCATTTTAAGCTTTGTTTCAAAAGGAAAAAAGGAGAATGAAAGGAAACTTTGGATTTTTGGGTTCATTAGAAAAGAAATCGTATCAAGAGAGGGTTCTTATAAATGGAGAAGGATAGGAATGAGGTAGGAGAGAGAGAAAAAGAGAGAGAGAGAGAGAGAGAGAGAGAGAGAGAGAGAGAGAGAGAGAGAGAAAGAGAGAGATTTTTCCTTGGGGTCTCAGTTTTGCTAAAAAAAGAAAAAAGAAGAAGAGGTTTTGGGAGGTTCTTAGTGTTCAGTTTTACCAAGGAGAGAGGAATCAAAGCAAGGAGGCATTTTGATTCTGGCTAGGCAAGATTGAAGCACATTTCACTGGAAGCATTCTCGGCTTCTCCTAAGTCCTTTTTATTTATTCCAATTACTGACTGAAGTAGTTTCCTTTTTCAGTTCCTGTTCTCAACAGTTACTAATTCTGTCCAGCAATACTTAAATCTACTTCAACTCCTGTTCTACTTAAATCTTGTTCTGATTCTAATTCTATCCAAATCTGAGCTGCTATTCTTCCTCTTATTTAAATATATTATATGAGCTATATATAACTTTATAGAGAAGAAAAAACAGCAAAGTTTCCTATTTATTACTTTGAAAAAGAAAAAAAACTGAACTCCTACTCCTATTACATATTAATAAGATTAATAGAGAGTGTGAGGCAAACAGCAAAGTTTATTTACAAAAGTTTCCTTAGAAAACTGAACTCCTACTCCTACTAAGGATTTGTTTTTATGTGTTTTAATTGTAAACATAATTAATTTTAGATGGACGAAGGAAAGGTCAATGAAGTAGAGATGAGAGTTGATGTGAAGCATTTTAAAGATTCATTTGTTTGGATTGATGCAAGGGTTAAATTGCTAATCAATATTGGGGTTGATCAATCACGGAAACGGTTCAAGCTAAATGCATCATTTACAAAGGATGGGTGGGCTAACATTTTGCAAGAGGGAGGCATGGATCTTGTGTATTAATTTTTCATTCAGTATGATTTTATTAAAAATCTCTATTATGGTATTTTTAATATATTTTTTACATAATTTTTTTAGTACATTTTAACAATTGATGTAATTTTTAAAGGGAGGTGCGGATCTATGGTAGAACCAGTCGAGGAGGCCTGAGAGGCAATGGTTTACCTTGTGGGTCTCTTCGTTGTTTGGGCCAATTTCTTGGTATGCTATATAGATGGATCTATAAAAGTTATAAAAATTATTTTTAGACATAAGCATACCAAATCTATTTCTCATTCTGCAATCTATTTTTTATTGTAGTTACCAAACGACTTTTTATTTTTTATCATAAATGGTTTTCAAAAATATTTTTTTGAAAAAATAGCAAAAATAAAAAACAAAAACGATACCAAACATAACCTAAGTTACTTTCGTGATAAGCCATCTTTTATCTTATCTTGTCTTTTAGTTCATTGTTTGTAAGACTTTTTCTTTTAATCTCTTTATGTCATTAAGACTCTACCTTAGTGTGACGTGGAGTTCATATCTCTTTATATTAGTTGAACTTCTTGTCATATTTCCATAGTCTTATAGAACTGCTCTGTCATGCTGACATGTGGCAATCGTTTCCTTTTTTAATGTAACAGTCCAACACTATAAATTGATGGTGAAAGGAAGAGACTAATTGCTCAATTCAATTCTGTCATTCATAGCATAATCGACACATCTGTCTCCTCATTCTTCTACTTCTCTCTCCCTCTTGGTTATGGTTTATTTTCATTTTCTTTGGTTACAATACCAATACACATGCATGAACATATATGGGCATGCTAATACAAAAGGTGAATTTGATTGAATTAGAATATAAAAATTGACATATGACTTATCTAAACCATGTCATTATTATCGAGCAATGAAATGAACACATCAATTGTCCACAAGATAGAATATGCATTGTACATTTGAAAAAATAACAGATTGGTCCTTGTGATGTCTATAATTATAATTTACCTAATATAATCTAAAAGGGGTACCACTGGGGAGTGGAGTGCAAACAACTCTTTTCTCCCTTATTTTATCCACTATCATTTCTTTTCTCATCTTATCTTCATCATGGTTTTAGTTTACGGGATCGATACGGGTATCAGTATCGGGATATTGATATCTATATTGGTATCAGTATCTGATTCTAGTATCAACCACGTTTCAACTAGTATCGATATCCAATACCGATTCAATCATTCATTCCCGTATCAACAAAGTATCTGCCTAAAACCATGATCTCCTTGCTCTGTGAATAATCTAATCAATGTGGAAAGCATCACAAAAACTCTATGAACTTTATTAAAATCTCTAAGTGATATTAGGTTACTTCTTTTTTCTTCCTCATTTTTCTTCTCTTATATTTTAAAGTCTAAACAACCGAATTGCATTCCCAGTTTTGACTCTAGTTCTCACTACTCAGTCATCCAAATCATCTGAAATTTGAAGTGAAACATCATTTTTTACTAGAGATTACATTCATCGAATATCCGCCAAAAATTATAGGGTTGAAGAAGATCTAAGCTATGAACAGGGAGGCTTTCCCCTTCAAGTTGCAGAACATTATAAATGCCAGATCTCCACCATTTGGCAACCTATTAATTTACAGAGAAACAAAATAGAAAGTAGAAACTTGTAGAAGGTATTATCGTATATTATATGAAATGTACAGAGAAAATATTTATATAGTCTATAGCACGGACTACAAATAACATTAAATCAGATTACCCCAAGGGGATAGCTCAGTTGGCAAAAGACCAACACCTCAAAATGAAGAGATCATGAATTCAATTATCCTTGGGACTCTACCTACCCATAAAATAAAATAAAAATTAAATCAGATTGAAAACTAATTAGAAAACTAGACAATGTATCTAACAGGATACGTGTCCTTATGTTGTTTATCACGCTGATGGATTCATAATTTTATATATTTATTTTTCCTACATTTAGTCTATTTAACATGTTTTATATCTTATAGTACTTGTTCGTGATGATTTCTTATATATAAGACATTGGGGGGAAAGTGTTGGTAAATTATATTTAAAATCAAAAAATTTCAGAAAACTTAATGTTGATGTTCTAAACTTCATGTAGGTTTATGTCATGAAAAGAGTTCCAAAAACCAAACGTGATCTAAAAATCTAATCTGGAAAGCTGATATGAATTCGAACCAAAGAAAGAAGGTTACCACACATGAAATGTTCACTATTGGAAGGATTTGATTAATTGATAGAAATCTTAAGAAGAATATACACCACTATGAAATATTATAAAGATTGACAGGACTAGGGATGGCATTTGGTTAATAATAGAATGATTCTCTATCTAATCTTGGCAAGAGGATTTTGCTTAATCATTATTTTCATGTAATAAGATTGTCAATTCTAGACATACCAGTTTTAGTCTTCTCTACTCTAGCTATTTAAGCAATGTAAAGACTACGTAATAGAGCATCCAAAAATTATTGAGAAAATAATTTTATTTCTTTCGTGCTTTTCTTTTCTTCCATGTCTATCTAAGTTCTTTAATCGATTCAAGGGAAATTCAATCCGGTTAGTAAAATTGTGAGACTCTGTTCTTAATTTTAATTATTCTTCTATTCAAATATCTGTGTTTCTTTATTTTTTATGTTAATGACTGCATGATTTAATTAATTAAGAAGCCTATTAATTGATTGAATTGCGTGGGTTGTAGCTAACCTGAATCCATAATCTATAATTGTTATGGTATTCAGAAAAAGTAACAATTGAGCAAAACAATAATGATCCAAGTTTTTGTTACTTGCTTAAAGGAAACATATAATGAATTAAATAATTTAACGTTTGTTAGATTGTTGTTCATCTTTAATTCTCTCCAAGAATGTAATGCTATCAATAGATTCATGAGGATTGCTTAATACCAATTGGTTTATTGATAAGAATTAATTTGTGTGTTGAGCTCAGATTAACGAAATTAGGAAAAGTAAGGAGTGTTTTTTGAATAGAATAATAGGCTTCTTAATTAATTAAATCATGCGCTCGACACGCATCACACGCCCCCTCAAGCGGACGAGGAAAAGGGGGGTTTTCTTAATTAAGGAAAACGGGGGTTTTCTTTTGAATCCATAATCTATATTAATCTGAGCGTGGATTGCTTATGTCAATTGACTTACAGAAGAAAACCCCCCTTTTCCTTGGTAAGTAGACAATTTGATTAACTAGTCTTTGTGGATCGACCTTTACTTGCCATTGTTATTAATTGTAAGTAGAGTAATTTATTTTTGGTTGCGCTCGACACGCATCACACGCCCCCTCAAGCGGACGAGGAAAGCAACCGGAGGCCAATCTTGGAAGTTAAGAAAGTAAACTGATGTATACCCAATGCCTTTATAAGAAGATCGGCCTTTTGAAGAAGTGTAGATATATGATGTGTACACAATAGACCATTCTGAATCTTCTCACGAACGAAGTGACAATTGATTTCAATATGTTTGGTTTGTTCATGAAAATTGGATTAGTAGCAATATGTAAGCTGCTTGGTTATCACAATATAGAGCCATTGGAAAAGGATGAGGAACACCCAAGTTAGTAAGTAAAGAACGTAACTAGGTAAATTCACAAGCAATGGTAACTAAAGCTCTGTACTCGGCCTCAGCTGAGGACTAGTCCGCCAAGAAATTGGGCTGGAACCAAAGAAGATAACATAGCCAGTGGTGGATCGCCTTGTAAATGGGCAACTGGCCCCATTCGAATCACAAAAACTAGTAATAACAGGCTCAGTTTTGTTAGTCATATGTAAGCCTAGTCCAATAGTTCCCTTTCGATAGCGCACAAGTCGGAAGTCTGCCTGTACATGAGAATCCCTTGGAGCATGCATAAATTGGGATAAAATATGTACAACAAAGCTCAAATCTGGTCTTGTAACAGTGAGATAGATCAGGTGACCCACTAATCGACGGTAAGAGCTTGGATCCGATAATAAATAGCCATTTTCATAATCAAGCTTACGGTGTTGTACCATTGGAGTTGAAGCAGGTTTTGAGGCTAATACACCGGAATCCTTCATGATATCTAAAACATACTTTTGCTATGTTAATAAAACACCATCGTCAGTGGAAGTTACTTCAATACCCAAGAAGTAAGTAAGATGTCCCAAATCTTTAATATGGAAAAAGATCTATAATTGGAGCTTGGTATCTTTGATGTGGGCTGCATTGGTCCAGTAATTATTATATCGTCAACATATACAAGTATGATGGTGAAGATATTTGCAGCAGAAAATGTAAACAAAGGGCTGTCGGCCTTTGATTGACAGAACCCCAATTGTGATAATGCTTAAGCAAAAATTTCAGAAATCATTGTCGAGAGGCTTGTTATAAGCCATATAATGATTTTTGTAATCGACAAACCAAGTGTTTAGCAAGAGGAACACCATTCGGATTATAACTGGTGGGAGGTACCATGTAGACCTCTTCATGTAGATCACCATGCAAAAATACGTTTTTAACATCTAACTAAAACAAAGGCCAACAGTTGTAAGTTGCTATGGCTATGAGGCAACGAATTGTTATTAATTTTGCTATTGGAGCAAATGTATCATGATAGTCAAGTCCCTCCATTTGGATGTAACCCTTAGCAACTAGATGAACTTTATATCTCCCAATAGAGCCTTCCGCAAGGCGTTTGATTTTGAAAACCCATTTACAACTAATGGGTCTTTTGTCTCTAGGAAAAGGCTCAATGGTCCACGTATTATTTTCAGTGAGAGCATTCTTTTCATCTGCCATAGCGGCCCGCCACAATGGGTCTTTACGGGCCTGGGTATAGGTACGAGGTTCAACCTCAGAATAAAGGTGGGTTAATAATATTGTATGAGCGGGCTACAAGATAAATGTAATTAGATAGGATATATGGGTTAATAATACTGTATGACCGGGGCTACAAGATAAATGTAATTGGACAGGATATAGTGGTTTGCCTTGTGAATTGATAGACGTACCATGGGCCATGGGCTAAAAATGTGATTGAACTTGAGCAAGAGAGGTGTTGAGAGATGGGGACTGATGAGTAAGACTGTTACAGATATAGTAACTGTTACAGATATAGTCACGCAGAATGACAGAAGGTTAACGAGTCCGAGAAGTTCTTCTAGCAGGAGGAGATGAAACAGGAATAATATGAGAAACTGGTTCATTAGAAGTTGTGTGAGGAACACCAAGAAGTTGATCTGATGGAACAACAGGAATCGGATCTGATGGAACCACAGGAAACTAATTTGATGGAGCAACAGGAAACTGATTTGGTGAAATAGTATCAATTGAAGTTGGAATAAAATCAGCAGAAGATGATTCAGAAGAAGGAATTGCAGGGAGGAGTAATACAGGATGTGAAACTGTTTCAGAAGATAGGGATTGACATGGGAAAATAGTTTCATGAAAAATAACATCACGGCAAGTGAAAAACTTATTGGTAGTTAGATATCCTCGTTGATTTGAAGGATAGTCTACAAAAACAAATTTAAGAGATCGAGGGGAGAACTTGTATGGATGGGGAAAAATATTGTGAACATAGCATAGACATCCAAAAGTTCTTAAGTGAGTATAATGTTGGGTTGTGTCTTGTATTCTGTGGAGTCCACACAATTAATAGAGTTGTACTTGTATTAGAATTTGGTCTATTACATGTATAGGATAAACTTATAATTGTAGTGGGATTAGGATTTCTAGGTTTCCTATATATGTTGTCTCGTGGGAAAACCCTAGAAAAAAAGGTGGGTGACGGTAGGAGGTGTGAGGGGAACACTCTGTCGGGTGGAGAGTTGTAGAGATTTCTTAGCAATAAATAATTCTCTTTTTCTCCGTGGACGTAGGCATCCCACAATGGGGTGTTGAACCACGTTAATCTTCGTGTTTTCTTTACATTGCGCTCCGATCCTATCAAGTGGTATCGAGCTAGGGTTCTTTGAAGAACGAAGGAGGTACGCAATAAAGAAGAAGAAAAAAAAAAAAGGGGGATTTGAATCCCGACACGGTACACATAATGGACGGTTGATGTTGTACCGTGGGTAAAGAATGACCGGGGCTGCGGTGAGGAGTTGGTTCTCTAGGTCCCGGAGGTGCGGAGGTGAGAGACTCGGGTTCAGTGTATCGGAGTTGCAAGAGGCTGTGTGTGATGTTATCTTTCCGGTGATCTTGTGGCGGGGAAGAGGTAGAGTCACATCACTTTGTACGGCGGTGAATGTGCGGGACACCGGACGGGGTGTAGGCTATGCCTGTTTAGGTGTAGCGGTTTGACGGAGACGGGTTTACAAACTCAACGTCAACGGGTTCTTCTTCAAGGTGGTTTGCGAATTCAAGCCGGTGGAGATTTGTTGGGTTGTGTCTTGTGATACGTGGAGTCCACACAATTAATAGAGTTGTACTTGTATTAGAATTTGGTCATTACATGTATGGGATAAACTTATAATTGTAGTGGGATTAGGATTTCTAGGTTTCCTATATATGTTGTCTCGGAGAAAAACCCTAGAAAAAGGTGGGTGGCGTGAGGTCGACAGGAGGAGAACACTCTGTCGGGTGGAGAGTTGTAGAGATTTCTTAGCAATAAAGAATTCTCTTTTTCTCCGTGGACGTAGGCATCCCACAATGGGGTGTTGAACCACGTTAATCTTCGTGTTTTTCTTTCTGTTTGCGTCTCCGATCCTATCATATAATTGGGAGGATCGATGTTTAAACAAAAGTTCATATGGTGTTTTACCGGACAAGACAGGAGTAGGTAAACGGTTGATAAGATAACAGGAAGTAAGAATGCAATCTCCCTAAAATGATAAAGGAAAATTAACCTGAAATCTAAGAGCACGAGCCACCTAAAGAAGATGGCGATGTTTTTGTTCGACTATACCATTTTGTTGAGGAGTATACACACAAGTAAATTGATGGATGTAATTTTGAAAAGCATTACAAAGAAACTCAGAACCATTATCAGTTCTAATGAAATGAGGACGGGCTGAAAACTGTGTAGAAATCATGTTGATAAAATTCTGGAAATGAAAAAAAGTTTCAAATTTGTAGCGCTTAAAGGTAAACCCAGGTTGCTCGAATATAGTCATCAACAATTGATAAAAAAAATAATGAGCAAAGCACTGGAATAGGGACCCCAAATGTCACAGTAAAGTAGTTGAAAAGCAATTTTTGAACGATTATCACTATGTGAAAAAGGGAGTCTAGTTTTGCTAATGGGTATGAGAAGAAATAGAAGGAATTACACAAGTAGTAGAAGGGTGTCCTCCTAATCTAGCATGCCAAGTCTGGAAGTAACAGATCCTACCGAAGGATCACTCTAAGATTGAATGTGAGGTATGACAAAATGATACAAGCCATTGCTAACAGAAAGAAAATTAAGGTAAATTTAGGGACAAATGCACGTTGAGAGTTGAAGTGGGTGATAGCTTGTGTGTTGGAAGATGTGTGATAGGATAAGTACGTCCATCAGGAAGTGAAACAAGGGATTGAAAAGAAAGAAGAAACAGGATGCATTATAGGAGATGATAAAGGTGAGAAACGGTGGGATGCTCCACTATCAATTATCCATATGTGTTTTGAGAAGATACTTCTGCAGAAAAACAAGTTAGTATACTCGCAAGGTTGGAAGACGCGGCAGAAGATGAAGTATTCAGAAATGAAATGAGTTGCTGATATTGTAATGTGGTGAGTAGTGTAAATGGATGAAGATGGTATAATAGATGTAGAATTATGATTTTGTTGTGTGGGTACAGTATCAGTGATATTGTCGGATGAAAATTGGTCAGAAGAAGCTATATTGGACTGTGGGATCACATTCTTGGATGGCTTCGGAGGCCGTCGGACAAATCCAGGTGGATAGCCATGGAGTTCATAACAGGTTGCACGCACAAGTCCATACTTGTAGCAGTGATCTAGGACGTTGTCGAGAAGAGGAACCAGATTGCTACTGAGACTGAGGAGGATTACCAGATCTACTAAAACCAGAGAGTAAGCTTTACCAATTTGTAACAGGGGATCCATTGTCGCTACACATGTGCAAGGCAGGAAATTGGAGATGGGAACCAAGTTCATCCCATAAAATTTTTTAAGAACAGAGACGTAGCCCAAAACCGACAGGGAATGTTGCCGCTGTGTTGCAATGTTCCGTTGTAGTTTGTAGATGCGAGGACCATTTCCTTGCGAGAATCGGGTTTCAAAATCTAACCACAACTCCCGAGCTGTATCTGCGTACAGAACACTATGATTGTGCTCTGGAATCAAGTTGTTATACAGCCATGACGTTACCATTAGATCGCTTTGTTTCCAGGCAAGAATTTCTGGAGCTTTATCACCATTAGGTCGCGGGAGGCTGCCGTCGACGAATGCATATTTGTTTTTGTTGGTTTTTTCAAAATACAAATAAAAAGTTTTCAAATTTTTTCTTTTCGATTTTTGGTTTTGGAAAATTTCCACAATGTGTTTTTTTGGTTGGTTTAGCTTGTCGGACTCTTTTAGTCCCACATTGTTAAGGGAAACAAGATTGAGAAGAGTTATATATTGTGGGTGCGGGTGCGGGTGTGGATCTGTTGGCTTATTGCTAAAGGTATGACTACCTATACATGATTTTGTACCTATACAGATTGAAGGGGTATGATCTCAACCGTTGATCTATATGATCATTGGGAGATCAATCCAGACCATCCATTCAAAAGATGTACCCATTCTTGAATTGATACCTAGAGGTAAGAATTCTTGAATTGATACCTATACATGATTTTGTACCTATACAGATTGAAGGGGTATGATCTCAACCGTTGATCTATATGATCATTGGGAGATCAATCCAGGCCATCCATTCAAAAGATGTACCCATTCTTTTGTATCTCATTGGATGGATACAACTCTCCATTATACCCATTGATTTGGAATTTCATCCTCTATAAATAAGAGGACAGTCCTAAAGCATAAGGTTACATACACATTTTCAAGTTCATATAGAACTCTCTCTCTTTCTCTCTCCATCCAACCTTACTATTTTTTAAATGCAAGAAATGTTCTGTTTTCTTCTAGTGTTAATTGTAGCCGTCGGCATTTTGACGAAGACCACTTCTTGGAGTGCAACCTAAGTGGAAGATGCTTCAAATTATCGAGGCTGTTTTATCTTGGGGATTATTTTACGAGAACTCTTTGGGGTGAATTTAATCTTAAAGAAAGTGACCGGTGGCACGACTCAGCCCTATCTTATTCTTTCTTATTCTTCAAATACAGTAAGTGCATTATTTACTTTTAGACTTGTATTTAATTTATATGAGATCATTAATATATGATTCTGTGCAAATCTGAAACTTACTCCAAAAAATCTATTATTACTACAGTTCTTCACACTGAGGCCCACACGCATCGCTCGGCTCCAAGTTGGATAGTTGTTTCCATCTAACAATTGACTAACTAAAACATGTTCGTGATTACCGGATGGATAAATCGAAGTAGGAGATGCATTTGTAGTTGCATTAACAATGTTGAATGCAGACATTTCAATACCAAACTCTAATCAAGAAAGAACAAGAATCAAGGATTAGAAACCCTAAATCTGATGTATAATGAACAAAGATCGAACAACCAAACAGAGATTGGCATAAAGATTGAACAGAATGAAACTATCGAACAGATTGAAACTATCAAACAAAGATCGAACAGTAGAATCAAACAGCAGAACAACTATCATACAACAGAACAACAATCGAACAACAGAACATCGATAGAACAGCAGAACAAAGATCGAACAGCAAAAACACTAGGTCTTCGTACGCAATCAAAGATCAATAGAACATCGATAGAACAGCAGAACAAAGATTTTGCAAGGCTGACTGTCTTGTCCAACTCGACCTATCGTTTTTCTCCATTTTTAAGTGGATATTGTTGGTCAAGCCGACTGTTGAAGGGGCTCGGTGACTTCTACAAGGAGTACGTAGTCCATTTGTTTGAGAGATAGATTCCATCTTACCTATATAAATGAGATAGGTTTTCCTGGAAACCACCTCTTTCAGAACGTTGGTCACTAATTAAAAAAAAAAAAAAATTCAGGTTGATGGGGAAGAATGCTCGTCATTTTTTGTTGATATTCAAATCCATCGTGCCCGATCATATTTTTGTCAGCAGGATTTACAGATCTGAAGAGACCGACCATTTTCTTCAATCTTGAACTCAGTTTGAAACTTAAAAATCTTGATTTTTAATTTCAGTCCTAAAGAAAACAGAGTATCGAATGAAGAAGACGAACAGAATAAATAAGAAAGAAAATCAATTACTTTATTCAGTTTGATAGATTGCGTACATCAATTCTCTTTATACTTGTGGAACCGATCATACTATCTATTGTTAACCTGATATCTCAAGTAATGAGTCATTTGGGCCTGGACTAGATGGGCCTAAACCACTCTCCTTATATATCCCCCTGCAAACCTGGTTGGGGTGAAGCCCACAAGCTAAGTTTAAGACATATGTCTACAAATGGCCTATATGCTAATGGTTTTGCTAACATGTCAGCCAATTGATTCTGAAAAGTAACAAACTCAATAGTAATGAGTCCTAGAGCCACTTTTTCCCGAACAAAGTGGTAATCTAGCTCAATATGTTTAGTCTGAACATGAAGGACTGGATTGACTGTGAGATGTAGGGAACTGATATTGTCACAATATAACATTGCCGGATTAAGTTGTCCAATTCCTATATCATGTAGTAAGAATGAAATCCAAGTTAACTTTGTCGTTGTAGAAGCCATAGCGCGATATTCAGCTTCTGTACTGGATCAAGCTACTATGGATTGCTTCTTAGTGCTCCATGAGATACAGTTAGTACCAAGGAATGTTGCGTGAGTGGACAACTAGCCCAATTAGAATCGGAGTAAGCAAAGAGATCTGACGAACTATCTCACATAATCCTCATACCGTAGCACAAAGTGCCTTTGACATAACGGAGTATCCTCTTGACCATATTAAAATGAGTAAGACATGGCACATGCATTAATTGACACATGAGATTGATTGCATAAGAGAGATCTGATCAAGTCATGGTGAGATACTGAAGGGAACCTACAAGGGTTTGATATAACCCAACATCTGAATATGATATAGTATCTTCAGGTGAAACAATGGTAGAAGAAACTAAGGGTGTCCGAACTAGTTTGGTGTCCATCATGTCAGCCCGATTAAGTATCTCTAAGGCAGACTAATCTTGTGACAACAGAAGTCCATCTGGATTGTAGGTTACAGCAATCCCCAAAAAGTAATGTAACTCACCTAAATCCTTCAACTCTGTACTGACCGAACTAATAAAATGGTCCAAGAGAGGTGGATCATTACCGGTCAATATAATGTCGTCTACATAGAGTAGAAGGAACAAGACCTTTGTGGAGTGTCTATACACAAACAATGAGGTGCCATTGACATTGCATTTGAATCCATATTCAAGTAGATAAATGCTGAATTTGTCAAACCATGCTCAGGGAGCCTGTTTAAGCCCATATAAGGCCCGCTGTAATTTACAGATAGCATGTGGTTGTGATATATCAGTAAAACCAGATGGTTGCTTCATGTACACAGGTGTAGATAGATACCCATGTAGAAACGCATTGGTGACATCTAATTGCCAAAGAGGCCAGTGTTTGACAGTTGCAATAGTAATTATAAGAATGAGACGGAATGTAGCAGGCTTTATGACTGGACTGAAGGTATCCAAAAAATCCACACCTTCAATCTGAGAGTACGCTTTTGCTACTAGCCTTACTTTAAGACGATCCACACTACCATCTGATTTCAATTTGGTCTTGTATACCCATTTACATCCAACTATATTTATAGTAGGGTCTCTTGGTACCAACACCGATTTATTATTTTTTTTAATGCAGCCATTTCGACATCCATGGCTGCTTTCCAGCCAGTGTGAGCTAAAGCCTCTTTAACATTACGAGGTTCAACAGGAATCTGATCCACCAACAACGCATACTTTGGATTTGGTTTACGAATACCAAGTTTACTACGTGTGATCATTGAATGTGATGGTAACGAAACATCCGAACCATCCGAACTAACAGTTATAATAACTGGGCTGGACTTAGGTAGATCTGAAACAATGGGTTCAGTCAAATTTATTGTTGGGCTGGACTGAGGTAGATCTGAAACAATGGGTTCAGTCAAATTTATTGTTGGGCTGGACTGAGGTAAATCTGTAATAATGGGTTCAGTCATATTTATTGTTGGGCTAGATTCAGCCAACAAATTAGTTGGAGATAATAACATTGGGTCAGCCTGAGTTATCAAAATTGGATCAGCAAGAGAAACCGAACCTGGAACCGTTGGAGAAAATGACACAGGTACACCATGGGGTACTGAAATTGAGCCATCTGAAAGCACTGAAGAGGAGCCATCTTGAACCACTAAAGAGGAGCCATCTTGAACCTCTGAAACTAGAACAAATTCTGATAGACTTTGACCAGACTTAGGTAGCACAATCGAACCCAATTTATGACTGACCCTGTCAGTCACAATATCACCAATAGGCTTGTGAACTGCAGCATTTTGTCAAGCATATTCTCAATAACATTATGAACAATAGCAGATCCAGCTTGATCAAGATTTTTCTCAGTAGACACAATATCACCAATAGTGATAGGGACATTAATCATATCAGAACCACTTGAAGGCATAACAGAAACAGCCGAAGGTGTAACAGTTCTTCTCACGATAGACACAGCAGAAATATTATCATGCATAGAAGTGTCAATTTCAGTCCCAGAAATGGATGGAAATGGAAGATACAATGATGTGGATGGAAATGCAGATGACGTGGATGGAAGTACAGATGATGTGGATGGAGGTGCACATGAAGTGGATGGAGTATCTACCCACCTCTCAAAAATCCCAATATCAGTGGATAACTCAGAAGATGGAAAAATGGTAGAAGAAACAGGTTTAAATGGAAAGGAAATATGGACTCATTGAAAACAACGTGACGAGAAATATAAACTCAACCTGTTGAAAAGTCTAGACACCCGTAGCCTTTGTGAAACTCACTATATCCTAGGAAGATACATTCCAAGGATCTTGGTTGAAGCTTATTTTTGACATAAGGCCTCAAACAAGGAAAACACTGACATCCAAACACTCGAAGCATGGTGTAGTCTGGATACTTTCCCAAAAAAGCATGACGAGGAGTATCCAACCTAAGAACTGTTGAGGAAAGCCTATTTATGATAAAAACAGCAGCTCCAAAAGCTTTAACCCAATATTTTGTAGGAATAGAGGCATAAAATAGCATGGCTAACCCGAGCTCAACCAAATGCCTATGCTTCTGCTCGGTAATACTATTTTGTTCCGGTGTTGCAAGACATGAGACATGAATAAGAATACCACTTGTTTTAAGATGTTCTCGAAATTTTACACTAGAAAACTCACCACCACTATCACATTGAAACACCTTGATCTTGCTCTCAAACGTCGGTCTACCATGGACTCAAAATTTATGAAAACCTTGAAAAACTCAGACTTAACCTTGACTGGATAAAACCAACAGAACCTAGAGTAGTCGTCTACAAACAATACATAGAAACAAAAATTTTGAATA
Organism: Protea cynaroides; assembly: GCA_028583415.1. Classification (NCBI taxonomy): domain Eukaryota; kingdom Viridiplantae; phylum Streptophyta; class Magnoliopsida; order Proteales; family Proteaceae; genus Protea; species Protea cynaroides. The sequence continues at coordinate 60,519,780 of CM053265.1, forward strand.
CTATTCATAGGGGCACGTCCCCTCAAATCACAATGTACCCTTTCAAAAGGTAAAGTAGCTCTAGAAAAATTAGAAACAGAAGGGAGTTTACGTGACTTGCTCATTTGACAACTCTTACCAGATATCACTCACTTTAGAGTTTGAATCAATTTCAGATATTAAACCTTTGCTAGACAAATGATTAACAACAGATTTTTGAGGGTGACCAAGGCGTAAATGCCAAACACTCCCTGTCGCAGAACGAAATCTAGAAGAGAACAAGGCATCAAAAAATTTATTTCCATCACTATGTAGACCAACAGCATCAGAAGGAGCAGTATTACTAGAGAGAGTAGCATCAGTTTTCACAGCAGAAATTCCATCATGAAAAGTATACAAACCACCCCTTTTAGTCCCAGAAGCCAAAACCTTCTTGGTCTGATTGTCCTTGATGAGAAAACCAGAGGAATTAAACTCAAAGTAACAAGAGTAATTGGTTGTAAGTTGAGAAAAAAATAACAAGTTTCTTTTAATTTCTGGGACAACCAACACATTGTCTAGAGGTAAAACAGAACCATCACTATGAAGAAAACCATCCCCTGTATGCGAAATAGTAACTGTCCTCCATTACCCACAATCACTGAATCAGTACCAGAATAAGATTTATGAGATAGAAGATTTCCTCCGTCATCTGTCATGTGAGCACTGGCACCAGTGTCTGGTATCCAGAGACTGTCTGGAATAGGAGCCTGAGTTTGAGCTGTAAGTGCATGGGGTGTGTCATCTTCTTGATAGGTATTGTCAAACCTACACCAGCATTTTAGAGCAAAATGGCCTTGCTTCTTACATATTTGACATACAATAACCGGGTGCAGAGGAGCCACAGAGGCTTGGGCTTGGGAATTAATGTCTTGTAGAGGGGATGCAGTAGCCTGAGTAACAACCGGATTATGTGTATGATCTTTATTCTCACGATTGCCAGCAACCTGAACAAAACCCCTTCCTCTGGAATTGAAACCCCCTTCGCTGATTACCCCTACCTCTACTAGCATAAAATGCAAGATTAGGATTAACCGAGGAGTCTAAGAGATGATTATTCAACCTGAGATTGTGGCTTTGCAGCAAGGGTATAAGATCTACATAGCTAGGTGGTGTAAATTAAATATGTATGTAACCGCAAGTGCACGGTATCGTGCAGTAACGGGTCGATCTCAGGGAGGAATCGCTATTATCCTAACTCAAATAAGGCAAAGCGTACCAAAGGGATTTGATTGAATTAACACCCTAATCACTTCAAATAAAAATTAATCAAGCAATAAAAACAATAATAACCATTCATAAGGGTAGGAAAATTTACGAAACCACTAACCATAAAGTAACACAGATCTATTGCAAGAAATGAACGAAATTAAAAGTAAAAGAATGTAAGAAAAACTTATCTCGATAGAAGATTTCTCTGTCGTTGCTCGTCGTCTTGTTGTCACTACAAGGCAATGTACAAACGATTACAAAGGGAGCCTTCTCCCCTAAATTAAATTAGTAATGGGGTACAACCTATATTTATCTACCCTACTACAGCGTTCTAAATCTAAAATTAAAACTTAAAAAAATAAATAAATAAAAAATAAACTTAAGCAAGAAGAACACAACTTGAAAAGAAAAAACTAAGAATCTCAAACTCTCTCATAAATTCTCAAAACTTAAAAAAAAAAAAAAAAAAAAAAAAAAAAAACTCATAATAGAATTCTTAGATGATTTTTCTATTGTTGAGCATCACATATATATACAAGTGAGTAAAGATCACAATCAATATTTACAATTGGATTACAAGAGATTTTGTAGAGATAATTTTGGTAACCAAATTCCAATCTTGTAGGTTCATTGTATGTGGACAATTCTTGAGTAGAAAAAATCTTGCACCAACTCATCATATCTTTAGTATCATTATCTCTTCTTAAAAACTTCCATAATTGATTGGAGCTTTTCATTCTTTCATGTCATGCCAATCTTGTAAATTTGATTCCAAATAAATAAGAAATATTTTCTCAAGATAATGGAATCTTTCACATGAGATTGGGTTACTCTTTGACTTGGTCCAAGGCTGTCTTATACACAAAATTCATGGTTCTCCTCATAAAATTCATCTTATGTCCGGCTGCTGAGTTGACTGGGTGAGTTAACTGGATAAGATCACCAAAAATTCATAAAATGATATTTTCAAGCTCAAATTTCTCCATTCTTTCACCTACACCCAACAAACATAAAATCAACATTAAATACCCGAGAAGCATCATAAATAGAATAAGAGATGTACATTTTATGCCTTAAATTCACACATAAAATGTGTTTATCACTAGGCACAGGAGGTTTCAACATCGTAGTTGCAAATTTTTCATATGCCAGACCAAGATTCGTGAGAAGGTAGAAAACCTTTCGTTGATCCGGCACAGGCTTCCCTATAGAACTTGTTAATACAATAGATCGCCCACTAATAGCACTTGGACACGTGGAATGCCAAGGATCAAGACGTCTATCCCAATGAGTGCACGACAGCGGATATCAACAGAATCGCTCAGCTTGTCGACACCTGGACAGAGTTATCGATCTATAGCTGTATCACGACCTTCCGCACGTGCAGATGTAAGCTCGTGCTGATAGCCACTACGTTCAGTAGTGGAATTGGTGTGACCAACCATAATGTCCACCATCATTACACAGCCCACCATTAGATTCACATCAAACAGTCAGCATTCAACAAGTCGTTCATATAACTACCCAAGTTATCTAACGATCTATGACCACTCCGATCAGTTGTCAAAAAATCTATAAAAAGCAGGTTCAACCTTCAAGTAAGGTAAGTTCGATTTTCTAGGTAATCATTGATAGACTTAGACCCTACCCTATTTTCTAAGAAATGTTCATTCTAAGGGCATCTCATTCTGCTTGATCTAAGAACTGACTTAAGCATTGGAGTGGCAATAGGACTGCAATGTCCACCCCTTCAATGCCCTGTTCTCTCTCATTTCAGGCACTCTTCATAACTCATTCTTTGTACAAGTTATCAATTGGGTACTAAAGGTCACTTTGTTTGTATTGTAAATTTCATAAGTCTCTATTTTGTACCACTGAGATGACTAAATCTCTTCATCCAGTTCTTGGTATCAACAGATTGACGTCGTCTATGGGAAGCGTCTAAGGTCTGTCCAAAAAATGGTTACTCTTCGAAGCAAAAATGTCTCCCAACAAGAGGCAAACCCTGACACACATGAAGTAAATCAAGGAGAAAGAAAAAATCAACCATCAAATATAGTTCAATTGCCGGTAGCCCGAGTTTCGCTGGTTGAACTTCCTTCATCTACAATCGTAGCCGTTGAAGTACAGATGCAATTCTTCAATAAGCAATTGGAGGAAATCAAACAGATGATCATGTTGCAGGAGCAAATCCTGCCAATCAAGTCTTAACACATCGAAAGAAGAAGAATCAGTCTAATACACAAGGAATAGGGAGGATTCACGACTTTCCACCACAATCTCACCGTGAGCGAGGCATTTGAGAGTCCTCCTCTAGCAGTTCAACTAAATAGTCAAAGTCTAATCAAATTTTGGTTTATGATAGGATCGAACGTTTGGTTCATGATAGGCTTAGAGGAGAACCGGCAGCCCGACCAGTTCATGAGAGACTTAACAAACGAGCCATATCACATCACACTGTTAATTCATATTCCATTCAAGCTAGTATTCAAGCACATCTAGATGCAGCGAGAGCTGCCAGAACAACGACTGAACAACTTGAAGAAACAACTGAACAACTAATCGTTGAACGAGTTACCGCCGAGTTTGCCGCAGTCTAAGCTAGAAAGGAGGCTGCAATGAGGAATGTAGCAGCAGCAAATGCTGCACCAGTAGGAGTTCCACCTGTGGTGCCTTAGGTCATTCCGGTAGCATCTATCATTCCACCAGCACAAGTCGTTCCCGGTGAATCTCCAACAACAAGTCTCACAAGCACAACTGCAAACTGATCCTCAAACAAAAGCCCTAGAGGAGATGTTCAAGGGACTTCAATCCCGACTTGCATAGGTCGAAAAACATATAACTTACTCGGTTAGTCATAAGAAAGAATATAATGCTGGCATGGCATTATCACCCGAACTGATGAAAGTTCCATTCCCAAAATGTTTTACTCTACCTGAGTTGAACATGTACAATGGGACCACAGATCCACAAGCCCACCTAGATCACTTTTCCACTAAAAAGCTTCTTTACAACTATCCTGATGCAATTTTATGTCGAGCCTTTCCATCAACTTTGCAAGGCCCAGGAAGACTTTCATAGTTTTAGCCAACTTGGAGATCTGTTTTTTGAACATTTTCAAACCCAATCCAGTCCACTCAAGACCACTGTAAATTTACTAAGTGTAAAGCAAAAACCGTAAGAAACTCTTCGAAGTTTTCTTAATCGGTTTAACCTTGAAGCCCTTAGTATAAGGGGTGTGAGTAATGAAGTGAGATATAGGACCCTATTAGTAGGAGTCACCAACCCCGACCTAAAGAAGTCATTAAACAAAAAGCCTCCCAAAGATCTTGTAGATCTCTGTGCCCGTTGTGATAAATATGCTCATGCAGAAGAAGCAGCTAATATTGAGATAGCTCTAAAGAAGGAGAAAGCAGTTGTGGGAGTGGACAAGAAGAGGACTGGTCCTCCTACAAAAAAAGCTACAACAGCAAATATTAAAAAGCAGAAGTCGGGAAAGGATGGTTTTCCTAGCAAGTCAAATAAGCCTTTTGACTAGAGTACGTTCACCCCATTAAACACATCCATGATAGAGATTAAGTACAATTTGAAGGACACTAGCAGTGCTCTTCCCGCTCCACCAAAGATAATCATAGATCTTGGTGAAAGGAAGAAGGAAAAGTACTATAAATATTATCGAGATCATGGACACAACACTGACAATTATAGATCACTCCGTATTGCAATAGAGCAACTCATTCAGCGGGGACATCTCAAAGAGTACATAGGTGGCTTTCGACCTACCAAGAAGAATTTCAAGCAAGCAGAACCTGAAAGATCGTCATACAAAGGGAAGCAGCCAATGAATTACAAAGCAGATGTAAGAAATAAGACGATTGATCTAGACAAAGATGATCCCGAAGATGATCAGAAAAGCTCTCCTCAGCTGAAAAAGGTTGGTGACCCACGTGGCTCCGTGGGAATGTTAGAGAAGATCCCTTCTCAATCAAGTAAGACTAAGCCTCATGTAAATTATGTAACTCTAACCATGTTAGAGGAGGAATTCCGAAAAAAGTGTAGCCTAAAGAAAACCATTGTAGCTGATTCGGCGTCACTTTCCAATCAAAATAAACCCTCTTCCACTTATTCGATCTGTGCAAATATTAAAAGGATTTGTGTCTCTAGAAGTCCGTCTCCAATGCAGAAAGTCCAAAAACCAGAACTCAAATACCAACTGATGTTAGCAGATCACGAGTTTGCTAGTTGGGATTATTACGACAAAAGAGTTGTAATCCCAGATCATTATGTACAGCCAATCGTTGGAGGACTTGTGTTAGGCAACACATAAAAAAGGAGCTGTAAAGCATATGCAAAACATGTATGCAGCGTTTCAACACAAGCAAATCCTTATGCGCATGGTGATGTGATCATTTTTAGCGATGACGATTTCCTGCACATTGACTATCCACATGCTGGTCCCGTGGTAATAACAGTTGTTATAAACCACGAGAATGAAGTAACAAGGTGTTTGTAGATATTGGAAGTTCAGCAAACATACTCTACTATCATGCCTTCAAAGCTATGCAGATTGATGAACGTCGACTGGAGCCAGTGATCTATTCATTGCAGAGTTCTTCCAGTGATCAAGTTCTTGTCAAAGGAGGAATCCAACTAGAGACCAGGTTTGGACAAAAACCATACCGACGGACCATATCTGTAACCTTTTTAGTTGTGGATATTCCTTCAAGCCATAATGTCATCATAGGTCGTCCAAGCTTGATAACTCTTTGAGCTGGCATTTTGGTTGCTCATTTGGTGATTAAATTTCCAACACTCAATGGTGTAGGATATTGTAGAGTTGATCAGCACTTGTGTAGGCACTATTATCTAACATATTTAAAAGAAAGTGAAAAGAATGCTACAACAAACAACATTGAGAATATCAAGATAGAAAAAGATTTGTGTGACGACCTACAGCAAGATAGGGGAACTTCGGCTGAGGAGCTCATTCAAGATCCAATTTCTAAAGTTGGACCAGACAAATACTTTCAGATTGGTTCATCTCTTGCAGAGGAGTAGAAGAAAAAAGTTATTGGCTTTCTCAAAAAGAACTAGACGTATTCACTTGGTTAGCATCCGACATGCTAGGCATATCTAGAAGTATGATGGAGCACAAATTAAGCATCGATAGCTCTTTCAAACCAGTGCTACAGAAGAAATGAAACTTCACTCTAGAGCATAAAGCTGTTATAAAAGAAGAAGTAGAAAAGCTACTAGCAGCGGCGTTCATCAGAGAGGTAAAGTATCCTTAATGGGTGTCATTGTTGTAATGGTGAAAAAGTTCAATGGGAAATGACGTATTTGTATAGATTTCATTGATCAAAATAAAGCATGGCCAAAGGACTACTACCCCCTACATCGAATAGATAAGTTAATCGATGCACAACAGGTCATGAAATGCTCACATTCATGGACACATATTCAAGCTATAACTAAATAAGGATGCATGTACCAGATGAAGAAAGTACATCCTTCATAACTAAGGATGGCCTGTATTACTATACAGTCATGCCCTTTGGGTTTAAGAATGCAAGAATGACTTATCAAAGGCTCGTTAACAAAGTCTTTGAGAAGCAGATAGGTCGAAATATGGAAGTCTATGTTGATGATTTTCTAGTAAAAAGCAAGAAGAGTTCCAATCGTATAAAGGACCTACAAGAGGGGTTCCAAGTTCTCAGAATACATCAAATGAAGTTAAACCCAGCCAAGTGCATTTTTGGAGTATACTCAAAGAAATTCTTAGGGTTTATGGTGTCACACTGGGGAATAGAAGCAAACCCATCAAAAATTAAAGCAATTCTATCAATGAAGGTGCCATCCAAACCGAAGCAAGTCCAAGAACTCACTGGACGTGTAGCGGCCCTTGGTCGATTTATGTTAAGATCTGCAGATTGTTGCTTACCTTTCTTCAAAACATTGAAAGGTTCCAAAAAGTTTGAATGGATAGAAGACTATCAGAAGACGTTCGATGAGTTAAAAAAATATCTCACGACATCACCAATTTTAATTATGCCAGAAGTTGGAGAACACCTTCAACTCTATCTAGTAACCTCCACAGTGGCAGTTAGTGCAGTGCTGATAAAAGAAGTTGAGAAGATCCAGTGCCCAATCTATTACATAAGCAAGACATTGCTCGATGCTGAAACAAGGTACAAACCTGTTGAGAAGTTAGCTCTAACTTTGATCGTAGTAGCTAAAAAGTTAAGACCATATTTTCAATATACAATAGTGGTATTAACTGACAAGCCCTTGAAAAAGATACTGGCATGACCAGACATATCTGAGCGACTAGTAAATTGGGCAATTGAGCTCACTGAGTTTAAAATTGAATTTCAACCAAGACTAGCAATTAAAGAGTAGGACTTGCCAGTTTTCATTCTTGAAATGCCAAGTGAACAGAGCGAAGACGTCGACAAAAGTATGGAGGAGCAGATCTCACAGCAACCGAAGAAAAAGCGTTAAGTAGAATCTCCTATCAAATGGGTTTTGTTTGTTGATGGATCTTGGAGTCCACGACAATTTGGAGCTGGAATCATTTTAATTAGTCCTGAGAACTTCAAAATATGTGTCGTGCTTCATTTGAGATTTGATGCTACAAATAATGTTACGAAATATGAAGCTTTATTAGCCGGATTACGACTTGCTCGAAGCCTGGTCGTATCTCATCTTCAAATATTCAACGATTCGTTGGTCGTTGTCAACCAAGTGAAGGGGGAATATAACGCCAAGCAAGAGCGCCTTTAGATGTATCTTACAAAGGTCAGAGTTGTCCTTTCCCTCTTTGATGAGTTTAAAATTCATAGAATTGGTCGAGAGGATAACACAGAAGCTGATGCATTATCCCGATTGCAAAATAAGGATTTAGGGGAATTGGATAAGTCAGTTTACATAGATATTCTGGTTAGTCCAAGTATACAAGATGATCCAGAAGTTCAATAGATAGATACGTTTTTAACCTAGATAGATCCAATAAAGTTGTATTTGTCTGAAGGGATATTGCCAGAAGATAGAAATAAAAGAAGACGTATTCTACAGTAGTCCCAATACTATGTTGTTTTGGATGATGTTTTATACAAAAAGTCATTTACAAGACCGTTGCTCAGATGTTTAACTCCAAAAGAAGCGCAAATGGCAGTCCATGATGTCCATGTTGGAATCTATGGTAACCATTCTGGTGGAAGGACATTTAACCACAGATTACTGAGACAAGGTTATTATTAGCCCACCATAGTGAAAGATTGCAAAAAATTTACTGAAGAATGTGTTCAATGTTAGGAACACTCCCAATTAACTCATGGTCCACCTTGTTGGTCATTTTCCCTAATTTCATTCTGGCAAAACTCACCAGATAGTTGCGGTCAATTATTTTTCTAAATGGATTGAAGCAGAAGCTGTCACTTCGACGGATGCCGAACATGTGGAGAATTTTATCAGATTGAATATTATTTACAGATTTGTAATCCCCAAAGTTTTCATTACAGATAACGGTCTACCATTCAATGATTGATAATTCAAGGCACTTTGCAATGGCTTTTACATCGAACACCAACCAACAGTAGTTTATCATCCTGAAGCAAACAGTCAAACCGAAGCAGCAAACAAAGAGCTTGGTCATGCGCTTGCAAGGCGACTTACAAAGAATTGCAGAGGACTATGGTATGAAGAATTACCAACTGTTTTGTGGTCTTACAGGACAACAAGTCGAACAACCACAGGCGAGACACCTTTTATGTTGGTATACGAAATGGAGGCTATGGTACCAGTTGAAATCACATTACCAACTTATCGTATCTTCAATTATGATGAAGATACAAATTCAGAAGATTTAAGAGCAAATTTGGACCTGTTTCCAGAAATGCGAGAAGATGCATCACTCCACATATTGAACTACCAGCATAAGGTAGTGCGCTACTACAATGCACGGGTGAAAGCTCGTCATTTTCAGGTCAGAGATCTTGTTCTTCGATGTGCATCTCTATCATTACCATCCCAATAGGGAAAATTAAGACCTAACTGGGAAGGACCATATAGAATTATCCGAACAATAAGACCTGGAACATACTATTTAAGTACTTTGAAGGGCAATCCAATTGTCAAGCCATGGCATATCAAAAATCTTCAAAAATTCTATCAATGATGTCAAGTATTTGTTACTAAATAAACATCTTTTACATTTGAATCTTTTTGTCTCAGTTTTATTCTTTTATCGTTCAATTTTGTTTTACATAACTGATCAATAAGGGGGAAGCTACTAATCAACCACATGAACAATAGTTTGCCTTCAATGTACTCTATACATTTAACATGAACTAGGGGGATATATATACATATATACATACTGTAACTCTCTAGTTTTGGCAATCAGACAAAAAGAGCTAATGCAGACAAGATAGAGATGTCGAAACACAAAAAAAATGCTAAGAAAGGTAGCATTTCAAACATTTCATTCATAATTTTTTCCCCAAAGGAAGGAAAAGCAAGCACATTACAGATTTAAAAAAAAAAAAAAGAGTTCTTCATCTTGCAAGTGGATAGTCAATTGTCAAGAGAGATTGGAAGGAGAATGGGGGTGTTTTGGATCTCGAGGGTCCTCCCCAAAGTTTGAGAAATCAAAATCTGAAACTTTAGACTTCACAAAGTTCTTAACTCGATTGAAGGTTTGTCTGTAGGTCATCTCAACTATTTCTTGACGTATGGGAGCAAATTCTTCTCCCTCATGTATACAACCCATCAATTCTTCAAACCTTTTGTACTCATTCACAGAATATTCATTTAGACGAATGAAATTATTGTCCAAATGATCCAATTCTTTTTGAATTAACTCTTTCTGTTCAAGAGCCTTCAATTTTTGGTTTTCCAGTTCGATTTTCTCTTTTTCCAACTCACTTGACCTTTTTAAGGCTTCATCAACCCTCTTCCTTTCAGCATTCAACTCGCCTCTAAACCTCTCCCGATCTTGGATGTGTGATCTATGGGTCATCTCATAAAGAGTGGTGAACCACTTCCTTTCTGCAGCCTCATCCTCGCATTTACTTTTCAAGTCCAAGTATATTTCTACCAAAGATTCAAATCTCATGGAAAGCTCATTAAAGGAAGCTATGATCTGAATATCAAAATGAAGAAATGTCAGATTGTATTTCTTAGAAGATACCAAGCCCAAAAAAAATTACATTAAGGAGAGAGGTGGAAGCCTGGTCAATAAGAAGAGGGAATAAACAAAAGACAAGTCCTTATTGAGTTGAGGGAAGACGAATCCCTCTCAGTAGTTCTCTTGCAACTGGGCCCTTAGAAAGGTCATTGTCTGATGACTTGACAGAAGTTTCAAGGATGTAAGCCCCCTTATCAGGAACTTGCACTGGAATATGACAAGCTGGGGAAGAATGCAAGTTAGCTTTCCCAAAATGCCTTGCCCAACGCTCGTTAACAAAGGAGTCTAGCTCGCTAAGGCGGGTTCGACTTGACTCCCCTGCCATATGTGAGGCAAGAGATGATGATCTTTTTCTTTTCATGAGGGAAGCCAATTCCCTCTCAACAAAGGCCTGCAGACACTGGGAGATTCTGGTGAAATTACCAACATAATTTTTTTCTGAAGGATGCAGGGTAGAGTCGCGTGCACAAGCGGGCCCTTTCCCTTTGAGATGGTTTTTCTTTCGGAACCTAGAGAAGCAATTGTATCACAGAAACAAAGGCTTCAGGAGAGAAGTATATAAATATACAATAGCAATAAAATACAGTGGAAGAAATGAAAGCTTACGAGGAACGGAGGACGGATTTTCATTTTCTTCCTCAATGAAAGAGTATGCATCAACCTGAGAAAAGATGTCGTCCTCTTCGACATCATTCATTTGGACATCAACATTCAAAGAAAAACCAAGAGGAGGATTTAACAAACGCAAATCAATGTCTGCAAGAGCATGGTGTGAAAACAGCATGTTGGGACCCTGCATCTCGGTTAGGTTAAATGAAACAAGATCTTATCCTATGACTGTAGGTTTCTTGTTCAGGGCTTGGGCCTCATTGTCATCCAAGAATGTCCACTTGTTGACAACAGGTAAGGCCAACCCATCTTTCATTCCGGTAAAAAAGAAACTTCGATGCCAAAGCGATTTATTAGGGTAGCTAAACACTCATAAGCTTGGGAGCCTACTTTTGGCTACTGAAGAAATACCACCCTGTAGGGATCTTCTCATGGGTTTCACGGTTGGTTTCCTTTTCAACATTCAATTTGTAAAGATTTCAAAACAGATTAACCGAGGGAACTCGATTAAAACGGACAAAAAAGAAAAGAAATGCAACAAGATGACACCAGGAGTTGAACTGAATTTGCCCAGGTGCAACCCTAAAGTATTTCAAGATTTCTAGAATTCTTTCTGGGATTGGTGAATGAAAACGAAAGATAAGCATATCCTTGTACACGCAAATTTCATCGAAATTAAAAGTACAGGGAGACTCAATTCTCTGGGGTAATGCAGTATTGAAGCAATCAGGAAGAGAATACCTACTTATCAACTCATCAAGCTCGTCCTGTTTTAAAGAAGAAGATGTTCTGGTGCACATGTAACCATCGCCCTCAAAAGCCCCATGGAACTTGATTCTTGGGCAAAGGCATTCTCGAAAGTTTTGAGTAAAGAAAAAGAGTTGAAATGCTTGAAGGGGAAAGAAGGGGTACAAGAACATATATAGGCTCAAGAAAAAGATGAAAAGTTCGGATTTCAAACGCTTGGAATCCGAAAGATCATCATTGAAAGGGCGGTCACATCTGTCTCGAACGTCGCAACACTTGGCGAGTGAAAAGCTACTTGACAAATGGTGGTTACATAGCTATCAACGGGTTCAATGTACTTGTTCCCAAGGTGTACGTCTCAATGAAGTTCAAAATTATCTCTTTCTAAGTACCTTTTGAAAAGATATTGTCTTTCATTGAAATTAATGTGAGAGAAGATAAAAGAGAAGCATTTCTTAAAGAAAAAGTGGATTTTCCATTTTAAAGAAGTTTAATTGGGGATATCCGAAAGTGGTAAATTATAGAAAAGGCCATGGCCTATATAAGACAAAAATGTGTTACGAGCTGCCTTGGCTATGCTTCTTCGAAAGTGGAGATCGAGCACTTACTCGTGCTTTAAGTGCCTCTTGAAGTTCAGCATTTTCAATAGCCAAAGCTGCATGTTAGGAGAGTAAGTCTTTGGTAGTTTCGACTTGTGAATCAAGGTCTACACTGAGTTTCCGCAGTTCTTCTTTTAGGGTGTTACACTCAGTCTGTGCATCCAAAAGCTGAAGGTTCAAAGAGTTATTTGAAGGAGAATGACCTCTTCTATTTCTAAGTTCATCATTTTCTGCTCGCATGGCCTCTAAATCAGTGATTAGAATGGCCATTGTTAGAGGGATGTTTGAATCATTCCCTCTAAGTTCAGCAACTCTAACTAGTTTACATGATTCAGCAGAAGAGAAATGAATTTCTTTTGCAACAAAAGGCCCTTCCAGAGTCAAAGTTCTTTTAAGTGAAAGTTATCTTTGTTAAGGGAGAAGAATAGCTCAATCAAAACAAGAAGAATCTTAAATGATTGTATTATTGTTTCAATAAAAAGAGTTGAGTACAAAGTTAGGGCAAGGACATAAACAAATTGATAATTTAAATGTCTTCTCCTACTCTGTCTACAACTTCAGAAGTGGCCACTTCCATATGGGAGCAACCATTGGTCGGAGTAGGTATACCATCATCTTTATCAGGTGTTGAAAGAGTGAGAGCATTGAAGTCTACAATGAAGTCAAAAAAAAGTCGAATTCAGGATGCTTTTCCACTACAAAGTTGCGTAGCTCGAACAAAGTTTTCTTGCTTGCAGCACAACCTATGTTCTGTCTCAGAGGCTCGAATTGATCAGACACACAAATGTAATTTTACAAGTCATCAAAGTCCCTGTATTTAATCACAGCATCATCAACCTTAATCTGAATGCTGTCCTCTGCCTCCTTGAGTCGGGTCTCTAAACTCTTCTTCTTTTCCTTCAATTCCTCTAGTTGAATCGAGAAAGTTAACTTTTCATCCTTCATTTCTTTCAACTCTTTTTCAAGTTTCTCCTTCCCCTCAATGGCCTTTTCCCTCTCTACAAAAACCTTCCTTCTTTTGACTATTATATTCTCCTTCTCTTTATTTAAGTCCAAAATTACAGATTCATATTTCCGCAACAGTTCAAGGGGTTCATTGTTGAATACCTTTTCCTGTGTTTCACAGCTTTGCAATAAGTCGAGATGTTCTTTCTCTCTCTTATTTAGAAAATTAATGACCTGTGATGGGGCAGGCAGAATGAACTAGCGACAAAGAAATCAAGACCCCAAGGATAACGAGTGATAAAAAGGGGGAGGTGTACCTCAGCCATGGAGAGAGTCTTTAGTACTTCAGAACAATCAGATTCTTTGTTGCTTGAACTTGAAGGTTCCCTCACAGGAGGACGAGATTCTAACTCTATTCCATCGGCGATGACGATGGGAAGCTCATTGAAAGGAATTGCATAATCAACATCTTTCTGTCACCAGCAGTAGTGATGAGAGCTACATCAGAAAGATTTATGGGACTTTGGTCCAAGTTAATGTCAGATGAAACGAGAGCAGTTCAAGTCGGAGACCCAATGTTTATGCTCTTATTTGAGGACGTATATGGAATGATCTTCTGCTTCTTAGAGGAATCAAGGATTGCAACAGCTTTACCTTTATCTTCAGTTTTAACTCCACAAAAAGTGGAGCGAAAATTAAACTTTGGAGTCCATGTTTTTCCACTGCATCAAGTTAAAAAGAAGAAGAGGGTGAGCAAGTCAACATGCAAACGATTTTTGATATAAAGAAAACACTCGAAAGACCTACCAAAACCAGTCTCTTCAACGTTATCAAATTTACTGGCTTCAACAAAATTGAAAGATTTGATTTTGGACTTTGATCAACTATGATTAAAGGCGATGTTTAAGGGTAGAGATTTAAAATATTTAGCCTTAGCCTTAGTAGAGTTGGGATATCATGGTTACCAATAAGGCAACGCCCATTGAAGAGGAAAAAATCATATGTGGCAAGTTCATGGTAAGAAATCTCAATTCCTGGATCCTTTTTAAAAGATTCGAATGATTTGCGTTCAAACGGAAATAATTTAGGGAGTTTGTTATATCCCTTCGAAGGATGGAAACGCTAGACATTGGACATTGGTAGTGGGTCTCCTTTACTCAATCTAACAAAGAAGAAAGAATCCTTCCAGTGTGGAATGGATGATCTCTTGGAAGCCAAAACCTCAGGGATTTTTTTTTCTTTTATTGAAGTAGTACCAACCAGTAAGGGATTTCAAACCAGAAGAGTCAGCAAAACTATTACCAATGTGGAATCGAAACATGCTTCTAAATAGATTGACAGAAGGGGAAACTTCCTAATGTTTGAAGTAGACCTAAAACGCCATCAACAAACCCCAGGAATTCAAAAGTATTTGAGCTGGGGCCACTTGATAGAACTCGAGGATGCAAATAACTTCTAGAGGAATGGGGAACCAAAATCCGCTCACAAACATCTCCTCATATACATAGATTTCATCAGGTTTAGGGTTACTCAGAGGTTCATTCCTCTTAGGGATTTGAAAGACATAACGGTCAGCCACAGAATATTTCTTTCTATAGAAGTTTAATTTATGCTGGGTGATTTCGAATAGATTTCCAGCATAAGCAAATTGATGGGGAGATGGAGCAGTAAAGGAAATCGCAGGGGTAAAATTCCCAGTTACCACACTTGCAATGGGTAACTGGGGATGATCTATATTTTCACCACGAAGCGAAATGGTAACATTATTTGTGGCATGGTTTTTTATTTTTCAGATGGAGAAGAAGGTGAAGTTTGTGAAGACATGGTCAAAATAATGAGACAAGGTGAAGAAGACTCACTGGTTTCTTCTCAGAAAGTTGGAGCCCGAAGGTTTTGGGGACAACCAAAGCTGATTTTCTATGCAGAGGATTCGAAAGGAGGTAAGTTCTAAAAAGATGGAACCTTATTTAATTATTGTAAAAGGGTGCGACCTTTTTATTCAAGATTCCAGGTTAGTCGCAAAAAAGGTGTCAGATTATCCCAAAAGGTGCTTTCCATATTTCCATCATTGTTGAAACTTTGGAAGCAAGCAAAGTATAAGCAAAATTTTCGTAACTTGAAGATGCCTCGGTGCAAGGAGTTACACATCATCAGTAAGTCGATAAACAAAACTACTTAAAGAAAGGTTTGATTAGAAAATCTATAATGTGCGATAGGTCGAAGAGATCGAATGACTAAGGTTGCTTTTCCTCCTTTAGTCAGTTCAACAAAGCAAAGGGCAACTGTTAATACAATAGATCGCCCCACCAATAGCACTTGGACACGTGGAATGCCGAGGATCAAGACGTCTGTCCCAATGAGTGCACGACAACGGATATCAACAGAATTGCTCAGCTTGTCGACACTTGGACAAAGTTATCGATCTATAACTGTATCACGACCTTCTGCACACGCAGGTGTAAGCCCGTGCTGAAAAATAGTGGAATTTATGTAACCAACCATGATGTCCACCATCATCATACAGCCCACCGTCAGATTCACATCAGATGGTCAGGATTCAACAAGTCGTTCATATAACTACCCACATTATCTAATGATCTATAACCACTCCAATCAGTTGTCAAAGAATCTATAAAAAGGAGGTTCTACCTTCAAGCAAGCTAAGTTCGATTTTCTGGGTAATCATTGATAGACCTAGACCCTATCCCATTTTCTAAGAGATGTTCGTTCTAAGGGTATATCATTCTGTTTGCTCTAAGGACTGACTTAAGCATCGGAATGGCCATAGGACTGCAAAGTCTACCCCTTCAATACCCTGTTTTCTCTCATTCTAGGCACTCTTTATGACTCATTTTTTGTACAAGTTATCAATTGGGTACTAAAGGTCGCCTTGTTCATACTGCACATTTCATAAGTCGCTATTTTGTACCAGCGAGACGGCTAAAGCTCTTCATCCAGTTCTTGGTATCAATAGAACTGAGTTGATCATAGATAGTCTTAAATTCAAGAAGAAACTCAGAAAGAGTGATTGCATCTTTCTTCTTCAGAAAGTGTAGCTTGCACAATAGCTCAAATTCTCTGGCCTCGGATGCTTGAGCAAAGGCTATGGAGAGAGTCTTCCATAATTCTAGAGCTGTCTTGGTTCCTACCGCTAACCTTAGTACTTCTGTGATCCAGGCTTTCACCAGCCTGTCTGACTTTATCCATGATATGTAATCTGGATTTGGCTTAACAAGGCCGTCCACAGAGGTTTTCTCTTTCGCTGGAGCAGGTATTTTACCATCGACAAACCCTAACAGATCTTGACTTTTAAATAATGTCAAGATTTGTGTATCCCACAGTAGATTAGTTCCCAATATTCAGCTTCAGAGATACAAAATTGAAGACATTGAGAGAACATGGGAATGGGTAAGGGGAAGAATCAACACAATCTGGGTTCCAAGCCATTGTTGTAGAAGAACGTCTGATACCATAAAGAAAATAGAGTATCAAATAAAGAAGACAAACAGAACAAATAAGGAAGAAAATCAATTTCTTTATTCAGTTTGATAGATTGCGTACATCAGTTCTCTTTGTACCTGTGGAACCAGTCATCCTATTTATTGTTAACCTGATATCTCAGGTAATGAGTCATTTGGGCCTGGATTAGATGGGCCTAAACCACTCTCCTTAATAAGTCCAATTTGTTGATGTGTTGCTTGAGAAAAGTTTTTTTTTTTTTTTTTTTTTTTTTTTTGCCATTTTTCTTAGCCATTTGCTTTAAAAATTGAAGATGAAATGCATTGCTTCATTTTCTCGTAAAACCTGTAGAACCCGTTGACGTATGGGTTGTGGAGTGCATTTGGATTTTCATTTACTTTTTTTATCATTATTAATTGTTATTTATACTAGCCTTTAATTTGCTGAAGTGTAATATATTCTCTTGAGAAACAAAAAAAGTTATTAAAAAAAAAAAAAAGGAATTCACATTTCTAAATCCTTAAATTAGATACTGTTTTTAGAGCTATTATAACATTTTCACCTGAACAGTTACAAGGATCAAAACTATATATAATAATCTTAACGGAAATTTTCATCTACCACTCAAAAATCTTTTGCAAATCACCTACCATCCAAATTATTCAAACGTTTATCAAAAAGATCTAAAACCATATAACAGAGTCGTTAGTTGCTGATGTCAGCTATTAGAAAATTCATGAATGGCAATAATACCCTGATTGTAAAGGGAAAAAAAGTTTCCAAGAACATTTTTTTCGAAAATTCTGTCTTCAACAACAACAATGACATCCTTGCACTGGTTCTTCTTCAGAGAACAGCTCTTTTTTTCACCGGAATTGGAGGTGGAGGTGGTGCTTGTGGACCTTTTTTTCATCGGAATTGACGATGGAGGTGGTGCTGGTGGACCTTTTTTCACTGGAATTGGTGGTGGAGGAAGTGCCGCTAGACTTTTTTTTCTTTGCTGGGTTTGCTGGAGGAAGTGGAGGCAGGGCTGGTGCTGACGCTGAAGGGGGTAGCTCAACTGAGCGTCGTCTCTGCCTTCTACCTACACCAAAACCTGGTTGGGCAACATCCAGGGATTCATTAGACGGAAGGGCTACGGGTTTCCAATTGCTGTAGAAAACAGAACTGGACTTGCAAAAACTGCTCCTTGGATCGATGTTCTATCAGACGCCAAGTCACTAAGTGGTGCCCTTCCTACGATCGTAATCTGAATGATCTGCCCTTCCACGCAGATTCCCTTCTGCTTTGCACTTAAGCAACTCACCAAGTACTGTCTCCCACAAATGCTTCGGTGTCCCAAATCCCTTCTCCTGCTGCCCCAAACACATTGTTCTTCGGGAACTAGCTCGCATGGTCACCGTAACAAGTCGTCGCTGTATAAATCAAACCAGAAACCCCAAAAAGGGTTTCGGACAAAGGGATTTGCAGTAAGTATTCAGATCTTACTCAATCATCTTAACTCTACAATTGCTCCGGCGAGTCACCTTTTCATCTTGACAATTATTTCAGCAAATTCATTTCTTCGTCTTTACCCGTCTTTGACCACTACTGTTTTCACTCCATTTCTTGAAATTCAGAATTATTTACCTCTGATTTTGGATTGATTTCTTTGTTGGCAAACATTTCTAATTTGCTTCGGTGTTTGATATTCTGAAAATTCTTCGATTCAATGCTAGTTCTGATTATTCATTTAGTTTCCTACAAATTCCTTCAATGTGGTTTTTGCGACAAAGTCGCTTTGATTTCGGTTCCAATTTCACTGATGTTTCGGTCATCTCATAAAAATCCTTTCTCTAACAATCGATTTATTTTTGGATTAATTACTCCAATCGGTTCTCTGTTATGACGATGGTTGGGCTCATGGTGATCCGGACACCAACAATCATGTGAATGGAGATAGATTTTTTTTTTTTTTTTTTTTGGGTAAATGGAGATAAAGCTTTTCATTTTAAAAAGGAAAGAAATGAATGAGATGCTGAGAAATAAGAAAATTAAGCTCTAAATTGGCATACGGCATCCACATCATATTCATCGATCGGGAATTTTTAATCAGCTTCGTCTTTTAAACAAAGAGGAAGAAGAAATGGGTATAAACATCTACAGATAATTTCAACTCTTTTCCATCAATTAATGGACTAACGTTTGAGAAATTTGGATGGTAAGTGATCTTTTTAAAAAACTTGCGTGGTAGGTGATTTATCAAAAGCTTTTTGGGTGGTAGGCGAAAATTTCCTAATCTTAAAATATAATCAAATCAGAATCAGTCAAAATTAAAACCGATACAAATCAGCCAATCCATTTGAGATCCGATTCCAATTACTTGACCATCACTTGAACCATGGTAGAGAGTCTAGAGACTCAATTGCAATTGCAGACCATTTATTTAGTCCTCTCTCACATAATGGGGAACCATGTTAAATTAGCAGCATTCTTTCTATCTGAGCCTCGACGACGTGGTAGGTATGCATACTATTTTTTCTTGACAACATCTGCGGAAGAGTTAAGCTTACCCAAAATTTAGAATTTTCTTTTGGAAATTTTTTGAATGGTGCCCTTATATTAAAGATTAAGTCCTTCCTTTTATTGATTTTAATGTAGCATTTTGTTTCTGTCAACATAGTAATGAATCATTTTGCCATCTCTTTTTTGGATGTAATTTTTCAAAACGAATTTGGCATGCCAGCAGCTTAGAACTACAGAATGAGTATATTACCTCCTCATCTTTCAATGATTTGATTCATCAATTCTCTTAAAATGTTTTCTCTTTAAAGGTTTGGTTTACATGAATTTCTTGGATCAGTTGCTTTAATCATGAATTTCCTTTGGATTGAACACAATAATGCATTATTTTTAAAGTGAAATCCTGATCCTTAACTGATACTTCATAACATTAATCAGTGGATGTTCTCTAATGTTGGTTCTGTGGCAGATTCAATGGGAAATGCCTCTCCTCTTCGCCCTCTTGATGAGGATGAGTGGGGGATGAGTGACGGATGGAGGATGGGGGCCTATTCTTTTATCTTAACTTACTGTAGATTAGCTGAAAACTGAGTCAGAACCTTGCAAGACGTTCTTAGCAAGTGGTCTCAGTACTCTAGATTAGAAAATACGAGCAGCCACATGTTAAGAATCTTCAAGATTCTAATGGTATCATCTAAGGAAAGTTATCTCACATAGGATACCAACCCATGAAAAGATTGTATCTAATCTCAAAGGAGATAAGGGAGACACCTAATGAGATTGTATATAATCTCAAGGAGACAAGGGAACCACCTCATGAGAATATTCTCATGGATATCCTATCTCATGGATTCTCATTCAAGCTGTAAATGGTTAATGTAATCCAATCTTGTAAATCTTGAGACACAGGCATATAGTTGAAACATGTCTGACCCCTATGGCTAGAGCCTTTATCCCTATGAAATTATGGTGCAGAGCTTTTACCACTGCAGTCTATCTCATTAACAGGTTACCTATAGAGGTCCTCAAGAATGTTTGTCCATTCACTGCACTATTTGGTAAGCAACCCGACTACACCCTTCTAAAAATTTATGGGTGTGCCTACTATCCCTGGTTAAGGCCTTACAACAATCACAAGCTTCAACTACGGTCGGCAAAATGTATCTTCCTAGGCTACAGTACCAACCTTAAAGGTTATAAATGCTTTGACCCAGCTGTGGGTAGAACCTTCATATCATGACATGTTACCTTTGATGAGTCAAGTTTTCCCTTACACAACCCAACACCTGAACCTCAACTCCCACCCCACCCCTCTGTTTATTACTTCGGATAACATCATCCCCACTTCTATTAACCCACTACCTCCCCAACTGACACCCCACAATGAATCTACTCAACCGCCATCGCCACCTCCTACTATCTTCCCCACCCTCCCTCCCCCCCAACCAGCAGCTGTCACCCCTCCCCCCTACAAGCTCTGAACACATTGCCACCGTCAGCAGCCATTGATCAACCCATTGAGTCTCATGTGACACACCCCATGGTCATGCGGTCCAAAACAGGATGCACCAAACCAATCTCTAAGATGACCTTGATGGCCACGAAGCATCCCCTACCCTTGGTCTCCAGTCTTAATTCAAATGAGGTGGAACCTAGCTCTTTCACTATAACCAACCAATCACCAAAATGGTGAGCTACAATGGCTGATGATATAAGACCCACACGCCACGAACCTGGTCTAACTTTATCTTCTTGTGTCGTGACCGGTCTTCCTATCATAACTGGCTCAAGTGAACCAATTGTATGAAGAAACCACAAGATAAGGTAAGCAACAAGTCAAATTTACTTGGTATGGTGGACTGTTTAAGTTTGTGTGGAAGCAACCAATTAAAAATTAAAAACCAATAAATTTGGTTTGTATGGTCGCATCGTATGGTCGACTAGGTTGTGACCGCACAATGTATGGTTGACTGTTTTGGATTTGTATGATCGACGGATTATGCGACCGCATGTATGACCACACAATGTTGAACCAACTCCGTGTTTAGAAAACTTTCCTAATTTGAGGAGAACACTTTCCTAAGTGAAAGAGGACTCTATATGGAGGTTTTCCCTCTATATAGAGGATATTCTTTTACTCTATTTTACTCTTTTGAATCAATCTCAAACCCTTAACCTAAGAGACAAAGAGAGAGGAAGAGAAGGAGAAGGAGATTTGAAGAGGAAAGCTTGGAGAAGGATTTTTCAGAAAAGAATTCTATCCCTACATCAAACTTAAGGTATGAACCTGTCTTTGTAAAGCTAAATCAGATAGGATAGGTTCATTTTCATTAAGTTGATGTGTTGAATCTAATGTAATGATTTCAGTCATGGAATTTCTAAGCAAACCATGAGAGAATAGGTTAGGGATAATTGATAAAGATAAACTGTGATTAAAGGCCATAGAATGATTTTAGGATAAATCCCATTGATGAGCCAAGAGGAGAAACTCATATGAGAAGTAAAAATTAACCTGACTACGTATGATCGCAGCTATGGTCGGCCATAGGATGAGAAGAGAGTCAACCACAGTCATTCGGGAAGAATTCAAGAAACGTATGGTCGCAGGTACGGTCGCATATAGTGCGACCATAGGGTATCGACAGTACGTGGTATGGTCGACATAGGCATGAGACCATAAGACCAATCAGTCACCTATCGGTAGTCTGTTTCGATTTTTGACTACTGTAACTTGTTACATATGAACCCTAACCAAAATTCATATAATTCTTAGGTTGCCAAATTGATTCAAAGTGATTTGCAAGGCCTAAAAGGAGATCGAATATCTTATCAAACATTATTTACAGGTGAGGGAACAAAACCTAAATTAATTGAATAATAATAAATAGTTTTATTTTATTGTATCCAATATCATGATTGATTCTGTGCTTACTTGTTTGCAATGTGCATCTCACATATCATTCAATATTATTGCTATTTCTTTTCATGCATATTTATTTCCGTCTATTTATAACATGATGATGATGATGCTAGGAATAAGCATTTGATTGCGTGTGTGTGGTTAGTGTGTTGGATGCGAGTGGAGCATCAGGGGGAGTGTAAGACCCGTGTCAATCTAATCTGGTCTTACCACCTTGAACCAGGTTTACCCATCATGGTCGAGTCAAATGGACCAAGGGCATGAAGGAGATCGAGATCCCAGATATCAAATCGACCCAAAAACACTTAATTCTAAGGGAGGGTTGCATACCCAGCTAAGTAGGGTCGGACCTCCCAAAAACAGAATGTCAGACCCTCAGATTTTAGGGGAGGGTCGGACAGCTTAAGACCCTAGGGTCGACGGGATCATCGACCCTCCCATCAACCCTCGGATCCTGCCGAAAATAGAAAATAGGAAACTTTGAGATTTTCGATTGGATTCCTTCCTAATCTCATAGGGGCTTATTTTAGGATGTTTATAGCCTATTTAAAGGATGTCCCTAAGCCACTTTTACTCCTTTCACAACCCTAATTGAATTGAGAGAAAGAGAGGAGAAGGAAAAGAGGAAGAAGAGAGGCAAGGAAGAGAACCTAGCAAAAAGGAAGAGAATTTCAGAGGAAAAGTAATCTTCTCAGGTATGGATACTAATTTCATGAGTTTCTACAGACCTTAGGTTAGTAATTGAAGAGAAAGTGATCTCGGAGAAACCCAAATCATCCATCCATGGTTAGGTTTTCATGGAAAACCATAGGAGGATGCACGAAAACTATTTAGATGGTTTATACATGGTTCTAGACCATGGAATGAATGTTGAGTGAATGTAGGAAGCAAGCCATAGGACCCCAAACACGAAGAATGATGTAAAAAGTGGAAATTGGACCAGAGTGCACCGAGGGTCGCACCGAGGGTCGATAGGCCATCCGACCCTAGGTGTTTCTGACCATCGACCCTCAGCATTCGGGAAGTTCAGAATGGAGGGAGGGTCGATAGACCCATCGACCCTAGCATCGACCCTCAGTTGACAGAATGGTTTTTAAATTCGGAATTAATTATAATTAAATTCTATCAACTTTGTTAGGTCTTCTAGCAATATAATAACATTATAAAGGCGATTCTAAAGCTTGGGAAAACATCTATTAGCAAGCTAAGGTGAGGAACCTTAACTCCAAACTAAATTGGTTAATAATAAACTGTTTTCTATTTTCTTGAGTCCTATGCTATGCTTGATTCTATGCGAATATGTTTGTAATGTGCATACAACATGCCATCCAATATTTCTATTACTTGTTCATGCATATTTACTTTATTGTTTATAACATGATGATGATGATGATGATAGGAATAGGCATGTGCTTGTATGTGTGTGGTTGATGTGCTTGATGCGAGCGAGCATCAGGGGAGGTGTGATGAGAACGTCAATAAACGTTAACCTTTGGCGGGTCTCAGCACTTTAGCTCTATCTCTAACTCAAGTCTTGTGCATTGACATCATCGTATCGCCATTACCTTAGCGGAACTATTATGTCGTAGAGTATCAGGGGAGGTGGTCTCGGTCCTTGTAGTCTCTGACTCTACCGGGGGGCCTTAGCTCTATCTCTATGGGCATTCCGAGGGATGCTTTGGGGTGAGGCCTTGGATACACTTGTTTGGCATTAGGATTGGTTAGTAGCGAGCCCCGGTTGCAAGCCCTCGCTAACGGGGGGCTTACGTGTTAGTATAGCATTATATAGCAATAAACGTTAACCTTTGTTGTATAATGTTATGGTAGGGTGGATGGGGACGACGATAAACGTTAACCTTCGGACGGGCTTCCACACCCTGTGTATAGAGGCGGTGTCAATAAACGTTAACCTTTGACCACCCAACCTTTCTATTGCGCATTGCAAACTATAAACCAGACCAAAGATATAAATTGATTTTTTTTGCATGCATATGTATTGTTGCATTGTTTTGGCTACTCACTGAGCCGTGTTGTGTGCTCACCCCTCGACGTCGAATATTTTTAGTTGATGATGCAGGTTACACAGTTGAAGACTACATGAATGCTTCTACGTACGGGACGGTAGCAGCAATGGACGCTGGAGCTGAAGACGATACACACGACCCCTCTTGCGAGTGCAACTCGTGTGTATTTGATTAGATATTTTTATAGGTTTCTTTGGATTTATAAAGACATGTATTTGATATTTACATAAGTATGTTTCGGTTGGAAACAAAATAATTTACTATTTATTTAATGGTATCATCTTAGTTCTCAGTTCATTTATTTATAAATTTTCCTCTATTGTGTATTACTCTGATTATGATTTTGGATGTGTGAAAGTTTGGGTAAAACGGGGATAGCCTATTCGAGATCCTGGTTGAACCGTTGGTTATTTAGCGGTTCATCACACCATTCTGAACAGTACGAAATTGGGGTGTGACAACTTGATATCAGAGCATCTTAGGCCTTGTCCGCTGAACTAGCATACATTCAACACAATTGTGAACTGAGATAGGGTAAATTAAAACCTTTAATACCAACCCACTGTAAGCACAAGTGATGATTGAGACCAAATTAAAAAGAGAATAATGCATATATTAAAGGGAAAACAAGTTACATACAATGAGAAGGAGAAACAAATGTATATACATAATGGAAGCAGAGCACAGTCCACAACCCGGACAGTTACTCTATAGTACAAGAAAGTAAAGTACAAATCAAGAAGCTGGAGGCGAAGGAGGAGGCGGGGCCTCACGATCTCTGTCATAGTCCTCAGCATAGACCCTAGTCAACCAGGCCACCTGGGTCTGGGTCGTCTGGAGACTAGCTGTGAGACCGGCTATCCTCTGATCAGTCGCACACTGCACCTCTAGGAGCTCTCCCATCCGCGCGTCTGATGCGTGCTGAGCAGCCAACAGCTCATCCATCCTCAGATCAGATCTGCGCTGAGCATCCCTGATCTCCTACAGCATCTCCATCATGGCTGAAGGTTGAAGTGAAGAATCAGTCGAGTGAGAAGGACCAGCCTCAGGTGTAGGAGCCGCCGCAGAAGATGTACCAACTCCATCCGCCTGTGTGGGTGATGGCGGGGGTATCGCGTCGACATCCATATACATACGATCATCATCGTCGATCGGATCTCCCCGAGCCCTAGCAGCAGCCGCAGCATCAGCCATCTCAACCCGAGTGTGAGGGCGCACCATCGCGTTCCTCTCCTCATCTCTAACCTCCGCATCTCGCAGCCCCATCTTGCAGATAGCCTCCCAATCTAGAGGCGACGAGAAGGTCTTCTCCTGGATCTTCTCATCTACCAGATCCACCCCCAGACGGGTCAGTAGCACTGTGATCATGCGTCCATAGGGTAGATTTCCCCTATGACCGGACAATGTAGCATTAATCATCGTCCGCATAATGATGTATGGAAGACAGACCGGCTGGCGAGTGCATATGCTGTAGATCAAGAACTGAGTCAACTGAGACACCCTCTTATAGTGCCCACTCTGCGGGATCAAATTATGCTGGATAATCTTGCAGAAGACCCGTGGAGCTGGACGCAAGTAGCAAGCTCTCATTTGCCATCTATTGGGACGGAGCAACTGATTGTCGATCTTTGCTCTCATCTCCATCTCAACAAACTGTGGCTCTCCCGACGCACAGTACACCATGGGGTCATCAAAGGGAATGCCCAACAGATCGGCCAGCTGCCGATAGTCAAAGGAGATGTGCACCCCCTTGGCGTAGCTAGTGATGCGCAACTCCTGACCGTGCTCAACATCATTGTAATTCCCCACCACCTGGAGATTACAATAGAACTGGCGTACCAAGTCGAGACATGTGCACGCGTCGTATGTGATGACAGGGAGCCACCCCATATCACCGAATGCTCCATCTACATTGAACAAGGCTAGCTCAGCCAAGTTCACCATGCGACCCCCTTCAACCTTCTTACGGGTATAGTCTGCATACTGTGCCTCGGCTTCATTCGAACGGAAGCGAAGTGGATCACGCAATCTTGGCACTTTGGTACGGGCCATAGTATCTGCAAAATAAGAAAGAGAAAAGAAATAAGGAGTTAGTAGGATAAAAATCCAAAATTTGAGTTAATAACGACGTAAGTTGACCATAAAGCCCCATTTCTCGCCATACAAGTGGGCATAAGGACTTACGAAGGTTTAGACATGTCCTACAACCCACATGCAGTAGGAAATTTTAACTGACGATGTCCAATTTGAAGAAATTCAAGAAAAATCGAGAATGTCGACAAATTAGGGCAAAAAGAGAAAATTTCAGGTTTCTCGATGACCAACCGATGAAACTCAAAAAATTTTGAGGGCTTTCGTTCCTCAAGACCCCAATAACAAAAGCCCCCAATAAAAATCGAATTTTTACGGTTGAAAAAAGTTTAATTTGAAAAATACAAGTTAAATGAGCAAAAACCTAGAAATAAAAACCTAAAAACAGGTAAAGTTGGGAAGGTATACCTGTAGAGGTGATGTGGATGTCGAAACTCGGACTAAGAATGATCCGCAACAGTGGAGTAGCACTGTAGCAACTCGGAGGGAAGAGACGAGTCGAAACGGAGGGAGAATAGTGAGAAATAACCCAGAATCGGATCTTAAAAATCTGATTTTTGGTCCGAGGGTCGGACAATTCGACTGACACCATCGACCCTCGGATCGACCCTCTAATCGACCCTCGGCTCTCTGGAATCTGACAGAAAATCGAGGGTCGGACTGAGGGTCGGACACCCATCGACCCTCGCATCGACCCTCAGCTCTCGGGAAGAACAGGTCATTCCCAGGGTCGAATACCCAGGGTCGGACATACCAGCGACCCTCACCATCGACCCTGCATAGAAAAGACAGTATTTTTTTTTACAAAATGAATTGAGGATTTTGAATTTTACATCGGTTAGCGTGCTTACATGAAGTATAAATGGTTTCTCACTGATTTTGATGATTTTCAGGCACCACCCATCTCAGAAGGAAATATGTCTGGACGTAGAGTGACCCGACAGACCCGAAACACAGTCCCACCACCACCACCCGTGGAGGAGACTAGTCAAGAGAATAACCATGTATCGAAAAATCCAGAACCAGTAAACCCTACAAACTTGCCACCTCCACCACCGGAGCTAGCAACTGTGGTTATGAATCTGGCACAACAGCTACAGCAAATGCAACACGCACAAGCTCAAATGCAGGTTGCAATGGGAGTTATGTTTCAAGCCACTCAAGCTGCAACCATGCACACTGGACAAGCTAGTGCAGCACCAGTGGGTAACCACCCAGCCCCTCAGACACCTCAACAACCGGCTGCACCGATTCCAGTGCAGGCCCCAGAAGCAGCACAAGGCATGTACAACTATCCACCCCCTATATTTGGAGCATACCAAAATCAACTGGATCACTCCCGGTTAGTAGAGAGATTTTTGAAAATGAAATCGAGAGAATTCAACGGCAAGCCGTCTGATCCACTATGGCCAGCACACTGGATAGACGAAATGGAAAGAAATTTCCTTATGATGACTATCACTGAGGAAGAGAAAGTACTATGCGCCACCTTCATGCTCAAAGGCGACGCACACCATTGGTGGAAATCTACAAAGACGTATTTATTGACCAAGCACGCCCTACTGACATGGGCTATATATAAAGAAGCGTTCTTCGAGAAGTATTTCCCAAGGAGCTTCAGAGATTCAATGGAGAAAGAGTTCTTGAGTCTGTACCAGGGGCAGATGACCGTAGACGCATATCAACAGCGCTACGAAGAACTGTTTTTCTTCGCACCGGCTAGCATGTAGGAAGAAGATACCAAAACCCATAGGTTCGTCGCGGGACTAAGAGGAAGCATAAGAGAAAACGTTTTGGGCTTAGAGAAGAAGATTTACAACGAAGCGGTCCAGATTGCTCGAGTAATTGAATCGAGCCAGAAAGAGAGTTATTTCACTCAAAACAAGGGCATCAAAAGGCCGGCTGGGAATTCGTATAACGGAGGCAATAATAGGACGTATAAACCTTTTCGTCCTCAGAATTTGGCTACTCCATCGAAGCCTACTTCAGCAGCTCAACCACAGCCAAAGTCAAATTTTGAAGCCCCGAAGTGCTATAACTGCAACCAACCAGGGCATATGGCAAGAGAATGCCCAAAACCCAAGAAGCAGTTACATCAAGGACGGGTATATGCTGTTAGATCAGAGGATGCTGCCGCATCGCCCGATGTGGTCACAGGTATCGTACCTATAAATGGCGTACCCGCTAGAGTACTCTTTGATTCAGGAGCTACTCATTCATTTATATCTGTGTCGTTTGGAAAGAAGACCAATCTGCCCATCAAAACATTAGACTACAAATTACTTGTACGGTCACCGATGGGATTAGAAGTGGAACTAGAAAAGGGTTATGGACCATGTCCAGTTCTCATTGGAGAGAAGACCTTAGATGCAACCTTGATACAACTTGAGATGGCAGACTTTGATGTCATCTTAGGAATGGATTGGTAAGCTCGGCATTCTGCAAATCTGTTATGCGCCGAGAAGAAGCTAACGTTCAAAGACAAAGAAGGAGCAGAATTCAGTTTCTCGGGAACCAAACTTCCCCAGAGACGCAAGCTCATACTTTCCGCATTGAAGGCTAAGAAGTGCCTTGAAAAGGGAGCGGTCGGATATCTAGTATCAGTGGTCGACCTAACCAAGGACGTGCCACGAATGGAAGATATTGATGTCGTGCGAGATTTTCCTGATGTATTTCCAGAGGAACTACCCGGATTACCACCCGATCGGGCCACGGAGTTTGTAATAGACCTGATACCTGGAGCCGCACCGGTATCAAAAGCACCTTATAGAATGGCTCCTACCGAACTGAAGGAATTAAAAGTGCAATTACAAGAACTGCTGGATAAGGGTTATATTAGACCCAGTATATCTCCATGGGGAGCACCGGTGTTGTTCGTAAAGAAGAAGGATGGGGAGCACCGGTGTTGTTCTAATTAAATTCTATCGACTTTGTTAGGTCTTCTAGCAATATAATAACATTATAAAGGCGATTTTAAAGCTTGGGAAAACATCTATTAGCAAGCTAAGGTGAGGAACCTTACTTTGTTAGGTCTTTAGCATATAATAACATTATAAACGATTCTAAAGCTTGGGAAAACATCTTTAGGGGGTGAGGAACCTTAACTCCAAACTAAATTGGTTAATAATAAATTGTTTTCTATTTTCTTGAGTCCTATGCTATGTTTGCTTCTATGCGAATATGTTTGTAATGTGCATACAACATGCCATCCAATATTTCTATTACTTGTTCATGCATATTTACTTTATTGTTTATAACATGATGATGATGATGATGATAGGAATAGGCATGTGCTTGTATGTGTGTGGTTGATGTGCTTGATGCGAGCGAGTATCAGGGGAGGTGTGATGAGAACGTCAATAAACGTTAACCTTTGGCGGGTCTCAGCACTTTAGCTCTATCTCTAACTCAAGTCTTGTGCATTGACATCGTCGTATCGCCATTACCTTAGCGGAACTATTATGTCGTAGAGTATCCGGGGAGGTGGTCCCGGTCCTTGTAGTCTCGACTCTACCGGGGGCCTTAGCTCTATCTCTATGGGCATTCCGAGGGGATCTTTGGGGTGAGGCCTTGGATACACTTGTTTGGCATTAGGATTGGTTAGTAGCGAGCCCGGTTGCAAGCCCTCGGTAACGGGGGGCTTACGTGTTAGTATAGCATTATATAGCAATAAACGTTAACCTTTGTTGTATAATGTTATGGTAGGGTGGATGGGGACGACGATAAACGTTAACCTTCGGGCGGGCTTCCACACCCTGTGTATAGAGGCGGTGTCAATAAACGTTAACCTTTGACCACCCAACCTTTCTATTACGCATTGCAAACTATAAACCAGACCAAAGATATAAATTGATTTTTTTTGCATGCATATGTATTGTTGCATTGTTTTGGCTACTCACTGAGCCGTGTTGTGTGCTCACCCCTCGACGTCGAATATTTTTAGTTGATGATGCAGGTTACACAGTTGAAGACTACATGAATGCTTCTACGTACGGGACGGTAGCAGCAATGGACGCTGGAGCTGAAGACGATACACACGACCCCTCTTGCGAGTGCAACTCGTATGTATTTGATTAGATATTTTTATAGGTTTCTTTGGATTTATAAAGACATGTATTTGATATTTACATAAGTATGTCTCGGTTGGAAACAAAATAATTTACTATTTATTTAATGGTATCATCTTAGTTCTCAGTTCATTTATTTATAAATTTTCCGCTATTGTGTATTACTCTAATTATGATTTTGGATGTGTGAAAGTTTAGGTAAAACGGGGATAGCCTATTCGAGATCCTGGTTGAACCGTTGGTTATTTAGCGGTTCATCACACCATTCTGAACAGTACGGAATTGGGGTGTGACAGGGAGGACGTGGCATTGTGGTTTAGCCTGATCACCAGACTCTAGCTCTATCTCTACTCAAGTCTTGCCCACTGAGATCGTCGTATCACCATTACCTTAGCAGAACTATTATGTCATAAGGCATCAAGGGAGGTGGTCTCGGACCACGTGGTTTCTGACTTCATCAGGGGGCCTTAGCTCTATCTTTATAGACATATTGAGGGATGCTGGGGTAAGGCCTTGGATACATTTGGATGGCATTAGGATTGGTTAGTTGCGAGTCCATTTTGTAAGCCATCGCCAATAGGGACTTACGTGTTGGTAAGGGTAGGGCATCAGAGGAAGTGTTGGTGGTGTGTGATACAAACACTTTAACTCTATCTCTATTCCATAGTGGGTGCATGTGGAACGACAATGGTGTTTGATCCATTGAGCGAATTTACACACTTGTGTATAGAAGTGTGGTGGCCACCAATCCTTTCTATAGCGCATTGCAAACTTAAAATTAGACCAAAAATATGAATTGAATGCATGCATATGTTTGTTGCATTGTTTTGTTTTCTCACTAAGCTAAGTTGTGAGCTCACCCCACAGTACCGTTTTCTTTTTAGTTTCTAATGATGCAGATAATATTGTTGAAGACTACATGAATGCGCTAATGTATAGACACGTAGAGGTTATGGATGTGCAAGCTATGGAGGACAAATATGACTCGTTAAGCGAGTGCTTCCACTATGGTTACACTTAATGTTTTATTCTCGTATTTAGATACTTATAATAGGTATTAATTATATTTTGGTTACTTAGAGATAACTGGATTATTTAAATATTTATCATTGTAGACACTCAGTTCATTATTAAAAAGACTTTCGTTATTTATTTATTTACTCTGATTATTATTGTGGAATGTGTATTTGATTTGGAATGTTGGTACAACCTATACGAGATCCTGGTTTAAACCGTTGGTTCTCATGATGGTTCATCACACCACAGCTTAGTTCAGAATTGGGGTATGACAAATGAGTAATTTTCTACTCTCTCAAAGCAGTATGGGCTCAAGCAGGCTCCACAAGCATGGTCTCACCAGTTGGGTAATTTTCTACTCTCTCAAAGCTTCAAGGCATCTCTATCTGACACTACCCTCTGTGTAAAGAATTGGAAAACCCATCTGATCTATGTCCTAGTCTATGTTGATGATTTACTTCTCACTGGCACTAGTCCTTTTCTGGTAAGAAATCTCATTTCAACTCTTGGACACGAATTTGTTATAAAGGACCTTGGTGGTCTCCATTACTTCCTTGGCATCGAGGTCCTTGCCAATGACGAAGGATTTTATCTTTCCTAGTCAAAGTATGCCCTAGATCTTATACACAAGGCCCAAATGGATGCAGCCAAGCCACTGAACATGCCATGTGCCACAAACTCCACCCCTCCTGAGGATCACACAGTGTATGGTGATGTGAATAAATATCGCAGTATCATTGGAGCCCTACAATACTGACCCTCACTCGGCCAGACATTGCCTTTTTGGTTAATCAAGTTTGTCAATTTATATATGCACCTACAGTGGCACATTAAACAGTTGTGAAACATATCTTTTGTTATATCAAGGGTACTATTTCTCTCGAAATTCAATTTTGTCGTTCCTCCTCCGTCCAATTACGGGCCTACACTGTTGCAAATTAGGGTGGTTGATCCCATGATCGCAAGTCTACAAGTGGCTACTATGTCTTTTTGGTAACAATCTCATTTCCTGGAGTTTAAAAAAGCAACGGACTGTTGCATGTTCATCAACTAAAGCAGAGTACAAAGAGCTTGCAAACACGACGGCTGAATTAATGTGGGTAAAATAATTGCTACGAGATCTCTATATTACTCCTGCCCCACCTATTCTATACTATGACAATATGGTGCCACGTATCTTGGTTCCAATCCCCTCTTTTACGCCAGGACAAAGTACATCAAAATCGACTTTCATTTTGTAAGGGAACAAGTTGCGAAGGGAGACCTCTTGATTTGGTTCGTAGCAACATTGGACCAACTAGCTGATATGTTTACCAAAGGTCTACATTGTCCGATTTGGTTCATGATGGGACAATCTGACCATCTGTAGCAGACTGATCAGATTGCGGGGGCATGTTAAGAATCTTCAAGATTCTAGTGGTATCATCTAAGAAAAGCTATCCCACATAGTATACCAATTCATGAGAAGATTGTATCTAATCTCAAAGGAGATAAGGGAGATACCTCATGAGATAGTATCTAATCTCAAAGGAGATAAGAGAGCCACCTCATGAGAATATTCTCATGGATATCCTATCTCATGGATTCTCATACAAGCTATAAATGGTTAGTGTAATCCAATCTTGTAAATCCTGGGATATTATTGTATGTAATATTGTGATTATATCAACCTCTTGGGATTCTATCAAATCCCATGTAACTCTATATATTGTACAAGATTTCAATTCACTGGACACATTGAGAATTATACTCATTCTCTGACTTTACCCCACAATCCCTATAGCTTCTTCCTTCAAAACATATCAAAAGCCATGTACTAGTTTAGAGGGCGAGCCTTGGTGTGACGGTAAGGTTGTCATATTGCAACCTAGTAGTCATGGGTTCGAAACATAGAAAAGTTATGTGCCCATTTAGAGGGCGAACCTGGGTGTGACAGTAAGGTTGTCATATTGCAACCTAGTGGTCATGGGTTTGAAACATGGAAACAGCCTCTCCACGTTGTGGGAGTAAGGCTACGTACATTCTGCCCTCTCCAGACCCTACAATAACGGGAACCTCATACATTGAGATGCCTTTTTTTTTAAGTGAACTTAAATTGGTCCCAGAGCTTAAAAAACACATAGCTTTTTCTTGCCATTAAGCTATGATGTAACTTCAGTCTAGTGGTGCTCTTTTAATACTCTTCTCCCATTTCTTTTTGTTTTTTTTTTTTTTTTTCTGATAAAGTGGCATTGCTACTCGAGCATCTTCAATCTGAAAAAGCTTGCCTTAATGATAAAGTTCCAATTCTATAGCAGTTCATAATATCTAGAATGCTAATGCCTGATATAAAGAATAAATGTCGATTTTCTAATTTCAAGGTAAAAAGACAAGGAAAACAATCAAAAGGTAAAGAAACTAATCATGCGCAGAACCAATATTTTTTTATCAAGTAAAATATTGATCTTTTAAAGGCTTTTCAATATATTTCTTATTAAAGCTTTGAAAAAAAAAATAACAATAGTATAATAAAAAGATATGAGAGAAAAGATGAGTTGTTAATAAATTGTTCTTTTGACCAATTAAAAAGAAAAGAAAAACAAAAATTATGCAAGGTAAGATTGCAAATAGAATTTGAACATTGTCCATGAAAATAAGCAGCTCAAAGAGGTCTTCTAATAGGGATGAGAAATAGTGCAACAATATGCATCATTGTGCAAATGTAACTCTCCATTTCAGATAATAAACTGAAAGAACCAGGTAGTGGAAGATAAACTGAAAGAACTACACAACCTGGCCTAATGTAGCTCTCCCTTTCAGATGGACTATGAGAGAGCCAATTAAACATCTGAAACAATAATAGCACTATTTACTATTGAACTCTTAATTTTACATGCAACTTATGGAACATACAAAACCCAAAATAATTATTACTTACCTGTGTGCGAGTGTCCCAGGAAATTCATTAGGATCTTTACCAAATAAATTAAAAATTATTCGTCCAATAGAGAAGTAAAATGAAGTTATGCTTTCTTTCAACAAAAACTGAACCAAGAGACAGAAATGCGTGTGTACAACCTCAATTTGTATAATTGGATCCCCTTGTTTTAAAAGCCTACAACTAAGACCCATAAATATATAATCATCCCCAAAAATACAATCCATTAGTTGATTTCCGTCCACAAGAGAAAATTCTCTAAAATAAAAACAAAATCAAGGTAAATCGATTACCTCTCACTTTTTATTTTCTCCCCCCTCCCCCCTAACCCTTTCATCTGATAATTCTCCTCCTCCCAAAGTTGTTTATTTGGTCCTTTTGTCTTGTTAATCAACTAATTCTCTCATTTCCCCATTCATTTGGGTTCAATAACTCTTCTCTGCCTCCTTGGTTCTTTAACTAGTGGAACGCCTAAGAGCAAGGAAACAGATAAAGAAGGAGGAGATATTGGTAGGTTATCTACACCGATATCTCCTCAATCTATTGTAAAAGATCATATTGGGAGATTCTCTCAATCAGTCTCTCAATCAGATCACAATGAGAAATTATCTCAATCAGTCTCTTAATCAATCTCTCAATCAGATAATGATGAGAGATTATCTTAATCAGTGTCTCAATCAGTTCATTCTGTTAGGTAGCTATATAAGTCAATTGTAGCTACAATGGGTATGTAGAAATAGTGTTGAATCTTCTGTAAATCTGTAAAGATAATGGTGAATCTTTTGTAAATCTGTAAAGTCATCTATAAATACGATAAAACTCCACACCAAAATGTGAGAAAAGAGCCCATTGAAATTCAGATTTTTTCATGGTATAAGAGCACGCTTCTTAAGCAATTCAATTTTTTTTCTTCTCTCTGGTAATTTCATTTAATCATGCCTTCGACCTCTGTCTCCACTACTGTCTCCAATGCCATTCCTTTTATCCCTTTTGGTTTTGGAGGAAATATGTCTCATGTCCTTCAAATCAAATTGGACAAGACTAATTATCTTTTCTGGAAGGCTCAATTTCTTCCTCTATTTCGAATTCATGCATACTTGAAGTATGTTGATGGTTCCTGTACGTGTCCACCTTCAACTATCACTCCTCTTGGATCGACCACAGCTGAAGAGAATCCAGTATATTTTACCTAGCAATAGCAAGACCAAGTGTTGTTGTGTTGCATTCTGTCAACACTTACTGAGCCAGTCTTCTCTTTGGTGGTTGGTCTCAATACCTCGCATGCTGTCTGGAGCACGCTTGAGAAGCATTATGCTTCAACCTCTGGGGCTCAAATCATGCAGCTTGAATTTCAACTGTGTTCTATGAAGAAAAGTAATCTCTCTATGTCTGAATATATACAGAAAGCTAAAACCGTTGGCAATCACTTGGCTGCAGTTCTCAAGCCGGTACCAGAATATCAAATGGTTTTAAGCATTTTGAATGGACTGGGTTCGGATTATGATAGCTTTGTTACATCTATAATATCTCAGGTGGATCCGATAGACCTTAATGATTTCCTTGCCATTCTAACTAATCATGAGGTCATACAATAAAGTTAAAGACCTGAATCAGCTGTACCAAGACCCATAGCACATGTGGTTGCTAAATCCATGATTAATGAACTCTTCCCAACACGACGAGGTCATGGATGTAGGAGAGGTCGAGGTCAAGGCAGGTTTTCTTATGAGAATCATGACACTAAAAATAGGGTCGTGTGTCAAGTTTGCTCTAAGCCAGGCCATTCAGCACTGCAGTGTTACCAATGGTTCAACCCAAATTTTGTACACCAACAATCATCTACAAATTTATTGTATGGTCCGTCTCCGAATTCTATGTAAGCTGGATCTTCTTCCTCTTCCTATGATGCAGGCTGGTATCCTAATTCAGGAGCCACACATCATTTAACCTCAAACCTCTCAAATCTAAATCTATCTTCTCCTTATGTTGGAAATGATCAAGTCTGCATTGCCAATGGCACAGGTTTGACAATTTCACACATTGGTTCATCAAATTTTTTCACTCCTACTCATTCCTTTGCATTAAAGAATCTATGTCATGTTCCTCAAGATAAATAAAATCTGCTTTCGGTTTCCCAATTTACCAAAAATAATAATTGTTTTTTTGAATTTCATCCTAACTATTATTGTGTTGAGGATCTATTCTCAGGGAGCCCCCTACTACAAGGTCGGAGTAAGGATGGACTTTTTTTTACAAATGGAGTTTCTTCAGTCAATAAAAGCCCCTCAATAGTTCCTTGTTCTTAAGCTAATACTGAAGAACGCATTCCAATCAATGTATGGCATGATCGGTTAGGACATCCAGCTTCCAAACTTGTTTCTTTCATCATTAAAAAGCATTCTCTACCTATGTCTAAGTTTTCTTCTTTTCAATTTTGCGAACCTTGTCAATTGGGAAAGTCTCATCGTCTTCCTTTTAATTCCAGTACTTCTTGATGTAAGGAACCTTGAGCTTTAATTTATTAGGATCTATGGGGATCATCTCCTATTTCTTCTATTTCTAGATTAAAGTATTACATAGCATTTGTGGATGACTATAGCAGATATACTTGGTTATATCCTCTCATGGCTAAGTCAAAAGCTCTCTCAATTTTTATTGCCTTTAAAGCACAAGTGGAACAATTTTTCAACACTAAAATAAAGTGTTTTTAATCGGACGGAGGGGGTGAGTTCCTTAAATTTATATCTTATTTACAGGATCAAGGATTATGCAATGGTTCTCTTGTCCACACACTTAAGAGCAAAATGGTAGTGTGGAATGGAAACATCGGCATATTATGGAATGTGGTCTCACATTAATGGCTCGAGCTCATGTACCCAAGGAATATTGGGAGTATGCCTTTGTCACATCTATTTATTTACTTAATCCCTACCAAAGTACTACATAATATTTCTCCATATCAAAAATTATTTCATAAAATACCAGATTATTCTGCTATGAGAGTTTTCGACTGTACTTGCTATCCTTGGCTTTGACCGTATAGCAAACATAAATTGGAGAGTCGATCCCTTAGATATGTATTTCTTGGATATTCACTATAGCATAAAGGGTATAAATGCATGCATATTGCCACTAGGAGGATATATATATATATCAAGGCATGTGGTGTTTGATGAACACCGATTATCATTTTTGGACCAAATCATATCCCATGCAAAATTAAACCACTTACTTCTGCTATCCACTTACCTCCTCTCCCACTACCGAATCCTACACCTACTACCATTGAGTTGCCACCAAATCCCCCAGTCATTAATCCCCACCATCAAATCCTTCATTTCAACATCCTCTACTAGCACCTACACCTACCATTGAACCCATAGCATCCGAACCAACACTTAGTGAGGTACCACTACCATCCATCCCCACCACTGTGTCTCGCCATCCTATGCAAACCCGATCTAAAAACAATATTCATAAACCAAAGGTGTACACTATAATCCTTCATCCTCTATGCATGTGCCTTACTAGCAATATCATTCCCTTTGAACCTACATCCTTCACAATAGCATCAAAGGATCATTATCAAAGGATCATTGGTGGAGGAATGCAATGGACAAAGAATTTAATGTTTTGGTTCATAATGGAACATGGGATTTGATTCCCTATCATTGATCTATGAATGTTGTTGGCTGTAAATGGATATACAAATTCAAAACCAAAGCAGATGGGTCGATAGAGAGATACAAGGCTCAATTAGTTGCACGGGGTTTTAATCAGCAGTTTGGGTCTGATTATGATGAAACCTTTAGCCCAGTGGTTAAACCAAATACCATCCGGATGGTTCTCTCTCTAGCGGTTACATTTAATTGGTCAATTCGACAATTAGATGTACAAAATGCATTCTTACATGGATATCTTGATGAATGAGTATAAATGAAGCAACCACAAAGGTACATTGATTCCCATCATCCCAATCATGTATGCCAGTTAAAGAAAACTTTATATGGTCTTAAACAAGAACCACAAGCGTGGTTCCATAGACTCAGTGCCTATCTGCTCCAACACGGGTTCATTGCTTCCAAGGCCGATTAATCTTTGTTCATTCATCATCATGGAAAGCAGATTACATTGGTGCTTATCTATGTCGATGACCTCATCATCACAGGATCCAACACAGAATCCATTAAAATATTGATTGCTCAATTAAGCTCTGAATTTGCTATCAAGGATCTCGGGCGATTAAATTACTTCTTGGGCATTGAGGCCCACCATGATGCCACTAGGGTCCACCTCAATCAAGCAAAGTATGTTTTGTCTTTGTTGGCTCGCGCAAACATGGCAGATACAAAGCCTTGTACCATTCTGATGTCCTCTAGTGGTAACAAATTACAAAGAGATGATGATGAGTATTATTCAGATCCAACCCAATATCGAAGCATTGTTGGTGCCTTACAATACCTTACCATGACTAGACCAGATTTATCTTTCTCAATTAACAAAGTCTGTCAATTCATGCATAATCCAACAATTGACCATTGGCTGGTTGTAAACGCATCCTAAGAAATGTTAAGGGTACGATCACATATGGTCTAAGTATACATCCCCTAACACAACTAGACCTCACTGGTTATACTGATGCTAACTGGGTTAGTTGTCCAGATGATAGAAAATCAACAAGTGGATATTGTGTCTACTTTGGCCCTAATCTAGTCTCTTGGAGCTCCAAGAAACAACTGACAGTGGCACAGTCGAGTACGAAGTTGAATATAAAGGCCTTGCCAATGCGGCCTCTGAACTGATATGGCTGCAGCAACTACTTCGGCAACTTCGATGCTCCCTTCCTCATCCACCACGGCTATTGTGTGATAATTTTGGCGCAACATACCTTGCAGCCAATCCCGTATTATATGGACGAACAAAACATGTGGAAATTAATTATCATTTCTTTCGTAATCATGTGATGAAAAAAGCTTTGGACATTCGATACCTCTGTGCTGAGGATCAAACCACTGATATAATGACTAAGCCACTGCCCATTACACAGTTCCACAAGTTTTGAGACAAGCTGTCTGTTTACAATCTTCACATCAGCTTGAGGAGGTGTACTAGCGGAACGCCTAAGAGGAAGACAGATAAAGAAGGAGGAGATATTGGTTGGTTATCTACACTGATATCTTCTCAATCTATTGCAAAAGATTATGTTAAGAGATTCTCTCAATCAGTCTCTCAATCATATCACAATGAGAGATTATCTCAATTAGTCTCTCAATCAATCTCTCAATTAAATAATGATGAGAGATTATCTCAATCAGTTCCTTCAGTTACGTAGCTATATAAGTCAATTGTAGCTACAATGGTTATGTAGAGATAGTGTTGAATCTTCTGGAAATCTGTAAAGATAATGGTGAATCTTTTGTAAATCTATAAAGTCATCTATAAATACGATAGACTCCACACCAAAATGTGTGAAAAGAGTCCGTTGAAATTCAGATTCTTTCACTTTACAGGGGGAGAAGCATGGACACAAAAGAAATACGAAAATATTCATGTAATAAGAGCATGATGTTTCTCCAGTTTGCATTTGTAACTCAGAGATAATAGGAATGGAGGCTAAAAATTGAGATTGAAAGAACAATATATGACTATGAAAGGTCATTAGAATTAAAAGAGTCTACATGGAAGTTTATCAAGTTAGCATTTTGCAACCATTTCAACAATGTAAAATTGCATTTACAAAAAAAAATTTGAAATTGCAGAGGTTTTGACGTAAAATTTAACATTGTACATATTAAAAAAAAAAAAAGTGAAATAAATAAACCTCCCCTGTAATTAGGTTAAAAGACACCAACCTCCCCTATCATGTTTAACAAGATACTCAACTACTATGGACTAACGGTGTTAATATTATAGGGTAAAATGACTTATTTACCCTCTTTAAATCCAAATAAAAACCCTCTGCAACCGGAGTTAGTTTCTGCAGACATCTGGGCCCTCGACTGTACCGTAATTGAGATGGCCACAGTGCGTCCTCCGTGGGCTGATGTTGTAGACCCAGTCTCTGTGCTTCACCGGATAGGATTCTCCTCTGATCTGCCGGATTTATCAAGGTTTTTTGTCAGAGGAAGCAAAGGATTTTCTCGGCAAATGCCAGAGATTGACAGGAGCAATGGACTGCAAGCTTTTTAAGCATCCATTTCTCGAGGAAAAGTGCTATGTACAAGTGGTAGAGACAGAGGAGGACATGCCAGTTAACACGTCCAACCAATTGATATTGGATTCTTCTTCAAATTCACCGTTGGAAAAAATCTAGCGGCTGATTGAAGATTTCTCATCATTCTGTCCGCAACTCTGTAAATAGTAGTAGCAGTCAGGGAAGCTTGTCTATACCCTGTAAAGGCGTTAGAGAAGTTGGGGTGGAGGTGGGGTGGGGGTGGGAATGCGGCGCCAGCAGTTTTTATACGTCTTCTGATGCAAATTGCAGCTCCAAACCTTGTAGGCGATGAGCCTCCTTTCATATTTCTGTTTAGTAGCTCCTTGGATGCTTGGCACAGGCGCCACTGCTGGCCACTGCTGACCGCTGCTTATTGTTTCAATTCTTCTTCCTGATTTTCAATTGAAACTCTTATTCAGTCTTTCTTTATTTGTTGATTTCAAACAAAAAAAAAAAAAAAGGCCATTTACAGTTGTACCAAATGAAATGATCTTCAATTAATTTCCCCTATATTGTAGTAACTAATCGAAATCTACAACATAAAACACAATTTTTGATACTTACATTATTTGGTTTTCCCCGATGTCTCATTGTTGTCACTAAGTCTTCCATAGGAAAAAAAAAATCTTTCTCTAAATGCTCGCGCTCTTTGTCTCACGAAAGTTCAATACAAAAAGTCCCTAAGATTATCAATAAACCAAGAATATAATAAAAATATTACACACTATAATGATGCTCCAACCACAAAACACTCTCATTAATTCACCAACTTCTTGTGAGTTGTTATCATCACATAATTTTCCTTTCGTAGAAATCAGTTGGACTTCAATTAATACCTAAGGTTCAAAAATATGTCGATAAGCTAACCCATGATAATGAAGGACAAGTTCTTCCTGTAAGGATTTAAAAAAGATTTAAAAAAAAAAAAAAACATGGTTTTTTTGCTGTATGGGCAGGGTATCAATAGGTCGGGTCTTGGTCGGTCTCGATCTTCCCTAATCGGTCATCACCAATTAAATACCTTGTACTAAGACTCGAATATTTAATTAATCGATCCTCATTTTTGAGACATGGACATGTTTATATTCGGTTTAGTCGGTCTCGGTTCATAATCAATTTTATGTTAATCGATCTATTAATGGGTTTCAAAGATGCAAACCAGTCAGTCTGTAATTGGTTATGCTATTCGTCCAAATTATTTTTATACGAATAATTATTTCTCAAAATAATAATTTATCATTAAGGGTTTGTGAGAACATCCCTCTTAACTGTCTCTATATTATCAACTACTAAACTGTTATATTCAATCATATTTCTTTGAAGGGAGTAGAACACTAGTGATGAAGGATAACTAATGTGAAGGCACCACATAAAGGACTGATTAAAGCCCGATAACGAAGCGATTGTTCACTGGTCGGCCATGATGATGGGAATCACAGACTGAATGTTTATTCGGTCATTCACAACCCAATGTTAAAGGGCCTACACCCCCGGTCCCACCTATATATAGGGAAATCGTATTATTAAACGTATTTAACTGACACCAAGGCTGGATTTATCCATGCAGGTCGGGATGCCTAACACCTTCCCTGGACTGTACCCTGACCATCACCCAGATTTTCTATCTCAGTCTAATTCCATATCTATGTATTATATTTCGAGTCAATTATTGGTATTAGACCTCAATCTAGGCGACAACTCCAAAAAACCAAGTCGTTGCGTACCATTGCACCTCAAGTAAAAAAAAAAAAAAAAAAAAAAAAAAAAAAAAAAAAAGAAGAAGAAGATTACAAATTCTAAATCCTTAAATTAGATACTGTTCCTAAAACTACAGTTACATTTTCACTTGGACAGTGGAGATGTGATCAATAACGTATATAATAATATTAAAATATAATCAAATCAAGATCCATCAATCCATTTGAGATCCGATACTAATTATTTGACCATTACTTGAACCATGGTAGAGACTCAATTGCAGACCATTTATTTAGTCCTCTCTCACAAAATGGAGAACCGTGTTAAATCAGCCGCATTCTTTCTATCTGAGCCTTGACGGGTGTGGTTTCCACACTACTTTTTCTTGACAGCATCTGTGGAAGAATGAAGATTATCCAAAATTTAGAATTTTCCTTCGGAAATTTTTTGACGGTGCCCTTTTTATTGAAGATTATGGTTTTCTTTGGTTCCATTTTCTTTTCTTTTTTTCTCTTTTACATATTTATGAAAAGTATTTTTGAAATTATTTTTGATCAAAAATATAATATTGTTTGATAGCTACTATATATAATACATTGTAGAATGAGAAATAAGTTTAGTATTCTATTAAGAATTAAAATGTGTTTTTTTTTTTTTTTTTAAATTATAAAATTTTCAAGCTATGATATCTTGTGATCGCCTTATCCGATTGACATAAAATTTGGATACCCTTATTGTTTTTTTCCTAAAATTAGCATCCAATGGATCCGTTTAGAGGTTCGACGGCCAGAAAATACAACTAAGATGGCCAAAATCAAGAACAAAAGTTGGATTTCTTCCAAGTTGCATAATATCCCCTTATCTAATCGACCTAAAATTTGGTCATCTTTATCCTTTCTTTTTTTTTCCTGGTCTTCATATCCAACGGATTTGATTAGAGGTTGAACAGCCAGAAAAATACAACTAAGGTGGCCAAAATCAAGAACAAGAGTTTTTTTTTTTTTTTTTTTTTTTTGGGTTAGCAAGAAGAACAAGAGTTAAATTCCTTCAAGTTGCAAAAATTTTCAAATATTTATATGTAATCTTCTCCAATTGATTTGAAATTTGAAAACTCTCATCTTCCTTTGTTATACTTGACATCCAACTGAATAGATCAAAGGTTAGATGGCCAAAAAAAATGTTTTATGGTATTGAATCCTTGAGACAAAGATGAAAAAAGAAAGAAGAATAGAACAAAAGCTAATGTTATAAAAAAAAATATTAATATTATCTTTTTACTCTCATTTAAAACACATTCCTTAAACTCTTATGAAAAAAACAAACAAAAACACTTTTTTCGCCAAAAATCAAAAACTCTTTTTGATTTTGTGCTTTTTTTTTTCTTTTTCAAAAATAACACCAAAAATTGATACAAAACACCTTGAAAACAAAAACTTGTCAGAAATCAAAAATAAAAATAAAACCAAACACAACCTAAGTCCATCGATTTATTGATTCCAATGAAGCATGTTGTTTTTGTCAAATATAATAATGAATCTTTTTGCCATCTCTTTTTAGGATGTAAATTATAAAAACGAATTTCGCATTCAGCAACTTAGAAATAAATATCCTACTGCCTCATCTTTCAATGATTTTTGCTTCATCAATTCTCTTGAAATGTTTACACTTTAAAGGTTTGCTTTACATGAATTTCTTGGATCAATTGCTATAATCATGAATTTCCTTTGGATTGGGAGATGGGGGCTGTTCTTTTATCTTAACTTATTGGAGGTTAGCTGAAAACTGAGTCAGAACCTTGCAATACGTTCTCATCAAGTAGTCTCAGTATTCCAGATTGGGAAATAGGAGCAACTACAATCCCTATAACTTTTTCATTCGTCAAGTGAACTTAAATTCTTTACCAAAAAACCAAAGTGAACTTAAATTGTTGTCAGAGCTTAAAAGACGTGAAATTTTTTCTTGCCATCAAGCTATGATGTAATGTCAGTCTGGTTGAGAGTATTCTTTTTCTTTTTGTGTTTGCCATTCTGCTTCTTTTTCTTCAAACTAAAGTGCTCTTTAATACTCTTCTCCCATTTCCTTTTGTTTTTCTGATAAAGTAGCATTGTTGCTCGAGCATCTTCAACCTGAAACAGCATGCGTCAATGATAAAATTCCAATCCTATAACAGTTCATATT
This sequence comes from Protea cynaroides, assembly GCA_028583415.1. Taxonomy (NCBI): domain Eukaryota; kingdom Viridiplantae; phylum Streptophyta; class Magnoliopsida; order Proteales; family Proteaceae; genus Protea; species Protea cynaroides. The sequence goes on from CM053265.1 coordinate 60,564,184, forward strand.
TCTAGAATGCTAATGCCTGATAAAACAAATGTCGATTTCCAATTTTATGGTAAAAAGAAAAAGGAAGGATCGAATGGCAAAGAAACTGATCATGCACAGTGACAGTAACTTCAGCATCAACATCTGAAACAATGATAGTAATATTTGCTATTGAACTCTTAAATTTACATGCAACTTTATGGAACATACAAAACCTAAAATAATCAATACTAACCTGTGTGCGTAGTGCCCCAGGATAATCATTAGGATCTTTACAAAATAATTTAAAAATTATTCATCCAGTACAGTCCCGTAGAGGAAGCAAAATGAAGTTACGCTTTCTTTCAACAAAAACTGAACCAAGAAACAGAAATGTGTGTACAAACTTTAACCAACTTCGAAGGGGGTAGGGAGTAGTATTACCTAAGCATCAGAATTTGAACTAGAAGGAGACTGGTAAGACCCACAAGAAGATTAAGAGGGACTCTCAAATCAGAACAAAAAGTAAATTAAAAGAATTAAAAAGGGAAAAAAAGGATGAGGAATCCTCCCCTATGTAGTGCCATGAGCACTATGCATTCGTGATTTCCATTGATCATTATGCATTTATGACACCTGAATAAGCACATGACCCAGGAAGCATTTCATCCCATTACCTAGTTGCACTCCCCAACAAAGACTTAGTTCGCAAGAAAAATAATCCAAACCTCAATTTGTATAATTGGATCCCCTTGTTTTAAAAGCCTTCAACTAAGACCCAGAAATATTCACTTGCAATCCATTAGTTGATTTCCATCCACAAGAGAAAATTCTCTAAAATCATTCACTTTTTATTTTCTCCCCCCTCTCCCCTAGCCCTTGCATCCAATAATTCTCTTCCTCCCAAAGTTGTTTATTTTGATTGGTCCTTTTGTCTTGTTAATCAGCTAATGCTCTCATTTTCCCCATTCATTTGGTTTCAATAACTCTTCTCTGCCTCCTTGGTTCTTTACTACAGGGGAAGAAGCATAGACACAAAAGAAACACGAAAACATTCATGTAATAAGAGCATGATGTTTCTCCAGTCTGCATTTGGAACTCAAAGATAATATTAATGAAAGCTAAAATGCTGAGATTGAAAGAACAATGTATGACTATGAAAGGCTGTTAGGATTATAAAAGTCTACATGGTAGTTTATCAAATTAGCATTTTGCAACCATTTCAATAATGTAAAATTGCAGAAGTTTTAATTGACAGTTAATACCATTTGCTAGTTTGGTCAGGAAAAGTACTCCACAAAGTTGTGGACGCCAATTCTTGGACAGAAGATGGGAGAATTCTAAGTAAATTTTCGAAGTTCATTTCCCACATGTTCTTTCAAGGTGAAATATACTCATAATTTCCGTAATAGTTTGTTAGTTATGTAACTAAAAGGCCAACCAAATTTTTGGTCACTAAGAAAATTAGAGCAGGGACCAGCCCAGATCAGCTCATAGAAAACCCAAATAGCATCTTGCACTAGAAAAGTGGAAGTATTGAAAACAGCAGCAAAGAAAAGCATTCAAATCTAGTAATATACTTTCTAAACAAGCCAAATTTTACCACACCAGCTGAGTCTAATGGGGAAAAGGAGCATGTTAAAGTCAAATTTATGAGGGAATTAGTAATAATTTTCCAACTTCCAAGTCCATATTAAACCCCCTCCCCCACCCTGATTTGACTCGTAGTTGAGCCCGAATTTGGCTAGAGTTGTACACACCCACCTTTAGATTCAAAACTAGTTCATTAGGCACAGGTGTAACATAGATATCAGCCTTCAACAATAGAGTGCACCCACCAATTGAAAGTAAAGACTCATGGCCATTACTTTGTTGATCATAGGTTGACACTGAGAGGGGGGTGAATCAGTGTCTTCAAATTTAGATCGTTCGATCTGAATCTAGGCGACGTGGTTCCATTATAGCCAATGATTTTGAATTTTCTCTTTTCAAACTACCCAAAATGCCCCTTTGAACCTCAAGAATGGCCTCTGTAACCTGAGTGTCACATAAAAATGATACTCAGGGGAGAGAGTTCTAGAAGGCTTTTCTCTCTCCCCGCAATTCATCGAACAGATGGGGGGCACCAGCATCTTGTGGGCGCGGCTATGGGCCTGCTGGCCTTGCTGCCTTGTCGCATGGCTTGCGGGCCTGCTGCTGCTGGCTTGCGGCCTACTACTACTGTTGGTGGTCTCGATTGTGGGCATGTGGCATGGCCCTGCTAGCCTTGGCTGCAAGGCTGGCTGCTGTCTGGGGCTGCTTCTACTGGCCTTAGCCACAGGCAAGTGGCATGGCCCTGTTGGCCTTAGCTGTGGAGCAACCTGCCATGGTGGCAAGCCACCTCAGTGGGACCCACATGTGGTGGACCCACACTCCCTCTCCTCTTTCTCTCTCATCTTGATTTTTTCTCTCTCTTTAGATTTTCTCGCTCTAAATCAAACAAGCCACATCATCAGTGGGACCCATACTCTTTCTCCTCTTGCCACGCCATTAGTGGGATCCACATTCTCTCTCCTCTTTCCACACCATCGGTGGGACCCACACTCTCTCTTCTCTTTCTATCAACGTGTTATCTGTGGGGGTGCTCTCCACATCACGTGGGGCCCACACACATTCTCTCTCAACAAGGTTGGCCCATTTGCCAATAACTCCCCCTTTGGAATTGTTGGCAACTCACTTCGCGCATGAAAGCTCTCTTCCCCTTTAACAAAAAAATACAAAGGGATCCGCCCACATAAGAGTGTCTACCGTATTTTTCCAATCCTATAGGCTCTCCACAAACACCAACTCATCATCTTGACTCATCAGAAAGGCAACCAATGACTCCCCCTCAGTCCATGCATCTCAACTCAGTCTTAAGTCCTAAGCAGATTTCCATTTTGAATATCACAACCATAGAGTGCATATTATAACATTTGTGATCTCCCCCTATCATAAAGCTTTTCTCCGGCTTCAGCAACACAAACACTGCAGTCCACCTAGGGGCACTATTATGACACATAATGAGCTCCCCCTCACCACAAGCATTTCATTGCTTTGTGAGAAAACCATGAATGAATCTTCAACACTCTCTATTAGAGTGTATATGTTTTCTGAAGATCTTTACCCTGAAGCTACCCACTTGCCATTGCCAACTCTTCTAATCTCACGTCTTTGGCTGTTGAAGATTAGTTCATATTCCTTATCACACAGCTCCATCTCCTGAGCAATCTCTCCCAATGTAGGATATGAGCACCTATAGGGGTGCCCATACATATCTTCCCCGTCATATGAGTTGAAAACTCAACTGCTCCACTTGTTCTCATCCATCCATCACTGCTCATACTATATAAAGGGTACCTAAAGGGATATGCATCAATAAACAAACATCTACATCACTAGACAAAGACTACCCAACAATAATCAAGTGATTCCCCTCTATATTTAGATCAGAACAATACAACTCTTCCTATCACCAGTGTTAAATGATCCATCCTGAAAACTGCACTCAAACCTTGCCATGGAAGACTGTACTAAGTGTCTCTGATAAACATACGGAGTCAATGAGATATCTCAAGCTGCCATACACACACAACTACACAACTCTAACGTCATCACTGACCGCTCTGTCCTCTAATTGACATAACACTGCTCATCTATCGACTGCTCAACTAAGATGCATTAACACAAAGGACTGTATTGTGTCACCTGATGATTCCAAGCACTTATACTCTTTTGCAATCAACAGACTCCGTTTGTGGGCAAAAATGAACATGTAGTAAGCTCCCTCTCTCCATGTGCACCTTAGTGCACCTAGTGTCTGGGAGGTGTGCTTACTCCCACACCCAATTTGGGTGATGTAGGGGTAGTGGGTGTGACTGCACACTCCTCTATGTGTCTTTCTCTCCACACTACATGACCAATAATCTTGGTCCTATATCTAGGCTTCTCCACAAATGCTCTCTTCTGACAATGTCTATCAATCTACTTAACCATTGTCCTTTGCCTCTCTCCATTCACACAAACTGAAGACCTCTATATTGTATTCTTTCTCTACACACTATACAAGGCCATACAAGAGCAGCTCCTGATGAACCAAAACCACCAATAAGAATAGTGAAGAAGAATCGGAGCCTCGCTATCATGAAACCTCACAAGGTCACTACAATAAGTGCCTCGGAGCCTCGCGCTCTCAAAGCCCTCCGAGCTTCATCAGGACAGAGTCTCGACACCTCATCAATATAGAAGCCTCGACAGTTCTTCAACGCGGTAGTCTCAGCACCTCTCCAAATAGATCTCTTCATATAGATTCACATGCAATAGGCCAGCTGTACTGTAACGTATGAGTGGGGCCTATCCTGATAAATACAGAGATCAAACTCCCCCCAAATATCCAGCAAGGGGAAGTCAACGGAATCTTGAAAAAGAGATCCGGCTGTCGATGACTCAGCAGAAGATCACCTGATCACCAAATCAATAGGCATAAATCAAGCTCCAGGGAGAACGTTCCGCCACAACTGGAGATATTTCCAATACCCACATCCAGGTCACTCCCAACCTATAAATAGAGGAAGCATATCCAGGTAGAGGATACAGACATTTTTCAAGCACTCAAGCTTAGAGTGAGTTAGTTATACGAATCCCCTTAATACAAAGGGACATTCCTTCTTGCCTGTCACATACTACTTGTCCCTCGAACTGACTTAGGCATCGGAGTGACCAAAGGGTGTCATCACCCGACCATCACTACAGTGTCCTCTTTTCCTTTTGCAGAAATTACAAGTGAGGTAAGGACCAATCCAGTTTAAGACGACAACTTATTTTGATTTACCTTATAAAAGGGTCATCATTGCAACATTTTTGTGTGTTTTTGAGGTGTAGGGTGGCAAAACTAAACAGCATGGGTTTATTTTCCCACGGTTATAGGTGAAAAAGAAAAAGTAAAAATAGAAGGAAAAGGAAGTGAATGTACGTATATTGTAGGCATATTATATGGATCAAAGAAAGAAGGAATTAGGAACATCGGTCGATGAGGTCGGACGACTGTCAAACTACATCCTTAATTGCACCGTGCAAGACCAATTAATAATCGGTCCCGGCCTAAGCCTGGCATGTTTAGTGAACTATGCGTATCGGTCCGGGTTTTAATCAATCGGTCCAATTCGGGAGATACGGTGCGGGCCAGAAATTGACACTCCTATACGGGTACTTCATCAAGTGGGGGTAGAAATGTTATTACACATTTCTCCCTCTCTCATGCCCGGTTGAAGTGACGATATGTACGTATACGGTTTTGCACAAAATCTTTTGTTAGAAAAAATAAATATATAATTAACATGAAATGCAGATAATTTACTTGGATAAATTTTTTTTAAGAACTCCTTAAGGCACAATATGAAACCGTAGGAGAAGGCAGTCCCATGAACTCTTGGATGCATGCATTCAACTGGTAGAATGCCAACCAATTGAACAAAACAATTATTCATAAATATAACATGAGGTTGGGTAATAGAATCAATTAATAAATGCAAGCTCAATTAAGATTTATTAACGCAAGTATAAGAGTATAACTTGAAACAGGAAACATAATAGAGAAGTACTAGATGAGATTAGTCATCAGAAGTAGTCTGTTGTTCTGTTCAATTTAGGAAGTAGCATTCATTTCCAGGATGATCTCATAGTTTTTCATTTTAATATTTTCTACATATCAAGCATCGTAAGCACATGAAATAAATTAAAGTCCCCAGTCTACTCTATACCTGGCCCATATTCCCCATACGCAGACTAGCAAATGCTTCCTAAACACAAGATTAGTTGTTCCTACTAGAGACACATTCTATCTAAATGGAAAAATCCTAAATTTTCCAAATGAACCACGTGTTTGACATTGAGCTGCTGCCCTCGATCCATAATTGACCACATGCTTGACATTGAACTCCATGCTCGACATAATTTGGTTTTCCCCAATGTCTCATTGTTGTCCCTATGTTTTTCATAAGAAAAAAATCTTCCTGTAGATGCTCGCGGTCTTCCTCCCGAGAAAGTTCAATACAAAAAGTCCCTAAGATTATCAATAAACCGAGAATATAATAAAAATATTACACACTATAATGGTGTTCCAACCACACTCTCATTAATTCACTCCATGCTTTACTCAGCTTCACCAATTTCTTGTGAGTTGTTAAGTAGGGATGTCAATTTCTGGCCCACACCGTGTTTTTTGAATTAGATCAATCGATTAAAACTTGGACCGACTTATACCGTTTACTAAACGCGTCGAGCTTAGGGCCGGACTGATTACTAATTAGTCGTTCACGATGGAAGGGTGCAGTCCGTCAGTCGTCCGACTACACCGACCAAATAAGGACCGAAACTGAGACCGACCGATTAAATGACTATTAAGCTTAAACCCTAAAAACCCAAACTTTAAATAATGTCTTTTATTCTCCCTCTTCATATAGGTTATGTTCTTTTAATTAAAATTTTAAAATAGACTATTATGTTCTCAATGTAGAATAAATAATGACCAATGGTTTTACAGAAACAAACACTTCGGCCAATAAACTTGCTCATAAGGCAGCTCATGATAGGTTTTCATGTGTATGGTGTTCATGTCCGGATTTGATTGCCAGAAAAGTCATGTGGGATGCTTCCCACCACAGACCTTGTTTTCGTTTTTCTTAATTTGGCCCAAGATAATTTCTACTGATGACAATGCAGAAGGTGGAGGGTTACCATCCTATTGGTGCTTTGTGTATATATTTTATTCTCGGCTTCTAGCAAAAAAAAATAATAATAATAATGACCAAATACAACAGGACATGGACCAAGAGTGGTGTTTATTTCCATTGTGGACCAGTTGGCGTGATTGGGACGAATATCATAAGACCAAATAACATAATAGATTATGAGTCAGTTGGTTTGCATCACTAAAGCCCATTAATAGGCCGATTAGACGATGTGAATCCGCAAAACAATTATGCACAAGTATGACTACATGAGGTTAGGTAATAGAATCAATTAATAAATGCAGGCTCAATTCAAATTTATTAACATAAGTATGAGAATTACTTGATGCGAGAGTAGTCTGTTGTTCTGCTCATTTTAGGAAGTAGTGTTCATTTCCAGGATGATCTCACAGTTTTTCATTTTATTATGCTCTGCATATCAAGCATCCTAAGTATAGATCCAGTAAGTAAATTAAAGGCCCAGGTCCACTCCATACTCATATTCCCCATACCCAGACTAGCAAATGCTTCCTAGACACAAGATTAGTTGTTGCTACTAGTGACACATTCTATCCAAAGGGAAAAATACAGAGAAGTTATTATTAGTCACACAAACACATAAACACCCACACAAAAAATAATTAATTACATGCTTCTCATTGAGCTCCTGCCCCTCCAAATGTAAACAAATCGCTAAGAAAATCCTAAATTTTCTTTTCCTAGAGGACCTGGATCTGCTCCGATCATTCAGTTGCGCGTCAATTCGTCCAATGTACGATTGGAGGGTTGGGCGACAGGGGATTCACATCGTCTCCTACCAATGGTTCTAGGAGGACGCGAAAAACCCATCTGGATCGCAGACACGTGGCTCTCAGGTGAATCCGAGACCCACGTTCGATCCGACATCCCCTGTCAGCTTCGTTTGTCGGCTGGGTGTCGGCTTGAATGTGGGTTTCGAATTCACCGAGAATCACGTGTCGGCATCCGAATGGGGTTGCCGCTGTCCTCCCAGAACCACTGGGAGGAGATGATGCGGATCTCGGCGACTAGAGAGGATCTTTTTCCCCTCTATCGTTAGGTTTTTTTTTTTTTGGTAGAAAAGAAAAATTAATAATAAATTAAAGGGAAATACTAAGTAGGTTATATAATATTGCCAGTATTTGAAATCGAGCTATCCATTTTTCTAGCTAGGGCTAGAAAGTGCGTAAAAAATATATGATTTCTGGTTTTTTTTTTTTTTTTTTTTTTTTTTTTACACTAATTACTACATACTTGAAAGGTGAAAATAAATGCTAAATGTCCAAAAGAATGGGAAAGATTTGTCATGGGCAAGCTTCTTGCAGAGGATCATGAAACACTCAAAATATTGGATATCGATGATTGAAATCCGCGCCAGCCCCTCAGTCAAATATCTGACAGGCTGGAATACATCAGTATTTGTGCCGATGTATTCTAGCCCTTCAGATGTTTGGCTGGCGGGCTGGCGCACGGGAGAGGATTTTTTTGCCGATATTGAAGGAAAATCAACAAAAATGTATCAATTGCTCAATAAAAGAACACTAGTAATGAAGGATAACTAATGTGAATGCACCAAATAAAGGCCCGATAACGAATCGATTGTTCACCGGTCGGCCACGATGCTAGGAATCATAGACTAAATGTTTTTTTTTTTTTTTTTTGTAATGCTTAGTAGACTGAATGCTTATTCAATCATTCATAGGAAAAAAATCCTCTCCAACGCTTGAGAGTCCCCAACACGGATCAAGTGGCTGGAGTTCACCCAGCGCAGATCCTAATGTATTGGGATCCGTGCTGGATGAACTCCAATCGTCGGATCCCCGCTGGAGAGGATTTGAGTCCTCATTCATAACCCAATGTTAGAGGGCCTATACCCCCAACCCCACCTATATATAGGGAAATTGTCTTATCAAACGTGTTTAACTGACACCAAGGTTGGATTTATCAATGTGGGTCGGGATGCCTAACACTTTTCCTGGACTATGCCCTAACTAAGGGTGTCAACGGGCCGGTTTGGGCCGGTTTTGGTCCGGGCTAAACCGGTGTCGGATTTTATAAGCCCAGCCCAAAACATATTCATTAAGAATTCGGGCTGGGGTGGGCTACGCTGGACACAATAACTAACGGACTGGTCCGGTGTCGGTTTGTTATCGGGCTGGATTTATTGAGGTGATTTCGGGTTAGTTCGGTCCGGATCGGGCTTATCGGGCTTATCGGGCCCCTTTTATATGTAAACTATATAGCTTATTTTATTATTTCTATCTATAAAATTAGCATTATTCCTTCCATATGTATGTAATTTAATAAACTATAACAATTAACATAATCTTTTCAACTATAGATTCACATAATCTTCTAGATAATGAAGTGAACTCTAATAATGTAACACAATCTATTAAAATTTAAAACCATTAAAATTAAGAAATTGGGCACGAACGGACCTTACCGGTGTTCGGGTTGGGTTTTATCGGTTTAGGCTAATTTGGGTTTCTTAACGGATCGGTCCGATTTGGTTTCGGTTTGGACTGAAACGGTGTCGAACTTTACAAGCTCAGACCAAAACCTGTCCATTAAGGCTCGGTCCAGACTGGGTTCGGGTTATATCGGGCTGGCTCAGTCCGTGCTACCGGGCCGGGCCCAGTTTTGACACCCTTAGCCCTAACCATCACCCAGCTTTTCTATCTCGACCTAACTCAATATCCATGGATCATATCCAGAGTCAATCATGGGACTTAGACCCCAATCCATGTAGCAACTCCAAAAAACCAAGTCATTGCGCGCCAATGCGCCGCAAGTGAACCCACTTGGTCTCCCGCACACCTTCTTGCGAAAGAGTTCACTCAGATATATGATTCTCCCCAATTGCTCATTCTCTCCACTAGCCTTTAATTTGCTGCAGTGTAATATATCCTCTTTGAGTAACAAGAAAAATTATAAAAAAGAAGATTCCAAATTCTAAATCCTAAAATTAGATACTGTTTGTAGAGCTACATTAACATTTTTACTTGAACAGTTGAGATGTGATCTATGCTATATATAATAATATTAAAATATAATCAAGTCAAAATCTGTCAAAGGCAAAACCCATCCAATCAGCCAATCCATTCAAGATCCGATACTAATTATTTGGGATCCAAATCGTCTCCTGCGGCAGGAGGTTCCTGCCGTCGATCCAAGGGAGTGGGTTCAGTCTGGCCGCCTGCCAATACATTGGGGGGTGGACCGGCTGAAATCCAGCCCTTGACAGGCGACAGGACCGCAGGAGAGGATTTGAATACAATTATTTAACCATTACTTAACCATGATAGAGACTCAATTGCAGACCATTTATTTAGTCCTCTCACGAAATGGGGAACCGTGTTAAATCAGCTACATTCTTTCTATCTGAGCCTCGACGGGTGTGGTTTCCACACTATTTTTTTCTAGACAGCATTTATGGAAGAAGAAGGTCATCCAAAATTTAGAGCAAGAATGACGGTTATTCAAAATTTAAAATTTTCCTTTGGAAATTTCTGATTGGTGCCGTTATTACTAAAGATTAAGGTTCTCTTTGGTTCCATTATTTTTTTTTTCTTTTTATTTATTTATCAAAAAGTATTTTATTAAATATTTTGGATAAAAAAAATAAAATGTTGTTTGATGGTTACCATGTATAACACATTGTAGAATGATAAATAAGTTTAGTATTCTATTAAGAATTAAAATGTGTTTTTTCTGTTTTTTGAAGTTGTAAAATTTTCAAGTCATGATATCTTGTGATCCTCTTATCTCATTGACATAAAAGTTTGACATCCTTATTGTTTTTGTCCTAGAATTGACATCCAACGGATCTAATCGGAGGTTTAATGGCCAGAAAAGTACAACTGCAGTAGCTGAAATCAAGAACAAAAGTTAGATTTCTTCCAAGTTGTATAATTTCTAAGCATTGATATTTTGTGATCCCCTTATCTAATCGACTTGAAATTTGAACACCTTTACCTTTTTTTTTTTTTTTTATCTAGACATTCAACGAATTTGATTGGAGATTAAATAACCAAAAAAATACAACTGAAGTGGTTGAAATCAAGAACAAAAATTATATTCTTCTAAGTTGCGGAAATTTTCAAATATTTAAATATAATGACCTCATTTTCCCGGTCAACTTAAAATTTGGAAACTCCTATTTATATTCTTTTTTTTTTTTTTTTGCTATACTTGACATCCGACAGAACAGATCGAAGGTTTAACAGCCAAAAAAAGTATTTTATGGTTTCTGAATCCTTGAAACAAGAAGGGGAAAAAAAAGCGTACAAAAGCTATTATTATTAAAAAATATATTATTATTACCATTTTACCCTCATTTAAAACACCAAACTCTTGCGCTGAAACCAACAAAAACACTTTTTGGCCAAAAATCAAAACCTCTTTTTGTTTTTGTGCCTATTTTTATTTTTTTTTTTCTTTTCAAAAATGATACCAAACACCTTTAAAAACAAGAACTTGTCCACACAACCTTAAGTCCATTGATTATTGATTCCAATGAATCAATGTTGTTTTTGTCAACATAGTAATGAATCATTTTGCCATCTCTTTTTTGGATGTAAATTATCGAAACGAATTTCTCATGCAGTATAGCTTAGAAATGCAGAATGAATATCTTACTGCCTCATCTTTCAGTAATTTGCTTCATCAATTTTCTTACAGTGTTTTCACTTTAAAGGTTTGCTTTACATGAATTTCTTGGATCAGTTGCTACAATCATGAATTCCTTTGGATTGAGGGATGGGGGCCTGCTCTTTTATCTTAACTTACTAAAGGTTAGCTGAAAACTGAGTTAGAACCTTGCAAGACGTTCTCAACAAAGTAGTCTCAGTACTCCAGATTGGAAAATAGGAGCAGCCACAATCCCTATAGCTTCTTCCTTCAAAACATATCAAAAGCCACGTGCCATTAATATTCCTCATGAAGTGAACTTAAATGGGTGTCAGAGCTTAAAAGACGCATAACTTTTTCTTGCCATCAAGCTATGATGTAACGTCAGTCTGGTTGACGGTAGTCTTCTTCTTCTTTTTGTGCTTGCCATTCTGCTTCTTTTTCTTCAAACTAAGGTGCTCTTTAATACTCTTCTCCCATTTCCTTTTGTTTTTCTGATAAAGTAGCATTGCTGCTCTAGCATCTTCGACCTGAAACAGCATGCATCAATGATCAAGTTCCAATTCTAAAGCAGTTCATATGTCTAGAATGCTAATGCCTGATAGAACGAACAAATGACGATTTCCATTTTCAGGGTAAAAAAAAAAAAAAGGGAAGGATCGAAAGGCAAAGAAACTGACATGCACAGTGACAGTAACTTCAGTACCAATATATTTATTTTTTTTAAAAACTAAAATATTGATTTTTTAAAGGGTTTTCTATATATTTGTTATTCAAGCTTTGAAAGAGAAAAAAAAAATAACATAGTATATAAAAAGAAATGAGAGAGAGAAACATGAGTTATTAATAAATTGTACTTTTGAGCAATTTAAAAAGAAAAACAAAAACAAAAATTATGCAAGTTAAGGTTGCTAAGAGAATTTAAACAATGTCTATGAAAAATAAGAAGCTCAAAGAGGTCTTCCAACAGGGATGAGAAAACAGTGGAACAATATGCATCATTGAGCAAATGGGCAGGATACCAAACCTATTTTAATCAGGTTTCCTTATCATGTGAATACTGTTCAAGAGCTCCGGTGGCCATCTTAAGATGCAACCATCTCATTGAATTTAAAATGATAAAAATTCTTGTGAATCTTCAAAACATTATGGGTCCCCATCCATTGGGGACTCAAGTGATATAATGTAATATAGCATAATCTAGAAGCAATTTAAGAAACTTACAGGACAGTGCTCTCCATTTTGAATCTTAACTCCAAGAAACTCAGATGCAAGATCACGAAGTGCCCTTTTACGCCCTTCCCTGCTTAAACCATTCAGCACATACATAAATTTGAAACATAAAGGAAGCAGGAAAGACACGATAAGTCAATAGAACTGCAATAGTGACCAGGAACCAAGAAGAAAAGGAGTACTTAAGAAAGGGTCGATACTCTGAGGTATCCCGTATATCCATCTTTGAATGACTTAGCAATAACGCCTGTAAAAAAAGCATATCCCACTCAATCACTCAGTATTCTGCTTCACTCAAAGACAGGAAAAAAAAAAAAGAAATATGTGAACCTTAAGATCATTGCGCAAGGCATGTCCCACAAGGATCCTTCCTTTAATTAACTCGGCCACTTTATTCTGAGCAGTCTGAAAGTGCTTTGCTGCAGATCATCATCACAATTTAAGCATGCACTTATATTTTTTTATCCAAGAACTCTACTCCAAAAGACCAATGGAAAAGAACTCAACAATGAAACAGAAGGAAAATAAAGTCAACCTTTCCTCAAGTCACAGGGTCGGATCCCACTTATTTGAGTGCGGAAGTCAACTACATGCTCTACAGGACGAACATACTCATCATATACAATATTCCCCCATGCATTCACCTGAAATAAACTACTGCGTTTATTTATCAACGAACACGTAAAGAGATATTTTCAATAAAAGCTTATAGTGAGCCATGAACATGAATGTTACAACATCAAGTATAATCATTCATCCATTTTCAAGAAAGCTACTTGATAGGGAACCAGCTTTTTCAAGCAAAAAAAATGTTACCTTGCTAAATAATGTACTCAGTGATCATAAATTGGATGACGAATTTTAGTAGAGTCGACCATCCATACGTTTGAATATGCTGTTCTTAACATTCAATTATGTTACTGTGGTCCAAGCAAATTAACCTAACTGCTAAATCTTTCCTTCCACTCTTACTGGGATCAACAACACCATAAAGTATGAATTCCACTGACAAAAAAGTGTTCCTTAACTCTGGTTTCTGGAACATCGTTACATCATTCCAGCGCTCTAAGAGCAAATATACAAACGCTAGAGCTATAAAATTGAGCGCAGTGGCTTAGTTCTACAATTCATGAAGTCCTTATCCATTTTAACTGGGCTTGGGTCTTAAATTCATATACTTCTATTCGATGTGTAACTTTCTCCGTAAGAAAGCTAGACAGATCTATTGCTTTCTAAGGGTACTCTCATGCACCAAAGATCCTCACAGAATCTAATCCTATCCCCTCTTGCTCTCAAGGGGAAAATACCACAACATTTAGCAAACATAAACTCATCTCCCCAAAAAGGGACCCAGACCCAAATCTGCATTTTCTTAATTTGACAAACGACCGACCAACTTAGTGGTGGTCAGTCCCGGACTCACACGGTTGTCACATTCAGAGTTGTTCTGATTTGAGAAAGGAGCACCGGCCAAGCGCCCTGAATAAAAATAAAAAAAAAAAAGAAGTGTCAAACCTCTTTTCACAGCCCAATAACCCAACATCTCAGATTTAATTCTCCCTAGAAAAAAAAAAAAAGGGTTCTTTTTGTAGGGAACAAGGCCGAAGAAAGGACACTGATGTGTGAAGCCCTTTCCTTTTTTGGGGTCCCAACTGACTGTTTGGAGGGGGAAAGTCATTCAATTCATCCTGCTCGGTTTGAGGAATGAAAAGGGGAGCTGCCGCCTGGAATAGGGTCCGACAAGCTCATTCTTTGTGGGGGAAGAGCGGATGACTTCCATGTTACTAGTCTAATTACGTCTGGGAAGGTTTTATGCACCCCAAGCCCATCTGGCAAAAGCCGACCTTTCTACTACATGTTAAAGTTAGAGTATTCTCCTAACATATTATCTAAAAAATGTGATTGCCAAATAAGAGTAAATAAAACTGCTGTAGAATGAGAACGTCAGTCCAAAAAGCATATGTATGACATCTGGAGTCCAACAAACTGACTGGGCGTCAATTGAACTCCATACAAAAAAGTTTATGTTTCAAGAGCCAGGATTGGCCGACGGAATCTATCATCACAATAGCTGGGAAAATATCTAGAGATTGTAATCATCATGAAAGTCCAATGCAAACTGATTACGTGTTGACTGGACTTCGAAAGGAAAAGATTTTTGTTTCAAGGGAGCAAAACGGGGGATTGGGGTCACAGAATGGACACAAGGCCCTATTTACATTGTAAGGAATCCGACGCAACTAAACCTCGGTGGTCTGAGGCTTTGTGAAAATATCCGCCAGATTCTTTTCTGACTGTACAAAATTTATAGCTATCGTTCCTTCATTAACATACTGTTTTACTAAGTTGTGTCGTAAGCAAATATATGTCGCATTTTTCTTTACTTTGCTTTTTGCCTTAGCAATAGTAGCTTGACTATCACAATGTAATAACAACTTAGGCCATGACGGAATATCTACCACCAAGTTTTTAAGCCATTCAGCTTCTTACCTAGCCCTTGTCGATGCTATAAATTCTGCCTCCATTGTAGAACCTGTACCACAGTTTTGTTTAACCAATTTCCAAGAAATCACTCCACCTCTTAGAGTGAAATACATATCCACTCGTAGCCAAAGATTCTTCTATATCAGATATCTAATTGGCGTCACAGTACCCTTCTAGTTTGCCAGATTTCCACTATAATATAGACTATAGCTCATGGTCCCTCTCAAGTACCTTAACAACTTTATTAGAGCTAAGGATGTAAATGGATAGCAGAAATTCGATTCGAATCCGCACCTGCTTAAGGGCATCCGAATCAGATTTCGGACAATCGGATTCGGATGCGGATTCAGATGGAAAAGGTCGGATGTGGATGTGGAGGCAGATAGGACCGGATTATATCCACTCCGATCCGTTTAAGTGCAACATCATATATCTATATATTTATATATCTATATAGACAATCGGATTCGGATGCGGATTCAGATGGAAAAGGTCGGATGTGGATGTGGAGGCAGATAGGACCGGATTATATCCACTCCGACCGTAGTGCAACATCTACTATATATTTATATATCTATTATTATATATATATATATATATATATATATATATATATATATATATATATATATATATATATATATATATATATATATATATATATATAAGGATAGACTTTAGGGTTTCTAGTATGCGTTGCACGAAATTGGCTAGGGAAGGTTCTGGTAACTGGTTTCTCTTTAGTACGTAAAGGGTAAAGGGGAAAGTTCATGCATGAAGGAGAAAGTTCAGCAGCTTCTTAACTGCTTAGATTTCATCCCTATTGTTCTGCCGATGCCACCAATGCTGATGCCACTGCCGTCGCTGCCGCTGATCTGTCGTTGCAGCCGTTGATCTACCGTTGCTGCCGCCGATCAACAGCCACCGCCGGCCGATTCCCTCTTTTTGAACACTGATGCAGCAGTTGGAGAATGTTTTTATTATCAAATTCCTTCTTCTCCATCATTCTTGTCTTCTTTTTTTTTTCTTTTTTTTTTATTCCCATCTCGCACGATGCCAATGGATGTCGTTGCCTCTTGCGATGGTTTTATGTAAACACAGAAACAGCATGAAGTATTTGATCTCCCTCTATGCTTTGTCGATTTATTTTATTTTTTTTTATTTTTTTATGCTTATGCTTTGTTGATTTGTTCCAAAGGAACTGGACTACTGAGTTCAATTAGAAACATAGAATCAGATACAGCTTCATTCGTGAGATAAATTTTATTGTTAAAACGAGCATACATGTTTTTTTTTTTTTTTTTGGTTAAAAAGTATACATGTTAATTTAGTCATGGTATCCACTATAAATCAACCCTTACACTAATACATGGAATGCTTCAATTCCCATTCAGATCGGATTTTAACCGGATATCCGGTTAAAATTCGAATTCGGATTTAATTTTTAGAAATCCGCCGAATGCGGATGCGAATTCGGATAGGATGTTTAGAAGTAGGATTCAAATTCGGATTGTAGCCTATCCATGCCGAATCCGATCTGTTTACATCCTTAATTAGAGCTTCACAATACTCTTTACTTGGGTTATGAGTATGTTGACTTAACTTCCCAAAAGCTAAAGCTATATAGGTCTTATAGAGTTCATCAAGTAAGATACCGAAACAATAATCTGAGAATATTCTTTTTGGGAAACCGATTCTCCTTAATGCTTAATGAGATGACTACCAAACACCAAAGGTGTCTTAACAAATGAATAATCAAAATAACTATACTTCTTGAGTAGGTTTTTCACATAATGGGCCTCAGATAGTATTATCACACCATTGGTCTGAAATTTTTTTATTCTAAGAATCACATCAGCCTATCCCATGTCTTTTGTATCAAATTTGGATATGATGAACTTCTTAGTTGATTCTACAATATCAAGGTTAAAGCCCACAGTTAACATATCATCAACATAAAAAGGCGTCCCAGTGCACGAGCCTCCCGTTACTACAAGATCTGAAGAGGGGCAGAATGATCCCAGCATCACAATTCCATTTCTGTCTAAATTTTGGAGTAACTGGGCTTCTAAATGCGGTATTTCATTAGTGATCCTTTCCGAACCTTGGCTTGTCACAAGTCTGAATTTCATATTTCCGTATATGAAAAGAAATATAAATATCTCCATATACCAGAAACTCACTAACGAGTACCGCGTCTTCAAAATTGTAACCATAGCCAGTCTTACCCTTGTGCTGTTCCATGTATCGAACCTGTGACCACCTGGTTGCAATATGACAATTTTACCGTCACACCAAGGCTCGCACTCTAATTAACTTATCATCAACATATAAAACAATAATCACACATTTGTCATCAACGAACTTACTGTAAACACATCTATCAGATTATTAATAGAAAATCCATTTGATACCAATACAGTATCAATCTTTTCATATCATTGCTTTGGTGCTTGCTTTAAACCATATAATGATTTAACTAATCTACATACCCTATGTTCTAATCCAAATGTTACACAACACTGAGGTTATCTAATATAAATTGCTTCTTCTAAATCTCTATTTAAGAAAACAGTTTTCACATCCATTTAATGAATAACTAATTTATAAACATATACAATAACAATCAAAGTTCTTATAGTAGCGTGCAACAGGTGAGAAGTATCAAAGTAATGTATATTTTTCTTTTTGTTTAAAACCCTTGACTACTAACCTTGATTTATCAAGAGATACATTTGGCTTAAGTTTTTTCTTAAAAATCCATTTGGTATCCAAAAGTTTTGTCCCGGTTGGAAGGTTTACCAATTCCCAAGTATGATTATGTATAATAGAATCTAGTTCACTTTTTATGGCCTCTTTCCAAAACACAGGATCAGAGAGATGTTATGACCTTCTGATAGGTCAATGGCTCTCTCTCAACAAAATATACCAACATATCATCCCCAAAGTTGGTGGCTTTCCTTTGTCTTTTGCTTTTCCTTGGTCAACTTCTTTTTCATCTTCTTTTTCAACACCATTGAGAATTTTAGATACTAATCTTTAAAAGTATTCTCATTTCCAGACAAGTCCTTTTTCATGGGAAAGATGTCTTCAAATAACTCAACATCTCTAGATTCAATTATAGTATTTAGCATCAAACAGGTTTTCTATAATTTTTAAAACCAAAAACCTATATGCAACACTATGTTGTGCATACCCTATAAAAACACAGTCACAAGTCTTTGAACCTAAGTTTCTATTCTTAGGTTCAAGTATACACACTTTTGCTAAGTATCCCCATACCTCCAAATATTTAAATGTGGCTCTTCTCCCATACCATAACTCAAAACGTACCAAATCTAATCTTTTGGGAGGTATTCTATAAAAGATATAACATACGGATAAAATAGCCTCCAACAACATATTTAGAGGTAACCCAGAACTAAATAGCATACAATTCATCATTTCCTTTAAGGTCCTATTTTTTCTTTCAGCAACTCCATTGGATTCAGGTTGGTATAAAGAAGTGGTTTCATGAATAATGCTATTATCTTCACAAAATTAATCAGACTTTGGGTACGATATTTTGTTCCCCAATCTGTCCTCAATCTCTTAATTTTTCTCCCTAATTGGTTTTTTTACTTCCAACTTATTGGACTTTAAGGCATTTTCGACTTCATCTTTTGTCCCAAAGAGATATAATAGTGTATTTAGAATAGTCATTAATAAATGTTACATATTATCTTTTTTCACCCCTTAACTCATGAGACTTAAAATCAACAAGGTCACTATGGATTAAGTCTAAAAGGCCACTGAGCCTTTCATCAAATTTATGGCGTTTCTTAGTAAATTTTGCCTCTAAACATGTAGGACAAATGTGAGGCAAGGGCTTGGATTTCCGTCTATAAATCTTAACTTAGATAATCACTTAAGGTAGGGTGCACTAAAGTGCCCTAGTCTACCATGCCACACATCGAATGAATCAATCAAGTACAAAGAAAATGGAATTTCATTCATTACATTAGCAACACTTAGTACAAACAGATCATTATTCACATAACCTTTTCCCACAAACATATCTCCCTTGAACATAATAATAGCCTTATTAGCCTTATAACATATTTTCATTCTCACCTTGTTGAGGAGAGAGCCTGAGATCAAATTTTGGCGAAATTTTTGAAACACGCAGCAGATCACTAAGCATAAGAGTCTTTCCCGAGCTAAGTTTTAGAATGACTTGTCCTTTGTCTATGACTTGATAAGTCTAAGAATTTCCCATATATACAAGGTCACCAGCATAGACCATTGACTACTTAAATAAATAAATTTTGGTCAGCACATATGTGCTTCGTTGCACCAGCGTCAATGACCCATTCCTTGGGTTTATTCACAAGATTTACCTCAGTCACCACTGCCGCAAACAGATCATCCTCAGTTAGGTTCGCTCTAACTTTATCATCGCCTTTTTCTTCTTGAGAAAAAGCACTCTTTCTTAAAATGACCAGGTTTTCCGCATACGAAATTGCCCTTTGTTTTTTTAAATTTTGTTTCCTTCTTCATGCGAAGGAATTTCTTGAGCTGCTTCCTTTTTTAAACTACTCCCTTTTCAGGATACAATAAGGTTTTCCTTGGACAAATTGATAAGGACATCACTTACTATTAGTAGTTTATTTTAGTAGGCACTGTTTGGTTTTGATATCATGTTAGTCTTATTATTCTAGTTGTGAGCCTGTTTTACTATTTTAGTTGTGGGCTTGTTTTATTACTTTAGTTGGGCCTAGTTTTATTGTTTTCTTATTTTATTTTAGTTGCAGCGTAGTCTTTTTATTTAGTTGATTGTAGCCTATATAAAGGCGAAGATCCCATTAGTTTGAGACAAGAACGATGCTCAATGAAAAAAATACCTAATGGTTTGGAGCTCTCCTTCCCTCACGTAAGTTTTCTCCCTTTCTCTTCTTCTTCATCGAGCTGAAGAAACCCCCCCTGCAGCCGGCAAGTGTTTCCCCTTCCCCACTGCCGTGTAAGACTCCCCCGGCCAGTCTGTCGGCAGGTCTCCTTTCCCCTAGCTGCCAAAACAGTTTTTTTTTTGTTCCTAAACTTTCTGCGATATTTGGAATACTGTTTTTTTTTTTTATTATTTCTGCTGTTGCCGCACCTTGTCCCCTCCCCTGCTGAACCCTCGGATGCCATTCCCCATTAACCTCTTATGTTTCTAACTAGTTTTTCTTCCTTTTTATTTTTAACATGGTGCTCAAACCCTAAATTGGGTATTTATTTTTCTGTTTTTATATGTTCCACAGTCATTCTATTATACATAAATTCTACTATAGTTATTGCTATGTTTAGTGCTTGCTAACATAGGTAACAACTATAAGAATCTAATCTGAACCTTCACTTTAGCATGTCTATGGTGAATTTCCCTATCTTTAATGTTGGAAATATCTGTTTTACTTCTTCTTACGCTTATTTAACTGCTAAGTGTTTTCTTTCATTAGTTTACGAGTTTTGACATCTCTTCCACAATAGTACTTTGTAATCTGTCATTTATTTTGATATTACATGAAACCAAATTAGATTTTGTTTAGTTGCATGCATGTTACTTAGGTTTATAATGTTCTTTACATATGGTTATGATGACTCTAGTCTCGGTTGCATATCAAGTGTGTTGCTGCCTGGTGCCATCCTTACCTATTAGATACCCTGTTTATTGAGTCCTTGTGTTATTTTTCATATTAAAGTAGGTTCGTCAAGAAACCCTAGGTGTAGCCTACATCAGTTTGGTATCAGAGCTTAGGCTAGAGTGTCTAGTAGGTGCTGGTCAGGAATCCTACCTAGAATGAACCCTTATACGTCCACTAGGAATGGTAGAATTTATAAAAACACATCAAACCCGTCCAACACCCCTATGACATCTGAGCAAGTGGCAAGAATGCTTCAACAATACGACGAAACCCTAAAAGTTACATAGGAAGAGTTGGTTGCTAGTAAGGCAGACCGAGAAACTCAAAATACTAACTTTAACCCTCTTACCCAAAGTGTCCAAGACATCACCAATAGGCTTGCTACCATTGAGGCAGCAAGGCCAAAATGTCCAAAGAAATAGACCTCGAACAAAAGGCCCTAACCCTATTCCAAAAAATCATGGGATTGAGAGACGTAATGAATATGTTGATGTCCATGATAGGCTAAGCGATAATTTCCAAGGTCAAGAATATGGTAAAGGTGGTTATAGAGGTTGAAGACACCGAGGTCAGAGGCATCACTCTCCTTTTGGGGATGCTAACGATTATGAACATCGAGATAAGAGAGTGGATATTAGGAGAATGATCAAGGTACATGCTCTTACCTTTGATGGCCAAATAGATGTCAAGGTTCTCCTAGGATGGATCAGACAGATTGATAAGTACTTCGATTTCTATGACATGTCTGAGGAGCTTAGTTTTAGGTACGCAAAGATGAAGCTCATTGGAGCTGCTCAGGACTACTAGGCTGAGCTAGAGTATCGTCTAAGACACGAGCTTGTTTCAACTTGACGTGAGATGCAAGAAAAGCTTAAGAAGGAGTTCTTGCTTATCACCTGTAGGCTGCAACTTCTTAAAGATACGAACACCTTGAAGCAAGGAAAAATGTCTGTGACTGAGTACATGGGTAAGTTCAATGAATTAAAAATTTAAAACCAGACTCGAGAGGAAGTCGAACAGACATTATATAAGTTCCTAGAAGGGCTTAGTCATGACATCCAATCATGCCTAGCACCTTATCTTGTTAGAGATGTCCCTCAGGCCTTCTGTATTGCACTTGAATCAGAAGGATCTATGAGGTTCACCACACAAAAGAAAAGTGAGTTCCAACCTAGGGAATCCAACTTCCGGAAACCTTTCCAAAATCCTTCTACTCTTCCAAAGCCACCCACTAACCCTCTACGTCCATTTGACAATACGGGTAAAGGCATTTTGGGAGAAAGACCCAAGAAGAGTGGTCATGTACAATGTTTCAAATGCCAAGTCTACAGTCATTATTCCCAGAAATGTCCCAATAGGAATCTATACGTGGGCAAAGAGGAGTATGAAGAGTATACTCAGGAAGATATTCAAAAGGTGAGTATGAAGACCATAGGCCTAGTGAGGTTACTTTAGACGAGTAGACTGAGATAGTAGACAGTTCTAGACTGGGAATTATATGGTGTATGATTTCCCGACCCAAGGTGGATGAGGTAGTCGATATCTCTAGACTGGGAGTTGTGAAATGCATGGTTTCGTAACCCAAGGACAACGAAGATTAGCGACGTACCAATATCTTCATCACTTACACTTGTCATCAGGGTAAGAATTATCGTGTCGCTATTGACAGTAGTAGTTGCATGAATGTAGTTGCCTAGAGTGTTGTCACTAGAATGGAGCTCAAAACAGAGGCACACCCGAAACCTTAGTTTGCCTGGGTTGATCAGTCTACCATTCCCGTTACTTTAAGGTGTTTAGTTCATTTACATTTACCCAGATATGAAGATAAAGTGTGGTGTAATGTCTTAGAGATGGACGTCGCTCACATAATCCTTGGTAGACCTTGGTTTTATGACAGAGATGTCACCAATTATGGGAAATCTAACACCTACGTTGTTGAGTTCAAGGGAAAGAAAATCAGACTATCTCGTAGTCCCTCAAAAAAGGTAAAGACCCCAAAACACAAGGGAAATACATCCAAGCAAACCCCCTCGAAAACACTCAATATCAAGAAATCGAAACATTTCAAAAATGAGTGTAGAGACACCGGGGTTATTTATGCTCTAGTTGCCATCCAGAGTAATACCGCATTGTCCAGCCAATTCACTAATGCTCCTAGAGAAGTACAACCCTTGCTGAAAGAGTTTGAGCAATTGTTTCCTGAGGAACTACCTGAATTATCACCTATGTGTCACATTCAACACGTTATCAATTTGGTTTTAGGGTCCTCACTACCAAACTTACCTCATTGCAAGATGAATCCCAAGAAACATACCGAACTTAAACAACAAGTAGATGAGCTACTTGAAAAGGGATTCAACAAAGAGAGTCTTGGCCCCTGTGGGGTACCTGCTCTACTTACACCCAAGAAAGATAAAACTTGACGTATTGTGTGTTGACAGCAGAGCCATCAACAAAATCACTGTTAAGTATTGGTTTCCAATGCCTAGACTTGATGACATGCTAGACATGCTGGTTGGAGTGAAAATCTTTTCCAAAATCAACCTTAAGAGTGGGTATAACAAATTCGGGTTAAACCTGGTGATGAATGGAAGACTGCCTTCAAGAGAAAGGATGGTCTATATGAATGGTTTATCATGCCTTTTGGCCTAACTAATGCACCTAGTACCTTTATGAGAATTATGAATCAGGTGCTTCAACCATTTAAGGGTAGGTTATTAGCGGTTTACTTCAATGACATTCTCATCTTTGGTAAAACCCAAACTACCCTTCTGGATCACTTACGGCAAGTCTTCCAAACACTTCCGAATGAGAAACTTTATGCCAATTTGAAGAAGTGTATCTTCATGAGTGATCAAGTTATTTTCTTAGGATTCATTGTTTCGTCACAAGGAGTATCCGCCAACCCTAAGAAAATAAAGGCAATCGTTGAGTGGCTAGAACCGACCAACACCCATGAGGTGCAAAGCTTTCATGGCTTAGCTACTTTTTATAGGCGGTTCATCCACCGGTTTAGTTCCATCATGGCTCCCATCACTGATTGTATTCGAAAAGGGGAGATCCAATGGACTAAGGAAGCTGTTAAGGCTTTTGTAGAAATCAAGAAGTTGATGACGGAGTCACCAGTTTTACATCTCCCTGATTTCTCCTAGGTCTTTGAAGTGCAGTGTGATGCATCTGGCAATGGAATTGGTGGCGTCCTTGTTCAAGAAGGACACCCCGCTGCTTATTTCAGTGAAAAGCTTAATGAAGCCAAGCAATGGTACTCCCCCTTTTCGACAGAAAAGAAGAAGGGAGTCTGAGACTCTGACAGTTGACACTCGACATTCAAAAAAAAAAAAAGTCGACATTCTTTTTTCGAGTCTCGATAGAGAAAAAGAAGAAGAAGAAGAAGGGAGCCTAACAGTCGACACCCGACATTCAAAAAAAAAATCGACATTTCTTTTTTCGACAAAGAAGAAGAAAAAGAAAACAGAGACATTCAATATTCAAAATCGATAACAAAATAAACCTAAAACACTATATCTTACCTGAAATACGACCGCCAGAATGCGAATAATACCACCGGAGACTCGGAACTGAACCGTCCTCAAGTCTTCGGACACATGGAAGAGGAAGAGTAGGAGAGGAAGACCCCTTCGCTAACTCGCTAGTTTGGAGAGTGAGAAATGAGAAAAGCCCTAATCGAGTTTCACACTTTGAACAGTATTCTCAAATCATTTTGAGAATACTCTACGATTTAAGAATACGCTTTATTCCACTTTTTTTTTTCTTTTGGTGCTTATTCCATATGTCACTTTTTTTTTTTGAACCACATGTGACGTTGGTTAACTTGGTTTTATTAAAAATATATATATATAATTAAATAAATTAGATTTATCTTTTAATTATAATATAAGTATTGTTATTTGTTAATAGTTATAAAATAAATAACTTAGATTTATCTTTTGATTATTATATAAATATTGTTACATAAGTTTAATAATAATAAATTAATAATATAATCATCTATGCTTTACCAAAAAAAAAGTATTTATTATCTAATTGTCTATGCTATTAGCCTATCACTAATGAATTAATAATTTAATGTGAGTAGTGAGTATATTTATTTAAGGTATGGTCATGTCATTAGACATCATTATATCTGAGTACATTTATTTAAGCCTTAAGGTCATGCCAGTCCCACAAGCTAGAATCTTACGCGACGCAAATTAAGTAACGAGAAATGGTATTGCGAATAAAGGTCCTCATGGTTATAGATGTATTTCCCTTTTGTATCTACCATTTTTTGTTGTTGCTGGATTAGATCAATTATCGCCATATGTGTTGGAAGTTGGAACTTGGAATTAAAAAAAAAAAATTGAATCTGAAAGTGATTAAGGTAAACCTAGAACATGTCATTGGATTATTATTATTTATGGTAATGCTCCCAACACACTAAATATATATGTTATATACTTATATATATATGAGTACAACCATTTAAGGTCATGCCAACCCCACAAGCTTGAATCTCACGCTACGCAAATTAGGTAACAAAATATGTTCTATTAAGGAACTTAATAACGTGTGGCCAATAAAAGTGGATGGTTGAAATTGAATTGCAAGTAAACAGAATCCTTAAGGGGACAGCCTTATCCCCATAACCATCTTATTAATGTTTTACAATTTATACACAAACTTTTACCAAAAAAATAAAAAAAAAAACTATAGTCATAAGCAATTAAGCAGTCGCCTAGGCACTCTAGGCATCCAACCTAGGCGACGCCGAGAGGACCTAGGCGACCGCTTTTCTCACTTTAGCAAGACGCCCGAGCACCCAGGCTCCAAACTTGACAAGCTTGCCTGGGGGACATCTCTAACAAGATAAGGTGCTAGGCGACTGGATGTCATAACTAAGCTCTATCAGGAACCTAGATAATGTCTGTTCAACTTACTCTCGAGTCTGGCTTCGGATTTTTAATTCATTAAACTTAACTATGTACTCAATCATACACATTTTTCCTTGCTTCAAAGTGTTCATGTCTTTAAGAAGTTGAAATCTATAGGTGAAAAGCAAGAACTCCTTCTTAAGCTTTTCTTGCATCTCACGCCAAGTTGAAACAGGCTCATGTCCTAGACGACACTCTAGCTCAGTTCAGTAGTCCTGAGCAGCTCCATTGAGCTTCATCTTTACATACCAAAAACTAAACTCCTCAGACATGTCATAAAAATCAAAGTATTTATCCATTTGTCTTATTCATCCTAGGAGAACTTTGGCATCTATTTGGCCATCAAGGGTAAGAGCATCTACCTTGATCATTCTGTAAATATCCACTCTCCTATCTCAACACTCATAATCGCCATCATCCCAAAAAAAAGTGATGTCTCTGACCTCGGTATACTCGACCTCTATAACCACCTCTACCGTATCCTTGACCTTGAAAATTATCACCTTCCCTATCATGGACATCAACATATTCATGATGTCTCTCATTCCCACGATTTTCCGGAATAAGGTTAGGGTCTTCTGTTCGATACCAAACTGATGTAGGCTACACCTAGGGTTTCTAAACGAACCTACTTTAACATGAAAAATAACACAAGGACTCAACAAGCAAGGTATCTAATAGGTAAGGATGGGACTAGGCAGTGACAAACTTGATATGCAACCGAGACTAGGTTCATCATAACCATAGGTAAAGAACATTATAAACCTAAGTAACATGCATGCAACTAAACAAAAGCTAATTAGGTTTCATGTAATATCAAAATAAACAACAAATTACGAAGTACTAATGTGCAAGAGATGTCGAAACTCGTAAACTAATGAAAGAAAACACTTGGCAATAAGCGTAAGAACCTGCAAAACATAAATATTTCCAATATTAAAGATTGGAAAACTCACCATAGACATGCTTTAGCTGTAATATAAGATCCTTATGGTTGTTGCCTATGTTAGCAAGCACTAAACATAGCAATAACTATAGTTTAATTTATGTAGAATAGAAAGACAGCAGAACATATATAAAAACAGAAAAATAAATACCCAATTTAGGGTTTCAGCACTATGATAAATAATAAAAAGGAAGAAAAACTAATTAGGAACATAAGAGGTTCATGCAGAATGGCGACTGAGGGTTCAGCAGACAGCAGAAGTAATAAAAATAAATAAATAAATAAAATAAAAAAACAGTATTCTAAATATCGCAGAAAGTTTAGGAAACAGAAAAAACTGTTTCGGCAGCAAGGGAAAGGGAAGAGGGGGTAAAGGAGAACCTGCCTGACAGACTGGCCTATGGGGGGAAGTCTTCCACAGCAGTGGGGAAGGGGAAACACTTGCCGGCTGCAGAGGGGGGTTTCTTCAGCTTGATGAAGAAGAAGAGAAAGGGAGAAAACTTACGTGAGGGAAGGAGAGCTCCAAACCATTAGGTCTCTTTTTTCATTCATCATCATTCCATGTCTCAAACTAATGGGATCCTTGCCTTTATATAGGCTACAGTCAACTAAATAAAAAGATTGGGCTGCAACTAAAACCCACAACTAAAATAAGAAAACAATAAAACTAGGCCCAACTATAGAGATAAAACAGGTCCACAACTAAAATAGTAAAACAGGTCCACAGCTAGAATAATAAAACTAACATGATAACACAACCAAACAGTGCCTAATAAAATAAACTACTAGTAGCTAAGTGTTACGGTTGGAAATCGTCCCACCAATCTGCGACCCGGATAACCTGCAATTACAGAGATTAGACAAAAGGATTGGGTGACTAAGCCCCGGGTACACTCCGATCCCTAAGTCAAACTCCCAATGTAAACAGCCAAGAGGTAACAGAAGGCTATCTCCAGTTTAAAGAGAGGGGGATCGCAGAGAGAGCTTGAGTGCAAAAGAGATGAAGTAAATGCTTTACCTTAAGGGGATTGTTCATATTTATAGGCAGGAGCTAGTTGCAAAGGTACCTGGACTCTACATACCGTGTGCAGAGTGGACTGCCAGGAGTTGCCATGTAAGACACCCCAGTCATAGACTCCAAGTCGGAGTAGAATACTTTAGCGATAAGGAGCTCCGAGTCCCTCGGGACGAGGTGACAGGTGTCATTGTGCGAGTGCCTTCTCATGCCACATGATGTAACCTGACAGGGATAGGATTCCCCTCCAAGTTGTTCGGAGTACGAGTGAGTCATTTGGTGACACGTGGTTTTGGAAGTTCATCCAACTGGACGGCGTATCCTAATAAGAATCAGTCACTAAGAGACGGAGGCCGAGTGCACTTGCGACAAGCTAAGTCGGCTAAAGACGAATGGTATGCCACATGTCAGATTTTATTGGGGGACATATTTTCCCCCTAATAGATGCCCCTTATGTTGTCAGATGCCATGGGTTCGACAGTGCAGACATAACTCAGATCAGCCCTGACAAACTCATCAGTTGCTCCTTACGGCTTTGGATGCGAGCATTTGGTGGTGCATATTGATGATATTTCAAGTTGGCTAGCCGAACTAATCAGTTGCCCCTTGCGCCTGTGAATGTGTACATTCGGAGGTGCATCAAAGCATCTGGTCGGCTGTGTGGCCATTTGGAAAAATGGCTGTCCAATTATAGAGATTGCCAGTGGTAAGCGCACCTACCCACTACGCTATAAGGGCGGGAGGGGAATCGGATTCGACGCACGATATCGAGCCATTGAAAAGGTGGACAAGCGTCTCGGGAGAGCGTGCCCATCATGTCACGATCGGGGTGCAATTAAAGCTCCAAGCGCGTGCCCCCAGCTGAAGCAGAACACGTGCCTCGGAAAAACACCATTTCCATAAAGTAACCAGCATAACAGCCGTAGGTCATGATGAAACCCCACCCTGCGGACTGATGCACATCTACTCGCATTAAAGGCACTAAGAAACAGCCCATGGAAATGAGTCGCGCGGCAAACGTTTCTTCACCTACCAAGGCGCATAAAGGGTCTATAAATATCCTCCTCAGCCCTCACTCGAAATGTTAGAAATTTTCGAGGTTTGCTGTTGGCCTGTCTAGACGGAGGCTGCAGCTACTACCACTTTCTAGCTTCTTCCCCATTCCCAGAAGCATTCTCTCCTTCACCAGTAAACCTTTTCTCATCTTCTGGCATCTGTTTATGTACCGAACTTCTTCAGTAGATAGTGTGGAACCATCGGTGAGAAAGGGAGGTATCAGTCGGGAAAAGTAGATAATGGCCCAATACCGAAGTGAAACCGAATGTTCCGGCGATGTTTCTTCTACCGTAAGGAGAAAGAGACCCTCGAAATCCAGTTCCTCAGACTCTTTATTCAAGTCTCAATCTGAGGAAGGAGAGGGAACGAAAGAATCCCCTCAGCTAGAGGAAATTCCATCAACCTCCGAGGAAGAGGCATCGGAGTCCTCTAAAGCCAAAGAAAGAAGTCGGCCAGCGGAAACTTCAACCAAAAGGGTCCGCCGGAAGAAAGGTGGCAAGGCCGACTATCCCTGTGTTGGACTCAATCCCAGCTTCAAAAATGGAAAGTGCAGTCCACTCGGAGGCTGCTTTACTCCAAATGCGCGCCAAGTATCAAATTTCTATGTCTAGCTTTACGAGTACCAACTGCTGCTAAGAGGGCTTGTTCGGTAAACGAGTCGGAAATACACGCCTTCAAGTCCGGACTAAGGTTCCCAATTCAACCGGTAGTTCTAGACAATATAAAGACCTACCGTATAGCCCCGTCCCAGTTGGCTCCAAATAGGTGGAGGTGTTTGTTTGCATTAATTATCTTCATATGCTAACTGAGCAGAGAGCTGACTATCAATCTGCCCACGCCCTCTTCCAGTTAAATAACATTTTGGAGGACTCCAATGCTTTGACAGGGTGGTATTATTTCAGTCAGAGGGATGCCAAGTCAAACCCTTTGATTCTAGGGAAACCCTCTTCTGTCCATGACTAGAGGAAGAAATTTATCTTTGTGGGCCCTAGGGAAGGCAAGCCCAAACTCCTTCTATCGAACATTTGGACCCTGGGGATCGCATCCGACTTCAACAAGAAGCAGGCGCTGACGAAGGAGGAGACGGAGACCCTTCATTTGGTGAAGACAGATCAAACTGTCCCCTATTCTAACTTAACAAAGCCATAAGTCTTGGCCGAGTACGGCTTGCCAGGTAAGGTTCCGAATCAATAGCCGATTGTCTCTAATTTAGGCAATATTGGGCTAATTCATGTTTTCTTTGTCTTTGTTTTGCAGCGAGTTTCTCGCACAAGGATCTAATCAAGAATCTAGAGGCCGCGCGGTCAACGAAAGGTGGCTAGGTGAAGGCAACTATGCCCAAAAGCAAGCCAATCGAAGGGGGGGCGGTCA
The DNA here is from genome assembly GCA_028583415.1 of Protea cynaroides. Taxonomy (NCBI): domain Eukaryota; kingdom Viridiplantae; phylum Streptophyta; class Magnoliopsida; order Proteales; family Proteaceae; genus Protea; species Protea cynaroides. The sequence continues at coordinate 60,594,234 of CM053265.1, forward strand.
CAACTGGAGGAGTGACCACCCGCTCCCAGGCAGCCCAAGACCCAGGCAAGGGCAAGTGCCTTCTGGCAGAGGGTGACGGGCCTAACAACAAGAAGACCAAGGTTGGGAAAGATCTCCAAGCCGACATCTACCAGAAGAGGAGGACCTTGGCCGCAAGTGCTTTGGAGACACCCCGCGACGAAGCCGTCAGGCAGACGCCTTCATCCCCTTAGAGAGCACCTCTTCCCTAGCCACAACCGAAAGAGACAGTAGATCTGACTAAGGGCCAGGGTAAGGATGACCGTGCAGGGCGTGCCAAGGAACCGACTGCCAAGAAGCCTACTGACAAAGGCACCGAGCAGACAGCCGGTAAGGGGCCTGACAAGGGGGTGGAGAAGGCTCGGGCACCCCTCTTCACTATTAAGTTCGGTGTAAAGGAGACGAGTCCATCTTCGACAGCTGCCGAGTGGCCTAGGCCCTGGTGGAGAAGTCGCGACTGCCCCGGGATGTCAAGCTTGTGGCTAACTGGTCGGATCGGGAGGCCATCCAGCAGGCCTTTTGTAAGTGTTTCATTTTTCACTTCTCGTAGGACTTCGGTACTTTCTGACACTTTCTGATTTCTGTCTCTTTATGGTTATAGTCGGAGAGTACCACGGCTGACATATGTGGGCGTCTTGAGACAGCAAATTTTCGGCTTCAAGCGATCCAGACCAGCCATAGGGAAACCAAAGAGTCCTACAACTCCTAGTCTACGGCGATGGAGAAAATGTCAGTCAAGTTCGCGTGTTTGCACAACGAGTTGTCTGCCACCAAGGACAAAGTGAAGGGGGCTAAGAGCGACCTGATCAAGGAACGCGAAAGGCTCCGTCAAGTGGAGGAAAGGCTCAGCCAGGCAAAGGAGAGGCTGCGCACGGCGAAGGGCCAGCTCAAGTCTGCCGAGGAGAGGGTTTAGTCTTCTAATGCTGAGGGGGCCAAGGCTAAGGAGGACCTCCAACAGATTCAGCAACGCGAGAAGCTCTATCAGGAGGAGGTCATCGCTGAGTATCGACAGTTTAAGGCCTACACCCAGGCCTTGAAGGATCTTGCTAGCGGCTACTTCAAGGAGGGGGCATTGTACTTGCGATCCTATCTTGATGAGCAAGGTGTTACGGCCGACAACTCTATCTGCTTGGCTTTTGTGGACGATGCAGAGAATCTTGGGGGCGTTTCTGCCGAAGAGTTAGAGGAGACTGCCGAGAAGAGCCCTTTGCCCGACTTGCTGATGTTCGAGGCTCCTCCGCATACCCTGTGACTGAGGCCGTGAATGAAAGTTTTCCGGCCGAGCAGCTCATTCCCTAAGCTGGTGACCCTCCGACTGCCGACCTTCCTACCCCTGGCGCTTCACCTGTTGACCCCCTGCTCTGAAGGATCCTCCCCCTGCTACTGCCTGAGGTAGTTTCTTTCTATTCTCTTTTCTTGTACTTGCCCCTAGGGGGCTCTTTGGACTGGCTTTCAAAAGCCTCGTAAAAAATTTTGAACTTTTAATATTTATGAAGATTTCTCTTTTCTTTTTTCCCTTGTGTGCGTTCTGAGTGCTCTTGTGCCTTTGTCCCTTGCAGGCCTTTTTACTGTTCAAGAGACTACCCGAGTATGCACCCTATGATACCCCTGAAGCATACCCGGCATTGTGCTTTACTGTGCCGAGTGCACTTGTAGATAACTTAGGAATATACCAAGTGTTGGTGTACGTGGTTAAGTCAGCTTCTGGCCGATGCCCCTAGTTCCGCGCATGTGTGACTATATTGTTCAAGTCGGCTTGGCAGTGGATACGAGCAGTCTGCTCAGTGTGCCAATGGTCTACATGCCACTCAAGTCTGCTTGTGGGCTTGAGCAGGCAAATGTGTAAGTAGTCAGCATGCCGCTCAAATCTGCTTGTGGACTTGAGCAGGCAGAGGCACAAGTAGCCTGAATGCTACTCAAGTCTGCTTGTAGATGTGAGCACGCAGACGTGTAAGTAGCCTGCATGCTGCTCAAGTCTACTTGTGTACTTGAGCAGGCAGATGTGTAAGTAGTCTACATGCTGCTCAAGCCTGCTTGTGGGTTGGAGCAAGCAGAGGCCGAATGGAACGGCTTAGTCAAATTAATGAGCATTGTACTATACATAATCAAACTCAAAGGAATTAACGGGGCCCCGCACAAGCAGTGGAGCATGTGGTTTAATTCGATGCAAAGAGAAGAACCTTACCAGGGCTTGACATGCCGCGAATCCTCTTGAAAGAGAGGGTGCCTTCGGGAACGCGGACACAGGTGGTGCATGGATGTCGTCAGCCCATGCAGTAAGGTGTTGGGTTAAGTCCCGCAACGAGTGCAACCCTCGTGTTTAGTTGCCACCATTGAGTTTGGAACCCTGAACAGACTGCCGGTATTCTTGGACTTAAAGACTTTGGAGTTAAGATTGCAAAGGGCCGGTGACCCTAGCGGGCCCAACTTTCAAAATGTTGTTACTAGACTCTGCTTACATACTAGGCCCTGACTGGGTGGCCGACTCGACTGTCATGTAAAAACTACTGAACTCTTGACTGAAAAGGAACTACTGAACTCTGAAGAAAGAGGTTGGCTAAATGGAAACCACTTGAAGTAAGACTATGAACGAACTACTGGTAGTACTTGCGCAAGTTGGTTGCATGCCAAGTGCATGGGATTTCTTCTCCTGCTAGGGTTGCCAATGTATAGGATCCTAGTCACCCGGTTCAAATGACCTTGTAAGGTCCTTCCCAATTCTTGCTCATCTTCCCTTGGTTGGTTGGCTCTAACAGGGCTGCTTTCTGAAGACTAAATTGCCGACCCTGAACAGCTTGGGTCGAATTGTTTTATCATAATGTCAAGCTACCACTTGCTGGTACTCGGCTACACGGAATGCCACCGAGTCTCGCATGTCTTCTCTATTGTCAAGGTTGGTGCGCAGGTCATCCGAGTTTGTTGCCTCGTTAAAATTTATGATCCGGTAGGTCGGATGGAAGACCTCTACTGGGACAACTGCCTCTTTACCAAAGGCAAGCATGAAAGGTGTCTCACAAGTGGGAGTCCCATGGGGGCCTTTGGTGAGGGATTGGATATGGTGGGGGGGCGATCCTGTACAACCGTGTTCCGATTTGGCATAATTATATTCGTACTACGCCAGCAGCTCATCCACCCAAGTTTTTATTTACTTGTTTTGAATTTGGTCAGCTACCCTCTTCTCAAGTTCCAGTAAGATCGTTTTATTTGTGGCCTCCGTACCCTCTTCTCAAGTTCCAGTAAGATCGTTTTATTTGTGGCCTCCGTTTGGCCGCTTGACTGGGGGTGGTAAATTGAGCCGAAGCGGTGCTTAATTCTGAACTCTGTCACCAAAGGCTGAGGAGGACGTACTAATGAACAAGGTGCTGTTGTAGTGATGAGCACCCGAGGTATGCCGAACCTGTATATCACCGAATGTTTGAAAAACTATTCCATCTTGTTCGAGTCAATTCGGGCTATGGCCTCGACCTCTATCCACTTTGTGAATTAGTCGATGGCTACGACTATATACTTCCACTGGTAAGTGGCCCGAGGGAAGGGGCCCATTATGTCCATTCCCCACATGGTGAAGGGTACTGGACTGGTGATCGGCTACAACGGAGTGGCTGGAGATTAAGGGACTGGTGCGTAAAATTGACATTTCTCACATTTACGTACCAGTTCGATGTAGTCGTCAAGAATCTTCGGCCAATGATATCCTTGTAGAAGGATCTTTTGGAATAGGGATCAGCCTCCCTAATGTCGGCCACAAATGCCTTCATGGACTTCTTTCATCACCTGTTCGGCTTCGTGGGATTTGAGGCATCTGAGCAAATCATGGTGTAGGATCTCCTATACAAGACATCCTGATGGATAGTGTACTGCCTCAACTTTGCTTTGATGCTCCGAGCTTCTTTCTGGTCTTCTGGGAGTGTGCCCGTTCGAAGATAGTCGTAGATAGAGTCATACCAACTAAGGACTATGTCGATCGGAGCCATTTCTTCTTCAGTGGTACTCGACTGCTTATACAACTCGACATATCCTGAGCTATCCATGCCAGAAATGTCTGCAAGCGATAATCGGGAGAACTCGTCTACTTCGCAGTTCTTTTCTCAGCCTACATACTGCAGTTCTCACTTTTGAAGGTTGTTATGGTCGTATTCACCTTCTCAAGGTACTTCTGCATAGTTGGCTGCCTGGCTTCATAATCACCAGGGACCCGTCGAACTACGAGTTGGGAGTCGTTGCGGACTACCAGCTTTGTCACCATGAGGTTTTTGGCTAGTCGAAGACCTGCTAACAGTGCTTCATACTTGGCCTCGTTGTTAGTCGGGGAGAAACCAAATCTACTGGCTGAACGTACCTAAACTGTTCCGGACTGCTGAGTATGACACCTACACCCGACTATCCGTCCATGGAGGACCCAACGACCTGAAAACCCATGGCTGCTCGGCCACTATATGTTTTTCTTCCTCGTCAGGCATGACTATTTCCCCTTCTGGCAGAGTGCTCTCTACTATGAAGTCGGCGAGGGCATGTGCTTTGATGGTTGTTCGTGGCACGAACTTGAGCTCGAACTCACCGGGCTCTATTGCCCAATTTATCATCCGACCGGAGGTATCTGGCTTTAAAAGAACCTTCTTTAGTGGGGTGTTCGTAAGCACAGAGATAGTGTATACTTGGAAGTACGGTCGAAGCTTCCAAACGGCCGTGGCAAGAGCATGGACCAGCTTCTCGACCGGCTTGAACCAAGTTTCTATGTCCAGTAACACCTTGTAGGCATAGTATATAGGCCGTTGCACTTTATCTTCTTCCTTCAAAAGGACCACCCTGACTGCCAAAGCTGACACCCCCAAATACAGCTACAATTCGTCCCCTGGATTAGGCTTTGATGAGCAAGAAGGGAGGCCAGGTAAGTCTTGAGGTCCTCGAAAGCCTTCTGACACTCGTCGGTCCACTTGAAATTTCCCGCTCCTTTGAAGGTCTTGAGAATGGAAGGCACCACTCGGCCGACTTAGACATGAATCTTCCGAGTCGGCTATTCGGCCATTTAAAACTTGCACCTGCTTCGGCTTGGTTGGTGCAATCACGTTGAGAATGGCAGTTATTTTTGAGAGATTAGCTTATATGCCCCTCTGTGACACCATAAACCCTAGAAATTTCCCTAACACCACTCCGAAGGCACACTTCGTCGGGTTGAGCTTCATGCTGTGTGCTCAGAGGACCTGGAAGGCTTCGGTGAGCTCGACTAGGTGCTGGTCAAACTTCTTACTCTTCACTAGGAAGTAATCAACGTACACTTCTATACATAGTTTTAAAACTCAACCGAGAAGGTCGAGGCTCGACCTTCTCGGTAGTCTCAAATGGGTCGAGACGAGAAACTGGTTCGAAACTGGGTCTCGACCAGTCTTGACCGGTTCTCAACTGGATCTCGACCAGTTTCGAACTGGTTTAAGTGATAAATAGGAGTCTCGACCGAGACTCACTTTTTCTCTAAGTTTCTTTCTGTTTTCTTTTTAGCCTCCATTCCTTCTTTTCCAACCTTGCATCTAAGGTTCAAAAACCTCTCTTCTTTGCAAATCTCTCCATCAAAGTGTTGTTAGAGCCTCATTTTGACCTGTTGTTTGCAAATCTAAGATTTGAGGTATGGTTTTTTTCCCTAAAACTTATTTTTTTCCATCAATATGTTTAATACATGTTGGTTCATCATGAAATTTATATATGTGAGTCATTACTCCGATCTACAACCTCATCCTTTCGAAATTATTTTCTTGCATATATTTTTATTTTGATTTTCCGTTAAAAAAATGTATTTTCCAGCAATTAAAAATTAAAAAAAAATATATGATAAATATTAATTAGATGGTGTTGAAAATATTATATGATGAACACCGTTGGCCGATCTACGCCGCCACGATATTATTTTATATATATATATTTGTTTAAAAAAATAAAAAATACAATTCTTAAATATTAATCGGTTTACTTTCAAAATAATATATGTTCAACACCGTTGGCCGATCTACGCAGTCACAGTTTCAGTTTTTTTTTCTGTACATATTTTTATTTTTATGAATTTTTTATTAATAAATCCTATTTTTCAGCAATAAAAAATTAATAAAAAAATATTAATACTTATCTATTGGTGTTCAAAATAATATATGTTGAACACCGTTGGCTGATCTACGCGGTCACAGTTTTCGTTTTTTTTTCTGCACATTTTTATTTTTATGAATTTTTTATTAATAAATCCTATTTTTCAGCAATAAAAAATTAATAAAAAAATATTAATATTTATTAATTGGTGTTCAAAATAATATATGTTGAACATCATTGGCCAATCTACGGTTCCATATTGTCGGATTATATTTTTTGAAAAATAAATTATTTTTATTTAATATCCAAAATTATTAATAATATCTAAATAATTATAAAAATTAAGAAAAATATTTTGTTATCTTATATCATAGTTTTAAAATTTTGAAAGGTAATTTCAATGTGTTTTGAATTGTATAACTTGTATTCACATATTTGATGCTTTTATGTTCTTTAATTTTAAGTTTTATTAATGTAAATCTATTGATTTAAATTTCTCTATTTATCATCTTATATAACAGTGTCTCATTCTAAATATTATGGCTGCTTTGGGATCTCGTGAAGGAGGTGGTGATGCTGGTCGTACTGACATGGTTTGGCAGTATTGTACCACCATTGACAGTGATAGAAAGAAGATCCAATGCAAATTCTGTGGGAAGAAGCTTATGTCTAGTGGGATTATCAGACTAAAGCAACACTTGAGTAGGACTTCTACAGACGTGGCAAAGTGTGTTATAGTTCCTGTGGAGATTACCATGGCCATAGCTGCACAGATGAAGGGAGGCCAGCAGAGAAGGGCAGAGAAAGAAAAAAGTAAACAATTTGAGGAAGCAATCCGAGGCACAGTGCGTGGTTTGGATGATGATAGTTCAGATGATGATGGTCTAGATACCAAGGGTTTGACTGAGGAAGAGGCCAGAGATCTGATACGGGCAACAATGGCTAGTAAAGTCAGCCATGAGATGGAAATGGAAAGGTTAAGGCAAAGAGCCTTAGGGGCAGGTGGTAGTAGATCATTTCAACAGCTCAAAAAACCACAAACACGAAGTAAGGGAAGGTTGGCTACTATATTTAAAAGATCAAAAAGTACTAGAGCACAACCCCAGGAACTAGAGCACAACCCCAGGAACCACCACCTACTGCTAGGGATGAGGATTATGTTGAGATTCTACAGCAGGATCCAGCAGTTTTTAGAAAGGCTGGCGCCAAACAGAAGAGATTGAAGAGTATGTGGAACTGGAAGGGTACAAAAGAATTTATTGGGGATGTCTTTGCTAGGTGGTCCATCTATAATAGTATCCCAGCAAATGCCAGTGGGGGCCCATACTATCAACCTTTCTTTGATGCAGTTGCTCAGGCTGGTCCTGGTGTTAAAGCCCCCACTCCATATGAAGTGATGAATGTCTATCTCCCAAGAATTAAACAAGAGTTAGAAGTATGGATAAAAGGGTTAAAGAATAACTGGGGTGCATATGGGGTCATTATATCGTGTGATGGTTGGACTGATCCCACTAGAAAGTCCATCATCAACTTCATGGTCTACAATGATGGGAAGAAATCATTCTTGAAGTCTGTTGGTGCATCTGCATGCACAAAAGATGCTAACTACATCTATGGATTGCTACAGACAGTGGTGGATGAAATTGGTGCTATAAATGTGGTGCAAATTGTAACAAACAATGGCAGAAGGAAGGAAAGATGATGATGGCTAACTATAACCTTTTTTGGACTCCATGTGCTATCCATTGCATTGACTTAATGTTGAAGGACATGGGCAAGATCCAAAAAGTAAAGCAAGTGGTTGAACAAGCACGTCAGGTGACAACATTTGTATACAACCATAGCTATTCTTTGAACTTACTGAAAAAGAGATGTGGAGGGGACTACTTGGTAAGACCCGGCATTACCAGATTTACTACCAACTATATAGCACTAAGAGCTTTCAGGCAAAGATGGTAGGCCTCAGATCGATGTTTGCATCTGAAGACTGGTTTGGGTGGAGGAAGTCCAGCTCTCCTGCTGGGGTTCAAGCACAGACTACTATATCTTCAGAGGAATTTTGGAGAACACTGAAGGATGTAGTCAAATTCTGGAGCCAGTAGTGAAGGTGCTGAGATTAGTGGAGACAGCATTCCAGCCCACCATGCCACATTTATATGCTGCCATGGATATTTTGAAGGACCGTATAAAAACTGTGCATCCACGTGGAAACAAACATTTTGTGAAGATTATCAAAGATCGATGTGAGAGTCAGCTGATACACCCATTGCATAAGGCTGGTGAGTATATTTAATAATGTCTTTAATTTAATTCCACTTAATAGTTAGTACTCTATCTTAATCTGGCGACTCATATTTTGTAGCATACTATTTGAACCCCAAGTATCAATATTCACATGTGCTTGGGCTCAATTCTGACATTATCGGTGCGGTAAAAAATGTGGCAAAATTGGTGCCAGATTATACTGTACAAGCACTGGTCAATTTGAGGTGAGTTGTATGGTTTAAGTGCTGAATTATTTGAATATCCATATATTATAATGGCTAATGGTTATAAATTTTGAAATGGGTGTAGATTAAAACGTTCAGAGATGGTCTTGGGAGTTTTGGAACTCCCGCCGCAGTGGCTGGACGAGATAAAACCGATCCTGGTATGGAATTATGGAAATTGAAATTTCCAAGTAACATATCTTATTTAATATGTGTATTAAAATGTGTTCTTCATCTTGTGCAGCTGAGCGGTGGTTGTTGTATGGCGAGTATGCAGCTGAATTGAGGAGAATAGCAATCAAAGTCCTATCTCAGACATGTTCCGCATCTGGGTGTGAGCGAAACTGGAGTACTTTCTCTCTTATCCATTCAAAGAGGCGGAATAAATTGGGCTATCAACAGCTAAATGACTTGGTCTACGCCCATTACAACATGAGACTGAGGGTACAGTGCTTGAAATTTGAACAAAGAAATGAACAAGAGCTAATCGAGCTAGTCGACGTCTTCTAACTATCTTCAGATGAAGAGGATTCCTATGTAGAATGGGTGAGAGACAGAGCAGTTCCAGTGATGGATGAGCCTGGTGGGATGCCCGACCCCACTGTATCTGCTCCGATGGGTTCTAATCTCGACGATTTATGTCCACGGATGAGGGTCTTGTACAGGCACAGTCACCTAGACCGTTCGACCCCCCAGCTGGTAGTGACCCAAAAGGCGATGATGATACAATGGATCAAAATGGTTGTCAACTTCTGATAATAGTGGTGGTGGAGATGAGGGTGGTGGTAGTGGTGGTGGTGGTTATGATGGTGGTGGTAGTGGTGGTGGTGGTGGTGATCCTAGACCGACTGTACCCATTATTAGATGAACCGGCGAGAGTCAGTATACACACACTACACAGGATCCAGATCATGGTGGACGCGCATCTTCATCACGGCCTATGACTGGGTATACATGTAGGTTTCGTCAACGGGAACGCCCTTTGCAACCAGTGGAAGAAGAAGAAGATCGTTTCTTTGACATCGTTCCTGATCCTGATATTATGCCTGATGTTGAAATTGATAACATGTTTACAAGTTTTGGAGGACTGAGCATTGAAGGTAGCAGTGGACAGGAGCAGGGGCAGTGGAGTGCTCATGGATTTGGCACCACTTCGGCGTACGGTTCTTATTCCGGTGATGATGACCGCATGATGGGAAATGCATATGATTATTCCGCTAATACTAGTAATGCTACATCACAGACTAGCTCAAACTTTGTGGACAGTCTCAAATTTGCAAAGAACCACGCCCCCACACCAGCCAATATGTGCTCACTTTACTCCACATTATAGTGAATTGTATCCAAGGTTGGGTATCTTTAAAAACTTCTCGGATCATGTGTATGAGAAATATGTGGAAGACTACCAGACCTTCTATAGCCAAAGGATGTCGTGGCAGGACTTTGTTTATCAGACCGAGATATATTTTCTTCAACAAAGTCAATCTGATCAGATGGAACCTGCACGCCACTCTACATATGATTAGACATTGGGATGAACTGATGGGAATGTATTATTTCATTTTGAGTATTTAAGTTTTTCATATAATGAGCACTTGTAAGTTATGTCATTTTGTGGGATTTATGATTTATGAATGTATGATTTTTCGATAATGTGATTACTTTTTATGCTTCAAATGTGTTTATATATATTAAATAAGTATTTTCCTGCAATATATAGCCTTAAAATGGCTCTAAAATGGACTTAAAACATCAAAAAATGGCTTAAACCATAAAAAAAACCTGTCAAAACTGAGATCTCGGTCAAAAAATGGCTTTACCCTTTGGGAGTTTCGGCAGGTTCTCGCTGAGATCTCGAGATTTGGGTAATCTAGGTTTTTTCAAGGGTCGAGACACCCTCGAGATCAAAAATTTCGAACTATGCTTTTATATTGCAGCCGATTTGGTTCTTGAAAACCTTATTCTCTAACCTCTGGTAGGTGGCTCCTGGGTTTTTCAGGCCAAAAGACATGACCGTGTAGCAGAAAAGCCCCTGGTTAGTAACGAATGGAGTGCATTCCCCGTGGGCCTTGTGCATTTTGATCTGGTTATATCCCGAATAGGCATTGAGAAAGCCGAGCTATTCGTGGCCAGCGGTTGCATCAATGAGCTTATTTATCCGTGGCAACGGATAGCTATCCTTTTGGGCAGGCCTTGTTGAGGACTGTGAAGTCTATGCAGATTCTCCACTTCCCATTGGACTTGGGAACCATGATAACATTAGCAAGCCAATCAGGGTAAGTTACCTCACGGATGAAACCGACTCTGAGTAGCTTCTAAGCTTCTTCGTCGATGGCCGACTGGCTTGGTGTGGACTTTCTTGCCTTCCTACTATTCACCAAGTTTGCGGCATACCATCTTCTTGATGTGACCTGGTTAGCTCTACATTCCCCAACGCCGTTCTTTGTAGGGAACTTCATCGCCAGGTAGTACGTAGACATGCAGGCCTGGAACTGATTTAGGGATGGCCTACCGAGTATCACATTGTGACTGGATGGTCGATCAACGACCAGGAAGTCAACGAAGACCATCCGTTGCCTGGGTCTTTGGCCAAGTTATACCGGTAACCATATTCCTCCCATTACTGTCACTAGGTCTCCTGAGAAACTGATGAGGTTGAAGGTGATAGGTTGCAGGTGGTCGTCTCCCATTAGTTACTTCTGATATGCATGGTAGAAGATGATGTCGGCTGAGCTGCCAGTGTTTACCAGCACTTTGGCTACGTCGCAGTAACCTATTCTGGCTGTGAAGACAATGGCGTCCTCATGAGGCACTGCGACGTTGATGAGGTCTTTATCGCTAAACGTGATGATGTTGCCCTTCTGCGCGTTCTTGGAGGGCCACTCTATCTTGGCCACAAGGCGCGAATAGGCTTTGGCCGACTTGGTGTTTCCGGCTGCTGGTCCCCCTATAGTGGTGAGGACTGCTTTACCCTCAGCTGCAGGTCCTCTAGTTATGGCATATACCCCTTTGTTCCCTGGGATCACTAGGTCTGTTGAGGTACGGGGTCTGTTCTCCAATGGAGGACTTCCGACATATCGCCTGTTTCTGGATCATTTACACGACGTTGGACGCAGATGACGGTCAGCATGGCCGACTATCACAGGTTTTAGGAAGGACCCAAACTGGATATGCTGTCAGCCGCCAAGTTGTTCTTTCACTGGTACTCTAGATTGTTGACTTCCTGATGTACCACGAAAGGACCTGAACTGGATAGCTCTGACCCACGGCCTGGGTGCGTTCGCCCCTCCCTCTAGATCTATGTCGTCCCTCCTGTTTGGATTCAAGGGTTTTCCAACTTCCATACGGCAGTCGGTAGGGGGTTGGATCCTCGATGGAGGGGGAGGAAGATTCCGCTCCCTTTCTGCCGGTGCCGGTCCTCGTCTGGCGTCTCTAATGAAGTTTTGATAGTAACCTCGATGGATGAGGTCTTCTATCTCCCTTTTCAGATACTTGCACTCATCAATACCATGGTCATAGTCGCGATGGAAACGACAATACCAAGTGTGATCCTTATCTTACCGTCGCCGAGTGGCTTGGGCGGTGGTAGGAGGTTCATGTCGCCTTTTATTACCTCAAGGATCTCGGTCATGGAAACCGTGAATGGAGTGTAGTAGTCGAAGGTCTTGTAGCGGTGTCGATCCGTCTGATCCCTGCCAAACCGTTGCTTCTTGGCGTCACCATTGTTCTGAACTT